>CM056168.1:40057073-40361518 GCA_029691765.1 Entomobrya proxima | reverse complement strand
TGACAACACAATCAAATCTGTCGCTTTCAGCACTGCGCTAGTCGCATAATCAGTTCGAGTTTCCATATCACAAATTCGGTTTAGCAAAGCCCCCTTAAACGTAATTGGTTGTAATGATTTAAGCATTTTCATCATTATTTTACGTTTCCGTTGCCCAGTAATGGTTATTTGAAACTTAACTGACCACTCATTGTTTAACATTTTCTTTGAGTTTTCATGACTTTCCATCATTAAAGGAAATACCAAATGAACAATGGTCCAAACCAAGATAAAAGTAGGAAACACACCCAAGTATACAGGCATTGGAAACCACTTCCAGCCCAGAAAGCAAAACCAATTCAGTATGACAGATAAAAAGAATGCAGCTCCTAAAAGCACAGTGATTGCGTAACGAACCATTTGGTCACCAGATTTTGTCAAAACGTACAGTTGGCGATAATAGCGTACTCCTAGCTCTATAATTTTCTGCCTTCTTATCAATGAAACCATTTTGTTAAGAACGCAATGCTCCAATAACAATGGGTTTACAATTAGACAAATCGTTCGAAGAGTTTCAAATATGGGTATCCAGGACAGAATCAGACGAATGGCTGCTACGTAGTAGGACTGTTGGTGTTTGTTACGAATTCCAAAGTATGGTAATATATAATAGAAAGGATCCAACTGAAAATAGATACCAAAAGGAACAACTAATAAAGTCCCAAGTTGCAGATACACCACTAGACCAAAAAGAAGTAGTCCAATAGAGTCGACAGAATTCCCCATCAGTAAATCTTTTATTTCTTCAAAGTTTAGAAAAATGAATTAACATGTACATATACAATTCTAACAATAAATTGAGTTAGAAGTTATTTGTATCAATCTTACCATTTTGAACTAAGTGATGCACAAATTTCATAAGCCTTTTGAGATCCGTTTGGTTCATATTCGGTTTTCTGAGTAGCTTTTCCTCAAACAATATCAAAGCGTTGATATATTCCACCATATAAGGTGCATGTATAAATACAGGAAAGTTTACTGCCCAACCGAAAACTGTACTTATTGCAAGTAAGAGGTCCAACAAAGCTCTACTCCCAGAAACACCGTTTTTTGCTCCAATAGCGTAATTTACAACGAGAAATGTACATGAGCCAAAACAAAGTATAAAAATTAGAATCACATTTGTAAAGTAATATGGTAGCAGTTTCGAGCTATGGGCTGGCCTTGTTTTCCAACGCCGTTCTTTTGCGTCAAAATATATCATGTGGGGGAACAAGTAAAGTTTTGTTGTTGCTTCAAGAAGTTCTGCTGCAGCAAACATTAAATGCGTTGACATTATATTTTCTTGTTTTGGAAATTTTCCAAAGTTAAATTCAGTTTAGTTTGATAGTTTCACAGAAATACTCTTACAAATACACAACATAGATACTCCCTACGGAAATGTCGTTAAGACAAAATTGTTGCTACTTCCAAATATGATAGCGGTAGTAATTACTGCAACAGCGGGAATGCCTACTTCCGATTAATGGTTTCTTGAAGGTCTTAGTAATGAGGGCCGCAATTCTAAGTCATTACTACATTACTAGTCGTAAGCCAGTCAAAAAGATTGCCGGAAACGTCATGGACGTTTGCTTGACTTCTATTGATAATGTTGCAAGTTTATAGGTAACAACAATACTTCTTTTCCCGGAAACACATGTAATAACATTCCTGGACTAGTTGAATGTCTTTTTTAACAAACTACAAAATAAAGCGAAAATGATATTTTAGTTCTTAAAATTCAAATTCAAGTACACATGCTTATATTAAGGTGCAGAAGACGTCAAAATATATATCTGAGCGGAAGAATTAGTTGTTTAAATTTGCTTATTAGTGTTTTGAACATGTTCTAAAGCATAATTTCCGATCCGCTATCATTTTTGTGTGTTATTACACGTTTATTGTTATGCATGGATAAAGTACTATTAATAACATGAAAGTTGTGCCCAAAGGACGATATGCATAACTGACCATTTTTGGCACCCAAAAATAAAAATCGAGTTTTTGCTCTAGAATCATAAAACAAGCAAAAAGATTCATTCCAGTGAAGGTTTCACTGAGATTTGATCAATATATCAAAAGTTATGAAGTTTTGAAAATGACGTGTTTGGTGACCCGACGCCAGCAGAAAGCCAGCAACTGGATATACTTAAGTGGACATAACTTTTACAATACAGATACATGCTCAAAGGTTTAGGGGTCATTCGACGGACTAAAAATCAACAATCATCATCCACATTTACGTTTGCAAAAAATTCCGTTCTTTATATGATTTATAAGCATCCCATCATGCATGGGTACCGAAAAATTGCAGCTGTAAACACTAAAAATCAGTTTGCACCTTAGCAGTATGCGACACAGGTCAACAAGGTACATCAAAATGAAGCACTAAAGTAGGGTTATTAGAAACTGTGTACCGCAAGCGAAACTCTTCGTACATAAAAAACTATGGAGGTTTTTGTGCAATTTTGGTGTACTTTTTGCATTAAACTGGACTGTTTTCTTAACTCCTAAGGAGTTTCGTCCGCGGTACAAAGTTTCTAATAGCCCTACTTCAGTGCTTCACTTTAATGTACCTTGCTTACCTGTGTTTTCTACAGTTGAGGTGCAAACTGAATTTTAGTGTATACAGATTCATTTTTTCGGTTCCCATGCATGATGGATTACCCATAAATCATAGAAAAAACAGCGTTTTTACAGAAGTGAATGTGGATGATGATTGCCGACTTTTAGTCTCTGAAATGACCCATAAACCCTTGAGCATGTGTCTGTAGTGTAAAAGTTATGTCCACTTAAGTACATCCAGTTGCTGGCTTTCTGCTGGCGTCAGGTCACCAAACACGTCGTTTTCAAAACCTCATAACTTTTGATATATTGATCAAATCTCAGTGAAACCTTCAGTGAAATGAATCTTTTTGCTTGTTTTATGCTTCTAGAGCAAAAACTCGATTTTCATTTTTGGGTGCCAAAAATGGCCAGTTATGCATATCGTCCTTTATTCAAATGTACTGGAAAGTATTTATATATATGCTCACATTCATTGCAAAGTGTAACTAGCAGAAATTCTTTATTTAAGTACAATCAATATTCATATTCGCCAGTATGAGAAGGTCAGTCATTACCAGAATCATGTGGAAAAGTTTGAGCTCTCTTACTTTTGTTTAATTCAGTTTTATATGCGTCTAAGAACTTAAGAATTTTTCGTTCCAGTCAATAAAGTTGAAAGCTTTCTTTTTTCAGACCTTTACCAAGGCCAAGAGGCAAGATAAAAAAATTTTGTTGTTTTTTACTCATTTCCTTAGAGCAACACAATGCGAGTCTTGTATTGTGTAAAGTCTGTGTGGCATCCACTCAGGTTGACTTTTGTACTGGAACTTGCTAAAACCAGGTTAGTAGTGTTTGTCCGTTCAGTGTTATACTGAAATAGTGCTGATTTCACGTTCATTTGAATCACTGGAATGTTCATGCTCGAAAATAGAGTAAAATTTTTCAAATTTTGAATTTAATCAAGCAGTTTGTAACGGGTTTAGAAATTGGTTCAAATTTTAAAGATCTGCATAATCTAATGGTTTTTCTGTAAATTGCTTAAGATACCACTTACTGATTCCAAACTTCTTCTGAACACTGGAAAAAATTTGTTGAAACGAACCCAAAGAAACTTTTAGCTCTTCAACAGTTTTTCCTGGTATAAATAAAGTATTAAGAAATACAAGAAAAGGAAAGAAAGGAAAGTTTTTGTAATGCATGTTATTTGCTATCAAAGCTACTTTAAAATGCATTTAAATTCCAACGGTATTTTCAGTTTGGTTTGTGGCTTTAATCAAAACAAAAACATTGGACGGCAATGCTTTACTGATATTTTCAATGTGGCATGCGATGTAACATTTAATTGCTGAAAGCTACTTGGTTTAACATTATACAAATTGTTACTTCATTCTTTTTAAAAAACACACTATATAACTATGCATTAAAATGACTCTGTATATATTAATGCTTTTTCATGACACTCCTAACTTCTTAGAACTATACATTTTGAAATTATGTTTTTACGATTTTACGATAGTATGTATCTCATGGACTATGCGTTTAAAAATATAGCAGTATAATATCAATAGAAAATTGTTCCAATTAGGAACATATAATTATCCGTTTTTCGCTCTACATAAAACCAACATTTCTTACGATAATACTGAGATTTCGGAATCGGAAAAATGCAGCTTTTCAGCTATACAGTGAAAGTTGTAGGCTACTAGTGCTGTTGTGAGAATGCCTAAGCTAATCGTATTGTTGTAAAGCAGCAAATCTGAAATGTACATTCTTGAATTCTTGAGGGGCAAGAACTCATACGCAATAATGCATGCCTGACAAATGAGGACGTACATTCATTTTATGCTCGTGAACACCAAATAATTGTTTATCCCTCAAAAAATCATTTAAGGGCTAATAATGATTAATTTTTTGGCACGAGAGGATGAGGCATGATAATAAAAGGATGGTTTAATGTATATTTAGGGGTAAAAAATTACATGCCTAATGAGAAGATTTACCCTGTGAGCACGACAGATGTGTTGTCGCATAATGGTAAACGGAATTATTGTCAGAGAACCAATTAACTGAAACTATTTAGAAACATAAAAACGGATAAGAACGAATTTTTTACTATGCAGAGTGAAATCAAAATCTGCATACAGCACTTATTAAAATGCCCGTTGTTAGAGTACTTTTTGTGGCTTCCTCATAATAACATCAAGCGTAACATGGCATCGTTTTAATTATTTTATTTTAAAATCGCTTATCATTAAAAATAGTTTTGTTTTAATGAAACAAAATCACCTTTTATAATAAAATGAGTTTTACAAAAATTGAGATTATATGGTGTATTGGTGATATATCAATAGTATCGGACTTGTGGCTTGCATGGATCAGTGGGATCATCGTCGCTGCTTACTAAAACAGACTTGTGAAAACGCTGGATGTTCCTGTAATTGACAGGTGAGCGTGAGCTGGCAGGTGGAGGTGGTGTGCCACCTTGGCAAGAGGGAACATCATGTGGCCACTCGCAGTCTTTGGTAATCTATGAAAATGATTACAATATTTAAGGTAAATGTTGAAAGTAAGACGAACTAATAAGTTGTTCAGAGATATAAAATAAAACTTACGGGACTCCAGTAAAGACCATCAGTCGCCTCCTTCCAGGGTCGCAAACGTAGAAATGAGTGCAGTCATAGGGATGTCCAATGGGTCTGTAAAAAAGAAGAGTTATAAGTACATGTTTTCATGACGGACGTTATGATTGTTTCTTTAGAGATTCACTTTACCCCAAGTAGCCTTCAGGGCATATCCATTCTGCAGGATCCTCTGTTGTCGATGAGGTGGAAGGAGTAGTTGGCTCAGTGGTCGTTGTAGTGGTTGTGGGTTCTGTAGTCGTTGTTGTTGTAGTGGTTGTAGGTTCTGTGGTTGTCGTCGTCGTTGTGGTTGGTTTACTGGTAGTTACAACCACACATTCAATTGCGTGTTCATGATTGCAAGTTTTGAGTTCCTGATCCCAACGTGTTCCCGGTGCACACTGAATACAACGAGCGTCACCACTGAAAAATGCAAATACAAATTAAATTACACATGAAAACAAAAGCGCTTAAATATATATATTTCAAAGTACATGTAATTGTTACGTACTTGGTACATTCAAAGTATTTGGTGCAGTCGTATGGATAAGGAAAATATGTGGGTATTTGTTCAAATGGAGGGCATTCTGGAGGATCCTAAAAGTACATAAAACCAGTAAATAATATGCAATTGCCCACGGGTTGGGTGACCCACTTAAACCCGGGTTTTTGGGTACCCAGCCCACCTTGTTTTGAGAGTGGGTTTTGGGTAAAAGTGGGTTTTTAAAATAACTATTGAAAAAATACAATTTTTAAAAATAAGCGACCTTTTTCCTGCATATATTATCAAAATTTTCCAAAATATTCATAGTTCTTGCTTTCAGGAATCATTAATTACGTGAATTCCTTGCTGCGTTACTGCCTTTTGGGGCGCCAAATTTTTGGCGGGTACAGAATTTAGTGCATGGTATTGCAATGCCCACCCATACCCAGAAATACCCACTTTTACCCAAAAACCCAGATAAACCCGGGTGGGTTGGGTTTTTGTGAAAAACCCGCGGGTTTCGTCCACATATGCACTAATTTTACTTTTTTAATCAATTTAGTAACTTTTTACCATTAAGTGTTCATCTGGTGAGCAGCTTTCAAAATCCTGAGCAAAAGCTGTCGCCATCAATGCAAACCCCAAAATTTGAGCTGAAATAGCCTTCATTGTTGGTTTTTATTTTAAACTGTTCACTACCACAATGAAATATGCTCAAAACGATTTTAATTTATTTCAAAATTGGAAAAGGTTGTGTTTTCACTGTTTTTACTTTAGTGATGCTGAATGAATTTACCATGCTGCACCACATTTTTATATACCAAAATCACAAGTGTTTGGTATCGTCGCACTTATTACGTAGGCATGCTAAGGTTAATGATAAGATTCTAAATCGGTATCAATCTGTCAACCCTTTCCAGCGCTGTACAGAAAATTGCACATGTACTTGCTTATCACGACAACATTGATAACTGACGCAAACGACACTTGCAATTTGCAATTCCAGATATAATCCAGTCTTGCTACAAAACCGTCATGTACGTCTGAAAATGCACTTGATTGCTAACAGTGCGCAGGTAAGTATCAGTTTATGATCCTCGGATCAAACGTTCAAAGGGATAATCGATAATCACAACCGCTTGTAAGCTTACGTCTACCCGGGAAGACGTATGAAAAAACTTAATCGTTGAAGATTATACTGAATGAGATTGCGTGTGTTGCCGTAATCTGTGGGTATTTCATAAAACTACGCAAGGTTTTTACTCTGATAAATCCATGTGCGTAAACTTATAGCAAGGTTACTGAGAATTTTTCCAATTAAAACTACTATCTGCATCCGATAACACATCATTATTTAATTCATAATCCCAAAATGAACTGGACATTTACGTCTCAAAATATGTCATCCTCTTTTGCCATTATGCTTTCTTGGTGTTTGTAAGACTTTTATGTTTTAGATTACCTCTAACAAGAAGCTTGGTCCCAGACATATTCATGGCATATCCCAACGGTCTCCTGTCTTGGCGCAATCGCCTATCAAACTTCAGTAATGAATTGTAACAGGAATAAAACGCACTACCAAATTGCATTCCAATAATGTTCAGTCCAGTAGTCATAGAAATACATGTTAAAACCTCAAACTCAAAGAGTGCCAAATACATTGGAACAGAAAGAGCGCCATAAAAATATTTCAGTACCACGTAAAATAAACCCAAACTTATTATGATCTGGCTAAAGATTGCAACGTAGAAAGGTATTAGCTTGATTGAAGATTTTCGAACACGAAAGTTTTCGTTGTTAACGCTACAATAAAGCTTATGAGGATAGATTTGTGAGCTGTATATTTTTTCCTGGAGTTCGTACGCTTTCAAAAACAAAGGAGTAGCCATGATTGTTGATTATGCTTTAATATTTTTGAATTCCTTGAACTGTGTATTCCTACTCAGACATCAGATAAAACAGACCCAAGTCAAAAAATAACAATCAGTATAATAAGTAAATCGAATCGCACAGACAAGAGTTTATTTGACGTAAACAATTTTAAATAGAAAAAATAGTTACAAACAGAACATTTTTACACTTTATTGATTTAGCTTTGTACGTAACCTAAAAAACAAACTATACATAGAATTTGTTTAATAACTGAAAACTATTACTTTTACGAGTTGTTACATAAATAAGAATACAAAATTAACTTAAAGGGCGTGTACTTGTTATGGAGACATTCTTGAGATTCTGATATCTCGGAACATTTAGGCTTTATTGAACTACAGTATTTTTTAGTATTTAGTACAACTAATAGTTAACAATATTCACATAAACTAAGATTTATTGGTGCCCTTGTATCCAGTGCTGTAAAGTTCTTGTTCGGCTTATGCTATAACCCCATATCCCGATTTTCCCGATCATGCTGCCACTTTAGTGGTGATATTTTTCCAAATAATATTGAAACCTTGGGGTAAGCTGTGTGGGTTTTGTAGATTGGACTATCCTGCCTCACATGAATCCCAAAAAGTTTCGATGGTACTTGCCAGTAGAATATTTGGAGCATGTTTTGATTTTGGTCTAGGTCTTAGAAAGTTATTTTTGTAAACAAATTGGGGTCTAGATTTTGCTCGCTGCTCCTGATCCTTGACTGACGGTTGGTACTTCCGGCTTAGTGCAGGCTTTGATGCCCAATTTCTGGGCTTTAATTTGACCTAGCGTTTGTGGACTAATAATGAGTTTGTTGGCTGCAACACTAATTGAGGTGGAAGGCTTCTCGTCGAACAACCTTGAAGTCGTCTTCAAGCTTCCTAAGAAAGCCACCTTTACAATTCGTCCTTCAGAGAACTTGCAAGTTGATGTTTTTGTAGCTTTATATCCCTGAATTATTTTGTATATACCTGTCAGGCGCTTACCTTCTTCTACTAAGTGGTTAACGGTTTTAATCTTTGACCTATTAGCGAAATTTTCGAAGTAGGATATAACCCGTTTCGCAAACGCTTCGTCTTCCCGGGATCTCATGGCGATGCGTTGTTTTCGGAAAACCGAAAAATGCATCATATTATCCCCGGAAGATGAGCTATTGCATGATGCATTCGATTTCTTATCGCTTGCCTTCATTTGCATATTATCTTTATTTGCATACATGTCTCCACAACAAGTACTTTATGCATTTACTTCTTTTTTCCTATTTTGCAAGATAACTTTAAAAATAGTCATTCTTAAAATGAACTACTATTGAAATTTCATCATGAGTTGAAAACACACATTGGCGAATTTCTAGAGCTCGAGATGTATTGATCATGAACTTAAGCGTGTTCTAATTCGATCATACAATGTGAAAGCAAAAGATAGTTATTGGTTATTCTTTTACAAACATTATTATTTTATTGAATATTTGCTCCATATAAATTGCTATGAAGATTACGTTACGAAAACATTACTTCTCCGCCTAACAAATTAGCTACGATTAACTAATCAACCAAAAATATATTAATTCAACAATTAACCGCTGAAGAATATCAGAGTACTTCATTCACAGGTTATATTACACGTGTCTTGGCACCCAGTTCATCGAACTTATTATAAATTATGTGGGATCTTCAAAAACGCGAATATTTGATTGTACGATCTTTTTTCTCTGTCCACTTTGTAGTCATTTCTTCAGAAGCCTTACAAAAGTTAAAAAGTAATTCATGATAAACTAATAGCTAATCAGTAATCATTATGTTTTCAGTGTTCCATGTCGAAATTTTCCACTTACCGAAAATCTTCCAATGAAACTCAATCTTTCCAGATTTCGCATTCTGAGGAATCCGAATTCAAACGCCAGGTTGGAGATAAGAGGAGCATTAGCATTATCTCCCTGGCCCCAAACTACAGCTTCCAACACAAGTACTATCAGCCCTAATAAAAAGAACAGATTTATTTTAAATTGGTATTTCCTTCATTTTATTAACAAGTTTAGTTTTAAAACCGTACATCTCAACATTCTGATTGAAGGTTGATGTTGCCGCTTTACTTCCATCCAACTTTGTTTAGACAAAGTCATCCTTCCTACAGATTCCACGGGTGCACCAATCAGTAACGCGTCCCAGTGCTCCGAACTAGTCAAAGTTTCACTGCCAACCACCGTAATCTTCAAGTATCCCAATAGTCTCATTTTCGAGAATACATACTTCAAGCCTTCCGTTTCAGTTCCCGAGATTTTCAGGGTGAGCATGTGAACCCCACGAAATCTAGTATGTGCGCTTTTAATAGCTTCCACACTAAGTGGTAATGAGTTCCAAGGATCGCTAGGTTTATTTTCATCAATCAATTCCAAGTCCAGCTCTTCCAGTGCGCCATATCGGTATCCAGTAGTCCATTTTCGCAGGGATTCCGGTGTCTGGGCATATAACCCCAACTCCTTTAGTTTGGGAAATACTTGCTTCAGGTTAGGAATCTCCCTTTCTAGTTCAAAGTAAGGTTCATATATTACCAGAGTCTTAAGTTTTTGCATCACTGGGAAACGCAGAAGGGCTGGAACTTTCGGTGGATCCAAATACTCTCCTCCACTCAGCTTCAAAATTTCCAAAGATTTGCTCAAATTTTCAAAAACTTTGACAAGAAACCCGGTAGTTGACGGTTCAAAATTGGTCATTCCCAGTAACAAAAATTGCAAGTTGGGAAGTTGGTTTCTGGTCAGTAGTTCCAGCACATTTTCGTCACTGGTAAAATCAATTATCAGTTTGGTCAGGCTAGAAGACAAGGGAATGTATTGCACTCCAGGAAATGAGAACTCGCCCCACCAATAGTTGGTAAGGATTAACTCCTTCAGTGATTCGTTTCTGGCTAGCAGCGATTGATACAGAAACGTGAGATTGGAAGCATGATCAACTACTTGAGAGTCCTCTTGGATTTCCAAATCATTTCCGGTGAATCTAATCATCAAAATTTGCAAGTTGGGAAGATTGATATTTGGTAGGATTCCAGGGAATGAACCAAGCTCTTCCGGTACATCCATTTCCAGTTCCACCAGACCATTTCCACATTTCTTTAGACAGTTTAGAAAACTCTGATAGTTCTCCTGACGAAAGAACTCTTCTTCAATTTTAAGGCTAAAGGTTGGCACAGATTCTTCAGCTCGTTTTCCAGTGGTCCAATAAGCCGTAAAACGATCCAGGCTCTTGCCATTTTTCTTCACGTAAGGCTTGCCATTTAGTGAGTTGTCTTTGTTCAAACTCAACTGGTACAAGGGCTCCCGGTTGTCATTTAAAACTTTGGAAGCTGCACTTTGCCAATTTTTCTGAACCAGACGAACGTTCCGAATGTTTTCGGGAAACAGATCCCCGTCATCCTTCCGCATAGAATAGTCCAAGATCCTCTCCAGCAACTGAAATTTTAAAATCATGCAGAATTACGCAATTTATCTACCTAGTAAATCAATTTTTACAGATTTTTAGCCTAAAATTTCTACTTACCCAGGGCTGGGCAAACACTTCATGAACAGAAGCGTAATTTTCCTGATTGCCAGGGCCTTCATCATCAAGCCTGACTGCCAGCTTTGCAGCCAGACGCTTACTGCGGCGGGGTTCCATCTAGTTTCTGGAGATGGATGCGACAAACACGGTAATTTCTTTACCCTCGGCACAGCTCCGTTCCAAACAGTAATTAGCTGATTGCTAACAATTAAAAGTTAACTAATTGCTTTAAAAATTATTTGTGAACTTGACTACCAAATTTTATTCCAGCTCTGTAAACTGCAGACCAACTAAGCTGTGTTACTCACTCAAAACTAAACTCAATTGCTAAATGAATGAAGGTTCTACTCATTCAGTGCATTTTCCTGATTATACCGGTTCTGGATGGAAAAATCCAATTTATAAACTAGCATTTCAGAAACAAAATTAGAACATACGATCTAGGAAAATGTAGATACCAAATTTTGTAAGTAGGTATGAATATTGCGTAATTTCACTGTTTCGGTAATGTTCCAACCAAACGTGGAGGACAGGAAGTTATATGCATAATATTTTAAGATTAGTTGGATACTTTTTGTAAATTAGGTATCACATTTATTATGTATTTTTATTTAAGATTGATTTTTGGGTTTCCTGTCATTATTTTCTTTGTTAATGTACTCGAATTCTCACTTCCGGGGCAAGTAGGTCATAGTTCAATATTTTTCTTGTGACCGTTCCAGAATTTCTTTGTATTTCTTTGTGACTGGAACAAGCGGAGTCTTTGTACTGCTTTTTCAAAACGGAAATGCTTTGTTTGAAACGTTTTGTAGTTCGAAGTTTCGAAACTACTTTCTTTGACATGAGTGGAGGTGAGAATTACTATAGAAGTAGAACCGACAAGTGCTTCGACATGTTAGTCTTAACACTACCGTGGATTATGGTTATGCAAAGTTTTGATTCGTCAAGTACCTCAGTTCGGTTATCTGGCCTTGTTGAGTGGGCTAGAACAGCAACCTCTAGAACAATATTATGCCGTTAACCGTGTAGTCACTGGCTACTTGTCTTTGGGAAGGGGCTACTCTCTTGGGGACTTGTCGGGTATTTGGCTGTCCATTCATTTTCTCTGTTACCCCTGTGGTTCATATTCACACTGAGCTAACGGAGGTAAACAGGTAAAAAGTTTTCAACGGTTGCCGTTGACCTACTGACAATTTTTCGCGTTCTACAATGTAATTCATGAAAGGCAACATTCAACTCAAGTGTACGTACAACGTATTAAAGAATTCAAACCAATGCAGATTTATTCATCAATTGACCAAGATTTACAATCAATTATTACGGTTTACTAGAATAATTTACTATTTTAATTTACCACGTTAACTGATTAACAATATTAATTTTAAAATGAATTAACATCTTAATATTATCACATTTTTCATTGAAATTATCCTCGGAATTTTGGAAATATATTAGAATTTCATTTACAAGTTGTAAGGATCGTATTGAAACAATGGGATTTGGACACAAGTATGGTTTAAAGTTTCCTCAAATGTTGGTCGACACTTGCATACCATATCTTCTTCGTTCGAATTAGAATTTCCGCATGAAGCCTCTTCCACACAAAAGTCATTAAAATAAAGACAAGAATCACGCTTTTTGCAAACTGCTCCCACTAGTCCTTCACAACGCTGTTTTGATTCATTATAAATTTCAAACTTGCTTCCACATTGACAAGTGCCATCCACACAGTGCAATAAATTTTTGTTTGCACAAGGTTGATTGACATCACAAGGACTTCCGTATCCACTCAGACAACGCCGATCTGATGACGGAATATATCCTGGGGAGCATTGGCAACGCCCTTTAATGCTACCGTTTATGACGCAGCTTGAAAGTGGCACACATTCTTCGCTATTGTTGCAAGGAGTATCCACACGGCGTAAACAGCGAATTTCGGGTTTAAAACTCAAAAACTCAGAACTTCCTCCTCCACATTGACAAAATCCATCAATACAGCGAAGGCCACTGTTTTCTGGACAAGTTTCATTTGCCGAGTCACAAGACTTGTCAAAAGGTCTCTCACTAGTAATTGGAAACATTTGTTGAATATTTGAAATGTTTTCATCGCAACGACATCGCTTGCTAATGGGATCACAAACAGCGTTCTTACCACACGGAACGTTTCTAATCATTTTGAAATTTTGATTATTACGCGTCCAGGCAACTTCAATTTCGCAACTTTTGTGAAGTTGAGCAACACAGGAATTCATCTCAGGATCGAAAACCATGTCAAAAGGGTTCATGCAAATACATGAATTACCAAAACATTCCAGAAACTGTAATGCGGCAACGTCACCGAATTCATTACCTTTCGCATGGAAACCTCGTGCTCGTGGAATGGCAAGGTTGGCATGAAATGTTGTCAAAATTATTATTAGACAGGTCAAAAACTGGATCGACAGCAGTTTTTCCATTTTCGATGGAAATTTTCTAAACGTATCTAAAATTCAGATTCTAAATCTGCTAGGTTTCCCGATAAAATCCGTCTGAGAGACTGACTTAATTATTTCAACTTGGCTGTCGCTTTTATTGAAATTATTTCTGGTCTTAATTTTTGATCTGTTGAAACTTAAAGCTCTGGCTGGTGTTTTTTTAATCCCATAATTTGAACAGGTCATATTTCTGTGTTATCATATATTCCAAATTCCATAATAACATTTACAACAAAACTGGATCTTTATCTTATCAAAGCATTTAACCATAAGAAAAATATGTTATACGAAAGATATTATGGTAGTAATAGTAATCAGTACTGTATAATAAGATCGTTAAGCCAATATGAAATATGTAGTCCAGACATGCCTGACAAATGCAAATTGTTATTTAAAAAAAAGATTACAAATGAATAGTATGAAACAAACCTCATCATATCATAAGTTAATTGGAGATAAAAAAAGTAAATACTTTTTAAATATTTTAATGCTTTTGCCAAAACAATTATTGTTTTTTACCTGTTTGCATATGTTTTCCAGTTGAATGGTAGTTATGTGCTATGTGCTATAAATAAATGCTCTTGATAAACATAGCGGCTTAAATTCAGTCTATTTTATTTTCTCTTTTGATTTCTAAGGAATAAAGCACTGAAAATTCATCAGAAATCAGATCACGCAGTTTCTCCAGGTCCTCCCGGTTGCTTATTATAGTTTTATCTGCTCCAATTGTAATTCTGACTCCTCCGTTATAAGATAGAATCATAAAACCGCAACCTAAATAATTTTAAAAGATTCAATGCATTTGTTTTTTGCATACCTACATGTTGAAACAGAGTATGAAATTTACCAATGCTTCCACGCATTAGAGGAACCCATCCTACTAAATCAACATTAAAATGTCTACCATGATAATGGTACACAGGGTTTGTAGGACCAGGGAAATTTGATATTGCCAACGACGCCATCCAAGTTTTTGTCAGAAAACCAGTAATCCAGTTTGGACCACAGAGAGTAAATGGAACCATCCACAAAAAGTTTGCCGATAACATTAACTGCGATCGCTTCCAACTGTCAATATGGTTCTGCGCTGCCAGTAGTCTCAACACGGGACTATTTTCGTTTACAAAAACGTCAATTGGACAGAAATTCCTGTTGGATTATATGTAACTAATTTGCAATTACCAACTACCAACCCTTTGAGTTTCAAAAACATGTTTGTAAAAGTTACCATTGGTTGACGAAAGTGTCTAAAGGATGACTTATCTAGGGTTGAGGTGTAATGGCTTTCATCACGCTTCTATTTTTCAAGCCCTTTTCCTCCAAATAATTATGTATTCCTCCAGCTAATCCAGCAAAAAGTGTGGCTGTTACACAAACACCATTACGTTTGCTTGTCTCTTTTATTCTATCTAATGACAATCTTTCTGTCATTGCAAACTGCCACTCTTTAGTAAGCTTATTAGAAGAAAGATTCCAAACTGACTTATCAATGTTGATGAAAAATTGATACAAAATACAGTAAGGCGTGTAAAAGTAACTTAGCATATATTGGAACAAAGTTGCTAGTAAACTTTGTTTTCCCATACGAGAGGTGATCAAGTCATAATCGTAATTATAATTTGCTGAAAAGTTTTTCTCAAAGAATTGAGATATTGACATTCCATCTGCAATGGCGTGATGTATTCGAAAAACTGCAGCAAATTGTATATTAGCTGTTCTTTTACGTTCTTCAGCGTTACTAGGGTAAGAGTTTTTGTACTTTTTAATTATTAGTGCTTCCCATGGAGACATTCCCTTGCGGAATGGTCTTGTTGCCAATGACCCTAAACACGGCATTAATTGGTCTTCAGTTAAAACATCATCAGTATAACTTGGATCAAGCTCTGAAGGCTCGAACCAACGACAATGTTCTTCCACGGAAAAATTCTTCTCTCGTTTCCAAAATGGGAATCCCATCCAGCTTTCGAAATAATAGGTGAGCCGAATGTAACTTGGTTTTCCTTCTTTGTTTTTTGCCTCAAATATTTCTCTAGCAAAAACTTGTTGAAAAAATTTGATATCCGGAGTTCCTTCATAGGTTGTCAGAAATGTAAGCATACAATGACCATTCTTGCTAAAATCGTCTACAGCGGTCATTTGTGCGTCTCTGGTATTCATCATGCCAACCCAATGGGGCTTTAGCAGCTTTTGTGCTATCATTACAAAAAACCTGTTTATTTTAGTAAATATATTAGCAAAATACATATTATACAATATGAGAATTTTAAGAGAATGAAAATATTTTTAAACGTTTTATTTAATTAACCTGTACACGTAAACTGGTAGAAAACAAACAAAAAATGGAAATATACCCACACATGTAACCACACACAACAAAATATAACCGGTAAACTTTGTAAGTACTACTAGCATTCTGAAAAAGTTCACAGCAGTCATGTTTTGCCAAATTTGGGAATATCCTGCTCCACTATTTAATTTTGGCATTTTGCTGCAGTTTAGGACTCAAAAATGCAATAAACACTTTTTAGTATTTTCTCAGGTTTAATGCAAAACTTATTTCTTTGGCTGTTATTTTGTATGTCTGCACCGTTTTCGTTGTGTAGCAAAACTGAACTTTGTGGTTTCTTACAAGCGCGTAATCGCGACCATATACGCATAGACATGCAGATTTTGTACAACGGAAAAGCCATTTTCAGTCAAAATGTTGTTAAATTATGCAAAATCTTAGCAAGAATAACTTATTTTATCTTTTCAAAAATTGCAATTCATAGGAATTTTTTGCAATTAAGCAAGTATAATTGCTTTTGAATAGAAAGATAAACGATACAACATATGTTATTGATGATGCTAAAATGGAAAGTAAACTCAACGTAAACGTTCATACATTTATGTTTTACTTTTATCTTTACAATAAGTTTGCCGCAGGAAAGAGGTTAGATGTTGCTGTTGCGCAATGCTACAATGCAACGTGATACAATTTAGAAAAATTAGAAGAAAATCAGATATAATGACACCATAGTTGGTTACAAGAAGCAATTTTAAGTCAACTATTGACGTAGTATTTGTAGAAGCGCATCATTACTATTCTTTGTGAAATTATAAATTATTACAGTTTAATAGCACACACAACGATGTAATACCAACGTGAAGAAAGTTTCAATAATCAATCCTGCGGATGCATGCTGATCATTTAAAAGCTAATCAATCCGGTAGTATACTCAATCGCTATGCACTAGGCGCTATTAAACTCGTGTCTCAAAGATCAATACAGCCACGTGGAAAATTTTGAGGTTGGTCTAAAATACAATTTTAATCACAAGTAAGATTACTCTTTTACTTATCCGGGATACTACAAACACTGAAAAAGAGCAATTATAGAATGCTGGCCCCCGTTATTGCAGTTAAAACCAGTGAAACCTATTAACAACTTCCTGTTTTGAAGACTGGCACTTATCCGCGAAAACAACTCACACAAAGCACTAGTCATGCCTTCAATTTAAGAGCTTAGAACTAAAAATGTTTACTCATTCCAACTTAAATGATTCTGGAAGGAACATTGTTGCCATAAACGCATACAATATGAAAGTATATTTTACAGTATTGGTTATGTTGTGTACTTCAAAAATTAAACCCAACACAACTAGGCGTGCCTCGGACACATGCAATCTAGACCAAAACTCGAATATACAAGCATTTGTAAGAAATATAAACTTGGAAATAAAACTTTATGAAGTTTTCACATACGGTGAAGAAACGACTTGCATACACACAATTTTACGTGTTCGAGTTGTAGTTCTTTCCCGATACAACAAAAATTTAAAATTTAAAGCATTTTCGAAATTTACTCAAGCATCTAAACTTATTATTGTAATACTACAAGCAAATCTCACCCAGATAATCACAAAATTTCGAGACTTTCTCATATTTCCAACAAATGTGTTTGTCTTTCCATTTTTGAATTTCTGCCACTAAAATCCTCCAAAACCTCAAAACCTGTACAGACAAGATACTGATTCTAATACCAAACATGCGGCAATTTTTGCACTGCTATTGCTACAAAACAAAGGAAAAAATATTTTATTTAAGTGTTTTGGTTACTGCGATCCGTTTACTACAAATAATTTATTAAGTGTCAATATTTTCCAAGACACGGATGTGTTATCTTTACACCACAGATTATTTTGGAATGGCAGACAACGCACAGTTCAAGTTTACATTATGCCAACTAATACGGCTTATTTCAAAAGGGATATGAATCGTTTTGCCTGCTTATACACTTTTATGAAAACATCATACTCTATGTATTGTTCTTACAGTGTAATGGCCGGGTTAACATTAGGTGAAACACACAACATGTCATTGGACATAAAATCATCATACTATGAAATGCACAGAATACCTCGAACAGAATGGATGTGATAAATAGACAAGAGCAGTTTGCTGGCCAAACTAATTATTTTACTAATCATATTTTTAATTTTGATCAAGAATATTTACTGTACTGTACTCAATTTTTGGAACAAAAACCTAGCAGCATCTCTATCTGGACATCTTCTGCCTTTTCTTGGGATCTTTGGCTATTTATCATTTTATTTTTTATTTGGATATCTTCAAAGTACTCAAAGCATAGTAAATTTGTTTCGATGTTGTTCAGTTTGGCTGTGTTACTAGGACAATCACCTTGTCGAAAGTTGACAAAACTACATAATAAATATATTATGCTGTCATTGACTGGATTTTTAATAGGAATGCTATATTCCAATTCCATTCTAAGCCTAGTTGTCGTTGAAAGGCCTCCAACTTCATTTAAAACAGTTAAAGAAATGCTGGATAATGGCTATAAAATCGTTTCTGAAGAGGAGAGTACTGAGCAACAATATCTTCCGTTTTTTAAATATAAACATTTAACAAATAGAGTAAACACTAGCTTTCAGCGCTTTAACTCTAACGATTTCAAATTAGAAAGTCATATGCTGAATAAATTAGCTATTGTTGAAAGTGTCTTGAGTTTACCTGTAAACCAACCGCATGCACAATTATCAGTTGCTAGAAATCAGCAAGTTACAGATGTCAAATGTCCTGTGATTCCAGAAGCTCTGCATGAGAATCCCGTGTATTTTCATGCTCATACAATGAACAGCTACTGGGTTCGGAAAACTATGCAACAGTTTTGGGATTCAGGGTTAGTGCAAGCTTGGAATAGATTTTCATTATTTTATGCCCTGAGTGTAGGTAAATTTCTTAGGGAAGAAACCAAACCCAATCAAGCCTATTTAAAAAGCGATGTAATTAACTTTAAGAAATTTACTCCTATACTTATTGCATTGTGCATTGGATTAGTCATTGCATCAAATGCTTTTATTTTTGTAGAATGTATGAGAATGTTAAAAAAGTACTATTATACTATGTATTTTTATCGCTTATTAGCACTGCGAAAGTTTCCTCGAAAGTTTTGCATTTCAAACTTAGTTAAATTTTACAAATATTTAAAATTAATTATGAAGAATAATATTGTACCGAATGTTCTCAAATTAATTCCTTAGTTTACAAATTTAATTTTTTAAAATTCAAGCAAACCTTAGCCCAATAAAATTAAAGCTAAATAAATCACAGTTTTTTCATGCGTGGAAGGACTGCTAATCTTTTTACTTTTTCAACAATAGTGCTTTCTAATGGGGAGGTTTTTCATATATAGGTACTATATAGTATAGATAGTTAATTGTTGTCTTTATGAGGAATATCCCGTTATGCAATTTTATTATGGAAGTAAATACACAATACGTACACAATGCAACTACCGTTTAATCTTTAGACATCAATCTACCAGTAACTTCATATTATGTTAAGTCACAAATTTCTCAATGCCTAATAATACAGTTGTAACATATTAATGCGATAATTATTAAGAATCGGAGATTCTTTCTAATTTCCTGTTCCGGCCGTCCGGCCGTCCGGCCGTCCGTGTTAGCCAATTTTTCTCCGAAATGGCTGATCCAATTCCAACCAAATTTGGTATACAGACTCAGGTGGACCTCCGACAGAACCCTTATGAATTTCAGGTCAATAGGTCAACTCCAAAGGTCAGAGGTCACCAACGGTTAAACATTTTTAAATAGGACCTATATCATGCGGCACATGATTTTAGGTCCATTTTTGACCAGGATTACGAATCCACAGTCCGTTTGTTAAAATTCGGATTGTAAGGTCCTGAAATCAGGGCCTTAATTTTCGAATCCGCAAATTTCATGGATCTATGCTGTGTGACACATGATTATAGGTCCGTTTTTGACCAGGATTACGAATCCAAGGTTGGTTTGTTAAAATTCGGATTGTAAGGTCCTGAAATCAGGGCCTTAATTTTCGAATACGCTAATTTTATGGATCTATGTTGTGTGATACATGATTTTAGATCCGTTTTTGACCAGGATTACGAATCCACACTCCGTTTGTTAAAATTTGACTATTTAGGCCCTGATTTGGGCCCTTAATTGTTAAATTTTCCAAATTAATGGATATATCATGTGTGACACATGATTTTAGGTCCGTTTTTGACCAGGATTACAAATATGATATCCATTAGTTAAAATTTAACTATTTAGGCCCTGATTTGGGCCATTAATTGTTAAATTTTCCAAATTAATGGATATATCATGTGTGACACATGATTTTAGGTCCGTTTTTGACCAGGATTACAAATATGATATCCATTAGTTAAAATTTAACTATTTAGGCCCTGATTTGGGCCATTAATTGTTAAATTTTCCAAATTAATGGATATATCATGTATGACACATGATTTTAGGTCCGTTTTTGACCAGGATTACAAATTTGATGTCCATTAGTTAAAATTTAACTATTTAGGTCCTGATTTGGGCCCTTAATTGTTAAATTTTCCAAATTAATGGATATATCATGTGTGACACATGATTTTAGGTCCGTTTTTGACCAGGATTACAAATTTGATGTCCATTAGTTAAAATTTAACTATTTAGGTCCTGATTTGGGCCCTTAATTGTTAAATTTTCCAAATTAATGGATATATCATGTATGACACATGATTTTAGGTCCGTTTTTGACCAGGATTACAAATATGATATCCATTAGTTAAAATTTAACTATTTAGGCCCTGATTTGGGCCATTAATTGTTAAATTTTCCAAATTAATGGATATATCATGTATGACACATGATTTTAGTTCCATTTTTGACCAGGATTACAAATATTATGTCCATTAGTTAAAATCCGTTTATTTACGGGCCGAAGGCCCCGCCCCGGGGTTCTAATCTTCGATTCTTAATTACGGCATTTGCTATTGCTTTATTTTCTCACGGTCTTATTTAGCCAGATTGCATTTATCACCACAATAGGGTGAAAAGCTGCAAATTAATTCAAATTAATCACATCTAATTTCTATATAAAAAGTCGAATAGTAGAGAATGTCTGACCTTAACACGGAAAACTTTAGTGATCAATATTGTCTAATGCCAAATCACCTCATACTTTTCATACTATGCTCCGCGTAGCCCCTTTCCAGTATTACAACTTTTAGAACACCAAAGATATTTTATCGTATGTCAAAAGAGATGCAGACTTTACCATAACATCTATGGAAGCATATTTTCCATAGCCTTGCTTCCCTTTCTCCACAAAACATGAATTTTTGCATTCCCAAACTCTCTATCAAAATCTCATTCCAAGTAAACAAGTTTGTTTAGTCTTGATTATGTTATCGTTGTAAAATGTAAGACAGTAAGTAATTAGTTATGAGTTAATGATAACACAGTGCACTACGATGAGCCATCTAACTTAGATGATCTAAGTACAAGCTTTTAACTAAGCATGCGGTTAAGAGCTTTTGTAAGTGCAAAGGTCAAATATAGGGACTTCAGAAAGCTTATTACGTCATAGGTCAATTTTTAACTTTAATAATTGGAGTACTATTTACCCATTATATAAACTGAAAGAATCGTGTAAGTGTAAGTTTTACTCCAGAGAGCCTTATATGCTTGTTATGAAAGTGCATAGTAATTAGTCTCATAGCATCATAATCTTGCTTTATAAAATGACCATGTAATGATGCATTTCTATTCATAAATGCAAATGGAATTTGGAACTCCCCATGAGAAGGTGAAATACTGAAGGTGAAATCTCTATTCATTTCTTCATTCTATTCTGATATGCAATGAGTATGTTATTTCTTACTGAAAGCCAACCTTGAAACTACTAAATTTTATACGATGGAAGATATGGTATGCCTTCCAATCTTTATAGTAAGGCAGATGCTTATACTTTCTCTTCTATTCAGTACTTTCACCGTTTGCGTTTGGCTATGTTACATTCATTAAAAATTTACTACCATATCGCTGAATATGAGTCTGTGTTTTATTATTTAACTAAAATGTATACTTCTGTATTCAGCATTTGTCAATATTTAACTATCTCTGACATGAAATTTAACGATTCCAGCCATAAGTGACGTTCTTACAACTGCCAGTTTTTATCTAAGACCGCAACGAAAGTTTTTAATCATATTAATGGACGACTAATGAAATGAATAAATCAAACACTATTCACTGCAATATTAAAAGATGACACTGTTGCACTACAAAAGATGCAATATTTGCATGACCTAGATTCATGATTCAGTATTCAAAAGTGCACTTCAAAACCTACATGCAATCTTCTTTTCTGTAAAAGGTAAAAGCAGCAGTCTGGCTGCACTGTTATTTATTTCTTTGGAACTCAAGAATTCGGTTTTTTAAACCAAATCTCAGCAAAGTGCACTTGTCAAAACTTCTGCATATGCATGGAGGGCACTGTTATTCATATGCCGTGTATGTTCTTACACATTCCAACATTGAAAGTTAAGAAAACTCCAACCAACAAAAAATATAATAGAGAAAGCAACCAAAAGAGAAAAACTCTGTATTTATTCAGAATATTAAAGTATTTGCAGGGCATTATACCCTTTTGAGTTCATACACATTTGATATATTTATAGCTGACGAAAGGAGTTTTAAATCGTACATTTGAATGATAACACAATGACACCGTTAATAGAAATGGAAAAAGCCGAAAGTTTGACATGTTGTTTTGTTGTTTGACAAAGTGATTTACTTATGCTTAGTGGTTTTCATAGAAATGTATTCATAGAAACAGTGTGCATACAATACTATTTCAAACAAGCTCAAGACTTTTTAAAAACTTTTTTGCAGGTTAAATGACATTTGTGGTAGTTATACATCAACCTGAAAAGAGAAAAATATAATTATAAATTTTAATATCGTTAGAATATGAGTAGTTTAGTGTCTTAATGTTTATATAATCTTATAACGTTTTTAGCAATTCTTAGTCAAAGTCTTTGACTCAAAGACAGTCTTTCAAATTCATAAACATTGTTATATTTTGCCAGAGCATGGTTCCGTTGCAACAGAAGTTCAAAACATTGTACACGTATACGAGAATATTATATAAGAATATGAATGCTAGGGTATTCTTTCCTGCATTTTCAAGTATCTTCAGAACCTCAGGTAATAAAGAAAACCCGTTTACAAAAGGCATGCTTTGCTTTTACGAAAGAAGCAAGTAAAACTCTATCCGTGAGAGCATTTTCGAAGGCAAAAGAGAAAACGGAAGCGTTGTCATTATAAAAGAAACGGAGAAGACAACCAATGCAAATATAAAGTTACTGGTGCACAGGAAAGGTTAACTTTGCTACCGAAATAGAGTAAAAATAAAATTGTTTTGAATTTTAGTACCAGTCACTGGAAATGTTGCCCAAAAACATCCTTAAAGATGCTATCCAATTTCATTAAGTACTCTAGCTTGCCAATTATATCTTGGTCTTTTGGAAGTTCTTTTGGATTTTTCCGAAAACTTTTATTCTCAAGATGCAACCTTTTTAAAAGAAACTGCCAATGTAACGCTTTCATTAAAATAACATTTTTTCGAATACTTCTTGTGCAATAAATACGTCAACGATTGATTGTAGAGGTAAATCAGGTGTAAACTTAAAATGTTATAACATCATTCTTTATTTCCTTACCAAGTTATTATCCCATGCTTAAGAAAGCATCATAGTCAGCAGCAAACCATCAACCTGTAAAATTCTTGGAAGGCTTCAGCATCCGGTTTTTAGGTAGCCGTTGTAGACTTCAGCTTAAAAAACTTCCTCGTAATACGAGGCTCATATATTGTTTTGGGAATTATTGCTACCGGCATTGTTTTCTTTTTTGCTGAACTTTCCCAGATTTTACCGACCTAGAACTTTCTCCTCAATTATTTATTTTGGTGCTTTTTACACCATCCAGCTTGCATTATATTCCTCTAATGGGGTCATTGTTACTGACTAATGCTATTACATTATCATTTTTGTAATGACCTCATTAGAAACACGATACATTTTTGCTGATGCGTATATGAAGTGAAAGTTAGTTAATAGATTCTTTTGTTTATTTTTGTAATAAGCTTTATGGAAACCATATAAATTTTATATACTGTTTGGCATTCATTCCACCATATACTCTTTGGACACACACGTCAGTAATAATTTTGTTGACTTGACACATTTAGACAAAATTTGATATGTTCTCGTTGCTTTTAATGGTTTGGTTAATGGGCAGGGAATAGATTATAAACAGGATGCTAACCGAAAATGACAGATTAGCGACTCATAAACTTATTTTGTTTTTAGTAGCTATAAATTCTTGACCACAGCCGGTGGCTGATACTTATGAATGACGAAAGCGTGTCCGTCAGTCTAGTAATTTGAAAAGTAAATGAATTTCGATTTGCAACCGAACTTTAATTCTGAGCCTATATCTACATATTCGATTTCACCAAATCACAATCTTGTGAGAAACGAAGTGCCAATAACGTAACAAAAGAAAATTACGTTCTACGAATACATCTAAATTATCGGTGAAAGCAGCTTAAAAGCCCATGTATCTCATGTATCTCCGTAATCACATAATTCTCAATACAAGCTGTCATTACATTTTTGCAATATCTCCTCTGTCTATCCAAACGTCCTGATAAAATATCGTTTCTAGCTTAATGCTACTTTCTTTCTCAGCTTCTGGATTCTGGAGGAGTGCATCTCTATTCTATTTTCTGCATCTTCCAATCAAGCAGACTGAACGCTTACGTATAGTAGCAGAGAAGCTGTGTAAACAAGGCTGCGAGTGCAATGCAAAGCACACAAACCAAAATGAGGAGAACAACCTTGGTGAGTGTACTTGATGCTTTCCCCTTTTTGCGGGCTGAACTCAGTTTTGGTTTTGTTTGCGGCTTCTCCGGTTATGCTTTCTCCGAAAGTTTCTACCAGTTCCCCAGATTTTGTTTCCGTCTGGCAGAAATGTCAAAAGTACTAAATGAAAATGGATTTCAGTACATTGTATAAACTTCGTAAAAGTTTTACTGCATTTTGAACGTCAAACAATTGGGGTATACGACAGGCTTTGAGAAGAAAAACAGACGTTGAAAAATGAGAACGTTAACCAAAGAACACAGAAAAGGAAACATTGTCGTGTGCCTGTTATTACATACAATTAGAAAATAGTGCATAAAGATAAGGGTGCACACTACATTATGTTGGCCGATAACAAAAGTAAAGTGAAGTTTTTCAGGTAGTGAGAATAAGTGTCTCTCTAGAAACCGGACATTTTGCGAATCTGCTCCAACTTTCTACAAGGCAAATGGTGCAATGCAGAATATATACTAAGGAAACCCCACCGGCTTCTGTATTTGCAAAGCCAAGCGTATGGTAATACAGGGTTGAGTTATAAAAAGGTGACAAAAGCAGACTATAATTACAGACAAAGTATCTACTTGGTTGGAAGATGATGGTTGTGTAGAATGTAGTCACACTACATGGAAAATATTACCCTTAGGAGTGCTTGCAGTTTTTAAAGTTGTGTCTTGCAGTACGCTTCAGGGAAAGTGCATCGGATAAATTGGAAATCTTCCAAAAGCAGATGTGCAAGAAAACTTTTGGTTCTAAGAGATATCACGATTTTCGATTTTTCATATTGTCTCTTGTTCAAACTACCGATTCAGGATACTCGAATATTAATGGAACAGTAATAACATATTTTTGAAAATGTGAAAAATTAATATTTCAAAAAGCTTGTCCTCTGCACGTAAAACATCAGACTGCTTTCACCTTTAACTGGGACTACAGAATCTATGAGAGTATTCGTCAGTAAATCTTAAAAGAAAATACCGCCGGAACCCAGATGCTACCCTGAAAGGTAAGCGAAAGCTTGTGCGAAGAAATACGACACCTCCGGCAAGTAATATAGATCATGTTTCATCTTCAATAGCTAATCGTAAACAATGACGAGTATTGTTGTTTGCAGTACGCCGGTTGAGTTTTCAAGTAGGTATTGTTTTCAAGTTTTCAAGTTTAAATAGGCATGTCGGTTTTTATTCTGTGTAGTTACTAACTAATCAGAACCCTGTTATTTGCTGAATTGGTCAATTAGTAGCATTCTTTTTGCGGTGAAAGTAGGTTAGAACATTTATTGGTATTGGTTTATATCCTATACGCATGTTTTGATGATGCGAACAAGAACTAGCTTGCGTGTAAAAACTACAAAAGAATTCTTTATGATCAAATGTTTCAATAAAGTTGAAAGTATACTTGATTCTATCGGAATGGGAACAGACGTGATCAACAAATCTATTTCAGGCAGACATTTTGTGTCATATTTACTTATTACTGGTAAATTCTTACGCACGAGTAGAAATCGTAGAAGTAGCAAACAACATGTTTTCAGTCTGGAATTACTGTAGGCAAAAACATCTCGATATTTTAGTTATCATCCTTCTACCATGTGGCTAAGATTTTCCGCTTTCACTGTAGTGTTTTCTCATCTCACTTATGACAGTTTCTTTTGTACTTGTTACCTACGTCACTGTCGTAGTTCCTTAGCGTGTCATTTCTAGGGAGCTTAAATTTATCACTTTTCATTCCCTGCAACTGCCATTCAGACTGTTGCTACCACTAGTCGCGTTACTTGCTGCTGCATTTTGCGGTTGAGTATTACGCTAATGGTGTAAAACGTTAAGTTGCAATAAACTATTTTGAACCGTTTTTTTGTCTAATGAAGCACAAAATCAGTTCCAGTTGCGATTTATATGCACATGACTTATATTTAGAATGTTTATAACGTTAGTAAACGATTATTCTGCAAACGTGAAACAAACTTTACTGTTCTGTCATTTAAGAACGTCAAAATTTTACAAATACTGTACACAAGATTAAACAAGAGATTTCTAGGATAAACAAAATGTCTAAGATACTATTTCTACTTGTCAAATATTACTACTACAACAAAGCGTTTTACGCTTTTCCAAATAAATCCAAAGTGACAGTCTTTACCATTATGATTCTGCTTGTGAAATGGGAGTGACAGCAAATCACAGTGTAAAAAGATAAAACAACACACGAATCTTTCATACTCAAAATTGTACGTGAAATACAACAAGTATCTTTCAATGAAGGTTTCCATACTGTTACAGGTAAAGTTCATTGCATTCAAGCAATTTACAATTTAGCTATTGATTTTACTACATACTTTAGAAAGAAAAGGTATAGTTTTAAGAAACTACAAACAGAAAAACTTTTTCTAGCTTGTTGATTTGTAGAATAAAGTTTGCGAATTAGGAAAGTTTGGTATTGCAATAAACATCAGCAAATGGTTAGGGTGAAGTAGCTGTTAAAGCAATCAGTAACCAACAGCCCGTGTTAAGTAGCGGAATAAATAGGGGAAACATCTATTATTAAAACCAACAAAATAAGATTTAGAATACTCTGGTAACTCATTTTGTATTAAGATTTATGCACTCTCACATTCATTTTAACACAATGAATTATTAGTGTGCATTCAAGTTTTATGCAGTAAAGCGTTGTCACTGTCTATCAAGTTATCAACAGCTACCATTATTCTTCTCGCTTCATAAATCCCACTTAATAATGTCTTGAATTTCCAAGTGGTTTTAGCTAGGCATACAATAAAGATGAGCTATCAGGCTAAAGACGTGCGCTGGAACAAAAGATGAATGTGGAGTAAATACGTGTGATGTGTGACTTAACTCCATAGTCTTATAATCTTTTTGTTTTATGGTAATAGTTCCCGGCGGGTGGGTAATCATTACAGTTTCATAATGTGGAAACAATTTGACATCCAGCACAACCGTGCAGAAGCTAAAAATAGATGACATATAAGAAATATTATACAAAAGATCGAGCAAGCCGTGTATTTTAGATTGGTTACATTTTATGAAAACTGTTTACATTAAGCAAACAGAGAAAGTGTGCTACCGCATTGAAGTTCTTGGACTAAAGATAGCAACCTTTGGCAGTGAAAATATTAAATAAAAGTTGACCTTGTCTATCCAAACCGGATTTTTACAGTACTGCAGGCATTTTTATTTATGCCAAAGCTAAACATGACGTTTGCTTTATTTCACGCTGGATGGTTTTATTCTTGGGGCAAGTTGCATGATAGACAATATAATGGAATTCGAGAAACAACTGCAATGAATGAAATCAGAATCAGGTAACTTTTCTAATAAAAGTGGTATAAGTGGTAAACTTATCCGTAGGAATGTTTCACAATTAAGTGGACGAGAAAAGTTACATAAAATATTCTGTTTGTATTACACTTATTGATCCGTCCAGTATTTGTGTTATATATTCGTAAACATAGAACAAGAATCGACGAGGATAATATCTGTATGCATTTATGTAATGGTATTTGAACAGTTGCATCTTTTATCCTGTAAGTGTGTGGAAGCGTAAGCACAAAACTAATACGCTTTGGAAAGTTCGGTTATATTGAGCAATACAGGTATGCTAAGGCAAAGATAAAACATGATATATTGAATCAAACAAGAACTTTGTCGCTTTGCTTCATATCGAAAAACGGAAGAGGAATACTAAAATGTAGTACACGTGTAAAGTACACGTACGAGAGATTACGTAGCATTTCGATTACTTTATTATCTTTGCTTTGCTGCTACTTTCTTAATTACTTTGTTACAGAGCTTCCTCATTGCATTCCTATCTGAAAAACATAAATGCGTAATAAAATAGGATTTTCGTATTCAGCGTAATAGCTTAAATATTCTGGTTACAACAACTGACTTGCATATTATATTTTCTTGACCTTCTTATTTGCATGGTTTATGTCATAAAATTGATTATCACTGAAATACTGAATATGACCTTTCCACAATTTAATGCGTTTTTATATTAGTATCGATATTACTACCAAAATTAATAACCGTCTCATCAAAATGTTTCATTGATATGCCACAGACATTTTCCAATCAATAAAAACCAATCAATCAAAGGATGAATGATTTGCACTATATCATATGGTTTGGCAGTTTGATTAAAAGCCAAAAGGAAGGACGTTTTGTTTATTTATCTTGCATAAGTGTTAAAATTGAGCGTGTGCTTTAGTTCATCTATGAAACTATTTATGTTAAAAGATCAATGGAACATTCTCAATCTCAGTGCGAAGTTCATGATAAAGCATATCATCATGAAAATATTACGTGGTGAGAAGGTTCATTTACCTTATCAAATGTATGTTCTCATTTGTCTACTTCGTCAAATAAGTGAGTCAAGATGATTGAAAGGTTAAAGTTCTCGATTTCTTTAGCTACTACTACGTATATCCGCTAAGCCAATTTGTTGGTGAAATGTATTATTTTTAGAGCATAAAAATGTATTGTAAAAATATAACTCTCAAACTAATTACCTTGTTTTATACGCTTTACAAGATTCCAAGTACAATTTAAAATAGTTTCCTCAGATGTGCTTAGGAGTTTGCTGTTGTTTCATTAATTGTAATGTCAATTGCCTGTTGTTTTCAACATTTCAGAATCTCTAAAATAGTTACATGTTCATCCTTTTCCAGTCAAAATATTTTGGTTGAAAAAATACACACGCTTATACGGATCAGAATTGTGAAGGCTTCACTTGTTTTTTACATAAGCTGTAAAGCTGCTGCCCGTTGTTTTCCGGGATTTTTTTTTTTACTTTACACGCTGTTGGCTCGTGTTCTTCCACAAATTGTATAACGTAAGGTTAAATAGCTGATTCTACTATAAATCACATAAAATATGTAAAACGTTTAGTGAAAGTGGATTCGGTTGACAATCAATCTGAATTTTTCTACTAAACATTCCAGGAAACTCCATTATGCATGACATTGTAAAATTGATCCATCCGATTTTTAATAAGCCCTAAATAATATTTAAAAACACGACTTCTTGCATAAAAACGGTCTGCGATGTGTCTCTCCATTTATGTGTTATGATACCCATTTACAGTTTCTCAACCTTTCCACGTGTATAGGCAAGTACATGGACAAATCGTGCTTTCTCATACCACGTGTAGGATTAGTGAAAGTTTTTTGCCTAAAGTGTTTCCTGGAAATTTCCCACAAAGTGAAAATTAGGATACGTATTATTGACTATTGATGATTGCAGTTAAAGAAAAACATGTTTTCGAACATATTTATTGTTTTGAATTGCTTTCACTTTGTAATGCGCATCAAATTTCATAAATATGTTATTCAGAATTTAGTTCAAATGTGTCACGTATAGCAATGGAATTATACGAATTTCATGGAAAACCTTCTTAGCGGGTCACCAACCTATATACATTATACATATATTATACAACCTGAATCCTTGGAATTCGCTCCTCCTAAACCAAATAACAAGCGACAAATTTGTAATTGAAATGCACACTGTTTCAATCTCTGAATACCAAATGGCTTTTTAAGTGCCTAGTTTATGCACTCTGCATTAAAACCCTATGAAATGAAGTAATCTTGTCCTCGAAAACGTTCTAATGTCTACAGACTTTCTCCAGGGTTTTACTCCATTGTGTGGTTTGCATCCCACTGGCAAGGTTGTTCATTTTAGTGTGCACTCTAGCCAGTGTACTTATTAAAACTCAGCTTTTATCACCGCTGCAATAACCTTAGGCCATTGTTTAACTTACCCTTAATTTTATTGACTTGTTTGCAGTAACCTAACAAACGGCATCACCATGTAGGCTCAGTAGGCGTAAGCTACAAAGTTAACCATCCATAAAAACGTACTTCAAGCAATTCAAGGAATTCAAACGTTTTCCCCACCAAGTAAATACCAACTACCCACATCATTCCTGCATTGCAATGACCACTGAGGAATCTCTGCTTCCGCAATACTTCTCCACTCAACTGGATCATCCGCGATATAACTCCAGCCCTTGCTCTTGCTCCCCACATTTCACCACCACAAAGTGTTCCGAAAGCAACTTTTTCTCACACTGTCCCCCAAATAATAATTCTGGCAATTTCCATCAATATTCTTCAAGTACCTTCTCATCCCCAGAATACATGCCACACAGTTCCCCACCTCATCGTCCCTCTCGCCCTCCTCCACTACAACATCCCCTATTCCCTCCATCCGGATCCTCCTCAAATTTTCCCCTATCTCCATGCCTAATCCCATCGCATCCTCCTTCCCCTTCACCCAACTGTTCCTCCCGGAATTCCACCTCCCCCAATTCACCAACCTCCATGTCTTCAGCCTCTTCCAGCATATTCTTTCCCCAGTACACACGCTGCGTATCCCCTCTTTCCCAATGCTCTTCACTATTTCCTCCTCCGTCCCCCTGTCACGTGCCACACCAACAAACTCTTACAAATCCCTATCCCACTCCAGCCCAACCATTCTGGTCCAACAAGCTAGATTGCTCCCTTACATTCACCCGAAGCGAAACCGCAATACCCACTTTAAAACCCCAGCAAAATCTAACATCCTCCACAAAACTTACCAAAAACCAGCCATCCCGAATACTTTCTCTGAACAACCTAGCAAAGGGGCAAATGTTTAGTGAAAACTCAGGCAACATTCCAGTGGAAAACCACAATTGGCCATTTCCCCTAGAAGTACCCGTCTGTAAAAGCATAAGGTACTCACTACCCGCAAATGTGGAAAAGTTTGTGTTTAGCAGCCTACATAGCAACTCTACCCAAAGCACCATAGTGGAAATTGGAAAGTATACGAGCAACTTGGAAATCACTAGCAGATCGGATATTAGGGATATACTCCTTCCGTTTATTAAACTGTCGCAGATTATTGCCGGCGGGAGTGCAGGACCAAGCGGGGAAATTGCTAGAGGAAACGACCGCTTTAGCTTGCTGCGGAAGGTAAAAATTGCAAACATTTTGCAAAAAAATGCAACTTTCTAATAATTCATCTTTCCACAGATTCCCATGCTACTTCTACTGCTTGTAGCCATCCTCCAGTCACTATTGCAACTGACCGAGTGCGTATTCCAAATCCGGGGCAGTACCCTTCGCAAACACTTTATCGATTTTGGTAGCTATCTTTGCGACCTTCTGGTAACCGGATTCGGTGGTTACATGCTAACAGCCGGCTTTTCTAAACTAGACTCTCTCATAAACGCCATTGGTCAACTGGACCAAACCGGAAATACGAACTGCATAGAAGCCATCCAACCTCCGTGTAAAGTACCGTGGAAAATGGTAACCATTGCTATTCTCGCGGCAGATCTGGCAATTGTGTTTTGCACCACTGTGGTAATCATTGCCACGGGAAATCTTACGGGATTGCCGAATATGAGCACTAGTGTGCAAATTGCTTATCATTTGTGCGATTTCCTTTCAAGTGAAATATTTTTCCTTTTATGGAGTTTACTATTGGCGATTACGACAGTACTAAACTTGCTAACTAATCGCTTGGTGGACTTGATTCAACGAAATGATGACTCTGTGGATAGTACGAATCCGTCCGAACTACAGATCCAACGAAGGCAGGAGCTCTATCTGAAGTTTAGCTCCTTATGTAAAATCTCAAATTTGATAAATGAGCAGTTTCTTCCCGAATTGAGGATTTTTCATGCGGCCAACTTGTTCTTTTACGCGTATGCAATTTCCTGTTTGCTGGAAAATGATACAAAGCCGTTGATGGTGTATGTGACATCGGTTTATGTGATACTAAAGTCGGAAGTTATATTGTTTCTGGCGCAGAGTATAGCGGAGAAAAACACGGTTTTTAGGAATTGGATAAGGAGATGGGCTTGTTTTGGAGATAAAATTGTTATTTTGGGAAAGGAGCTTAATGCCAATTTGTTGCTGAGTGAGTTTCAAGAAAAGCCGTTGGGGATTGGAAGAGGGTATTTGCTGGTTAATGAAGTTTTTCATATTAAGGTAAGCTGGAAATAATTCTAAATATTTTCATATTTTTTGCTTTAGTAAACTTTAATCAATTCTAACAACTTGTATGACATTTTTCTTTCCAGTTTGTTTTTCTGGCTGTGTCCCTTGCATTATTTTTAGCTGATGAGGCAAACAAGCAAGGAGGAACCATTCCACCAGAATAACCTGAGTAAATTGTATTAAGCGTACGGAATTAGGTGTTATGTAAATATACTTTGGATAGAGATTTAGAGATTATAATTTATTTTTCTAGTAAATTGAGAAATTGGTATCATTGATAAACTGCTTGCAATTCAACATAAATGCTTGACTATTTCATACAATGTATCAATTTGCGATCGCATTTTGAAAACTGCTTTAAAATAACTATATGAATGCTCATTAAACTGAATGGTTTTTTTAGAATTTGTAAAACCAAGAATAAAATGAAACGACATATTACATGTTGGTGTATTGCATACGCTTATTTTATTAAACATGCCATACTACTCATTGCTCTGGTCTTTAATTACTGACGAACAAAAACTTGAACACTGCGTCCCTGAAGATACATAGGTTGACGAGCTTTCCAATGAGTGTCTTGTCCAAATACCTTGACAACTTCTGTATGTGCAGAAATTTGAATCACAATGCAGTATTCGGTTTGTGCCAGTGCCTGGGGATTTTGTAGCAAAGCCATGCAGTCTTCCCAATTGTCCCGAATAAGTTGAAAAGTTGGAGTGCAGAGATAGACGGATGATAAGGAACCACCTGCGTCAAAGTAGCCTTGGCGGATGATTGAGAGCATGACCTCCTTGTTTGGAGCGTAGTAGTACAGGTAACTGCTGAATAAACTGAAGAAACAAAATATATATTTTTTCCCTGAGAAAGAAAACAGAACATGAAAAAATTTCTGTTTTAAACTTGTGTACCTCATTGTGCTGCTTGTGGAATAGCTACTTGCGCTTGCACTAAATATTACCTTACAAATGGTACGCAGTAATTAACTTTTACACGCAAATTCTAGAATTTCATGCTATTATAAATTGATTTAAGGTTTCATAGGTATAGTTAAAGTCAGTCTTGTAAACAGTTTGTAGTCTCGTCATGTTAAAGGAAAAACTGCGTTTAAAACGTTTTAATGCAAAATCCCAATCCTGTAAAATCGGCTTAGTCACAATGCATCAACTGCTCCATTTTGCATGGATATTATGGTGTGTGCAAATTATTTCTGCTAACTCTATTTGCGTCATCCACGCAATGAAACAAGATTACAAATCGCTTTAACAGTATTTAATGTTTTAGGTTTCGTAGTAACTTTACTACGAAATGCCAATGCTTGTATTCATTCGTTACATTGCCATTTATTCATTCAACTGTGAAAGCGACTAAAATGGTTATTTCATCACCACATCCGCTCATATCATGAAATATTCAGCCTATCATTATGTTCTGGAGACAGATAACATGTTAGGATGTTAGTATGACGTAAGTGAAAATGACAAACGTTTTGTTTTATTATGATAATCTGGTTACGATGCCTTATATGCCAGAATTGCCAGATTGCCCACTATTGGTGTAGGTCTGGGTTTGGAATACCAAACGCTGCTGCGTAGATGGTTTGTAGATGCTTCATATTTTGGGAATATGGGCACAAATAAAACGACATCCACTAAATGTTGACAAATGTGTATATGCTGCTAAATAAGTTTATCAGTAGTATTAAAAATTTAAATAGTTATTTACCAAAGAGTTGGTTTATATGAGAAACAATTTTGGATCTAAGACAAGGCCAAAAGATTCTGGTCATTGACTTTAATTAAACGCAATGACGTCAACTCACTTATTAACGCTGTCCAAGTAAAATGCGTAAAATATTTACAACAGGAAATAACTTTGTGTAAAAGTTTCCTCTAACTTGCTATAGCTGTACTGCAACCGGACAAACAGATCATTTTATTAGCAACGTTAGTGTTCATGTGCTTTGGAAACTATTATTCCTGTTTGCGTTTAATGGACAACAATAAAAGAGCACTATATTTTTCTAATTGCAAAAAATCCCAATTAATGCATTGCATTAACATTACTATAGCTAAAGTGTTAATAACTCGAGAAATGGGTTGATTGGTTGGTTTGCCGTATAGTGTGACCCTGCCCACTTTTCACCAATTATATGCCGTCAACAAACAAACTTTAAAGTTTCACAACAAAGTTTATTGGGTACAAGACTGGCACAAGCTATTCAAACAAAAAATATGTGAAAAAAAGTTAAAATAATAATCGTGTACAGATGAGTCATCATGGAATGATATAATCATTGAAGGAATGATAAAACCATGAATATTATAATTTCAACAATTTATTTTCTTCTAAACATGAAAAAACTCATAAAACTCGCTTTCCCTTCAGTATTGAATCTTAAAGTTACTAGTTGCGAGCGAAAACCGTGACATTCCGCCCTTGCAAATAAAGATGCTGTCGATAAATCCAAATGTCGCGACCATCTCGGTCAGCGACCTTGACAACTTCAGGAATTGAAGACATCGGAATCCTGATAGCATACTCAGTCCTGGCCAAAGCAAGGGGATTCCGTAGCATAACGATGCCATCATCCCAGTTATTGAGGATGATATGGAACGTTGGAGTGCTTGGATCAATGGACGTTAAATAGACACCTTGCCCGTACAGGGCGTTAGGAGACATTTTGATGCAACCGTCCCTAATGATTGCTTGAAACCCTTCTTTGGTAGTGTAGTGGTAAAGGTAACTGAACAAATAAAATACAAAAAGAAAGATAATTTATAAAACTGGCTTTTACAGAGAAACAATTACACAAACTGGCAAAAACTCTTATTTCTATGGAAACTATTCACCTCATCTTGATGTTTATGATGCACACTTTACTGCCCTTTTTCCAGCTTCAAATTTATCAGCTTTTATTTGCAGTATCGTGTTTGCTAATATATTGTAAAACTTAATGCAGTATGCAATTTATTCTGGCTAATAAAACCAAATTTGAAGAACAGCTGAAATTGATAAGTAATCCAAAGAAAAAACGTTAAGCTCTGTGTTCTGTCTAGATCTATAATAATCGAACCAAGGAAAGTTCTTATACAAGAAGTTAGAAGTACATAAAAGCAACTTTTCTTGTTGCTATGCAAAATTAAAACGTTTTAAAGAAAAAATCACGCCCATGGAAAAAGGTGAGTTCATATCCAGTATAGCACATTTCATTTTGCATAAGTGAATAAACCCTTTAAAATACAATATGTTTTGCTTGTATCTTCCATAAGCTCAATTAAATGTATATTCTAAGCAATTGCTTAAACATAACTTTTATTTCCAACCAAATTATTACATGAAAAAAGTCTATTAAATGGGCTGATGTGCAAAGAAAACCAAGATAATACATTAGGTTGGCTATTCATCTGGGTTTCATTATAATACGCAAAAGTTTTGCCATTGTAATGCATTGTGCTTTCAGAATAGATCTCCAGTGCTTTATATGGTCAAAATATTTCAGATAAGGCTAACTGCTTTGTTTTTACTAATTTTGCTGCATCTTTCACTTCTTAAAGCGCTTTTACAAAGCATGGATTTACACATTGAGTTTACTGATAGTGCATAAAACGTTTTGAATGTAAAGTAGTATTACAAAGACTGTTTGTTTGCACGTATTTATTATTATCTTACGCGAGGATACATTTTGTCCTTCTATGCCGACAATCTCCACAATATGTAGTTCGATGTCATGTTAATATGAGTAGATGCAGTTAAGGAAAGCATATTTTATAATGTATAAAGTATTTAGTACGATATTACTGTAACTTTTCACATCCTGCTTTATAATGATGTGATAAACTTGCGCCAAAATTTATTGTGCAAAGAATTATGCCTTGAAAAGTTTGTTAGCCTTGGTGCATACATGAATCAGTATACAAAAAGTGCAAGAATACAGAATAGAAATTCACTATGCATTGCTATGCATTTTGATATTCACGTACTTCTAATATTTAATTTAAGTGCACATGCTTAAAGTGCTATAGTTTGGTGCTATTTTATAAATATGAACATCAGTAAGCCTTTATAGAATGCCGAAAGAGTAATAATGTACAGTTATAATAAATCTTAGTTTGAATGCATTGTGTTTACTATGAGTGAAATATGTATTGTGTAAATTCCTACGTTCAATTCTCTCAGTGTCTTTCTATTGCATTTCTTAAAGTGGAGCAGTCGGTCTAGCACCATAAAAAATGTTTGAGATGATCTTCTGGAAAAGATGGTGCATTCTTGTATGCGAGCAAATTGCAAAATGCGTTGCCACGTTTTACGCTTTAAAGAAGATGCTAGAGTCAGAAAATTCTGGTTACCCAACATGTGCACGCAGGTGTAATAAACCCATTAAATGTTTGGATAACAGAGGTCTCGTGTGTGTTCCACTCAAATATGAATGAATGTGCAAATAATGTGTTCTAGTGACTTTTTATAAAGTAGGATTTCAAGAAAGTAATAGGAACATGGAAAACGTTTTATGCGTTATATTCAAGGAATAATTTCAGAATGCAAAATGTCAACAATTCCGTGGATGAAAGCAAAGTACAATCACCATTTGAAGACAATCCAACCATTTGTATGCTACAAAAATAGCCGGTCACGATGACGGTGCATGGTTGTCATAAGCAATTTATTTTTTATTGCTCATGTACCGAAAAATGTACTTAACACATTCTCGTTTTGTGTTTCAGAATGGTGCAATTGAGTGAAAAGTATGCTCTCGTAGCCTTCTTACAACGGAATCACGCCCTGTACTATTAATTTGGTCAGAATGATAGAGTCAGCACATTCACGTGCTAAGAAGCCATCCAGAATAATATATGAGTCTCATCAAGTGAAAGTCTGAAGCAGATCGTAAAATTGCAATAAAGGGAATGAGACACTGGAGAAAGGGGAAGCGACTCACCGGTAAGTGTAAGTAGAGAATAGCACAGAAGATGTAGGACAGCTTGACAAACGCGTACTTATTATCTATATCATGATAATATTTATCAAGCAAAATGCATTGAGCTGATTAAAATGTGCACGTTCTGACACAAATTACGTAGAGAACAACAGGGTGTATAAAAGTGGGTGTCAAAATAGTAAAAAATAGATGTCTTGCCGCAATCTTCTTGTGAAACATGGGTTTTAGCTATATAAAAAACCTTACTTTGGAAAAACTCGATAGCATCGGCTTTAGATTGACACATTCTAAACATCATGGGAATTCCTTCAAAAGGACAATGAAAAAAGTTAATGCAGACGATCTATTTATGCTGTCCTATTTATAGCATCGCACAATAAAAGGTTCAAAGCATTTAGTAGATCTAAAGCATTTGCAAAAATGATAATACAATGAATCCAATGTCAAAAAGTCAGAAAAATGAAGGAAAAGCGAGTTTTTATTTTGTGAATTCCATCGTTGGCGATAACAGTTGAAAACTTTCCATGTACTAGACAAGTAATTAAAATGATTTAGTGATGTTCCGTGTTTAAATGGTTTCCTCGCTAAGATCACGACCTATCGCAATGTTTCATATTTTATGACTTTGGAAATGAAAACCGAAAACCTGCAAATGTGTAAACACTTTTTATGAATGTTTCAAGCATAGGCGAATTTTAATACTTTTTTGCTAATCCGTTTCCATGTGATTGTAGAAAATTGCTACAGGAACTAATTCTTTTTAAACTTTAGAAATCTTTCAGATAAAAAATCTGCTTTTATGTAAACCTACCAAAATCTACTGTATCGTGTTTGATTACTCTTTGAATGAGAGCAATTTTCCGCTCAATTAAAACCACGGATCACAACAGGCTCATTAACCCATGCCTCATTTGAATAAACCAAAAACCTTGAAAGTTAAACTGCTTCTGTAGCACAGTTTTTTCTCATCAAACCTTAATAACATTTTGCGGTAAGTGTTGTTTAAATAACCAAAAAAAGGAAGGAAACGAGCTTGCATAATACACACTAAAAATCCAGCTATAAACACTGTGCATCACTCAAGTTCATAAAGAATGTAGACTAGACAGGCTGTAAACACTATCATACATTCCACCGCAATTTCTTCAGTGCTGCTGGAGTACAAAAGTCATTATTTTACCGAGCAGTATTCTGAGAACCAATTTTTTTCTCAAGAAGCACTTTTCTTACCCAAAGCCGTCTGCGTACTTGTTTTAGCCGCATGCACTAACGTATGCCTATCATCATCACACAAGTCGTGCTGAAATCAATCAAGTAGAAACATTCAGGGGATTTCCCACTTGAATATCCCGTACCATGATTATTGTTCTTTTGTTATCTGTGTGGTTTTAAAAGTCTGCTGCCGTGTGCTTTTATGCATCATTAAAATACTCCATTTGATAATGAACATTGGTTTAAACACATGCACAAGTTTAAACTCCAGTAGTAGCTCAACCAGAATGTATTGACCAGTGGAAGAAATCAGGTGTAGAAACATTATTTTTAAGTAGAAATAATATATTTTTGCTTAGAAATTGTTATTACCTTTTTTCTCTAAGAACGTAAGCTCATTAAATTATCATACGTAATTATGCAGAAAATATTTCAAGTTTTTAAATAAGTCGATATACAGACTTCTTATAGACTTATTATTCGGTTAGATCCTGCTATTGCCTAAATTTTGAGTTTGTTTTTTAGCTACCAAAATTTAATTACTTGTTTTACCATTTTCTACAAAAAAATGGGAAAGGTCAAAGAAATTTAACCAAAGAAACTCCGGTTCATTTTCAGACTTTGCTGAGCAAGCACTATTCTCGCACGCACATTTTTTGGTTATTGTTCAGTGAGTTTTACTCGTAAATTTTCCACGGAACTAAAGAGAGTCAGATATCCGTTTGTGAAAAACAAGCGGTGATCCGTAAAAATCACGAAAAAGGATTTGTGTTCATTGTGCGTTTAATAAAGATTCTTAGAGCTTGACAGTGTGATGCTCAGTGCAGTGTTTGAGGGTTTCGGTCTGTTGGACAAATAGTATTGAGAAAAGGTGGGATGTGGGATCTTGCTAGAAAAATTGAAATAAGATCAAGGCTGCATGCTCAATTCCTAGAAGAGGAAAAAAACCTTTTAACAACAAGAAGCTCTACTATCAACTATATATTGACGTTCCATTTCACTTGCAAGCCTTTTTAGAAAGTGCCTCAGGATTTAAAGAGAGATATGAATTAGCATCCGTATCCGTATTTGTACGTATAATATGCACCCATATACTATGATGTCTAATTAAATGGGTCACAACTCACAACACTCTGCTCTACCTGTGCGTTTATGTCGAATAGAAGATGGGCTTGTGATAAATTGTAAATGTGGGTGGCAAACAATCTCCCAAAAAGTTTCTTTGTTGTTGTTTGCGTATTGGATGATGCTTTGGGGTTCCTCGACCTAAACATGGCAAGAAGTCTAACATTTTCTTGAAATTAGTTGCGTTTTGTCTTTCTGTTGAGACGCATGAGTCATTATAATGTTTCGAACTTTGTTCAAATAGTGTAGTTTAAAGTTTTATAATTTCAAATACAGAAGCTATTGAGTTATCTATAAAAGTTTAGAAGAATTACTTATTCAAATCTGATGTATGAAAAGCTTGCAAAGTCACTTTTCTATACCGTTTCTCTATAGCTTCTGTTTGGTGATGAAATGGACATTGCATTAGTCTAGACGCTTTTGTTCATGAAAGTTACATGAATATTAAGAAATGAGTTGAAAAGTGAATGGCGATGTACCAATTTAGTATGTAAGTTGTGACGTTGTGATCAGTTTAGATAATGAAAGTGTGTGATCGTAAATTTGTCATCTAAAACTTTTTATTTAATCAAATTCGGCATGAAACTCCTACCCAGAATAACCACAAAAGTTACCTTTGTTCAAGTATATCTTTGTGTGGTTGTTTTGATTGTCTGTTGTCATCATGCAAGTGAAGCCCTACCTGCAACTGAATTCAAAAATGGGCAATTTTACAAAATTACAAGTATGGCCACCGGGAAGGTGATGTCAGTTGATGGCAAACGATTCAAGCAGGATGATACGGATATTGTGACCCAGCCATGGATTGCACAGGATAACCAGGTTTGGCTAGCCTTGGCCGAAAGCACGCAAACGGACAAGCCAGTTACCAACCCAGAAAAATTCATTTTGCTGCCACAACGACAAAGCTGGGGAGAATGGAAGGAAGTGCTGGAAAAGGGAAGGATTAGTGCGAGTGTGGCTAGTTTACCGGATGAGGCTGTTGTGCTGACCTTGGATAATAATGTGGTCAATCTGACGCAGAGTGTAAGCATATAAAACGTTTTGCTATGAACAATTGATTGAAAGAATTTATCTAATGAATTTATATTGTTGTGTAGGTGTTTAATGACAGCAGCAGTCAAAAATGGGTTACCGAACCAGCAGATGAAGAGGGATATGTACTGATTAAAAATTGGGGCAATCAGCAATGCATTAAAAACTTTGAGTAAGACATTGAATTGACTTTGAATTGTCGTTTTATATTATACGTACATTTTTGTAATATATTTCACTTTTGCTTTACAGTTACAAAACGCTTAACATTTTAGAACGCGTTCGCAAAAGGATTGACATGTTTTTTGGTATTACGAGAAAAAAGTAAATATAATTTAATACAATTATAATTCTTATGCAAATATTTCAAATTGTCTTTATGTAAAACTAATAAAATAATTTCACTTCTTTGTAAATAGAAAAGCATCGCCGTTAGGAACACTGGAATGTAATCCTGGTGACAAAGCAGAGTCTTGGCTTTTAGAACCTGTGTACTCTCTCACAAAAGGATAAAACCAACAACAATTTATATGCAACCGGCAATTAACTAAATATTTGAATATTTTAAAATGTCACTAAACGTTTTCTAACAAACAAAAACCCACGTAACTTATCAACCTTACACAGCGACTTTTGCTGACTTTATATAATTTATTTGTACATTTAACTTAACTTTAATAAAATCTAAAACCTATTTACTTTATTTTAAACACTTGTGTATTTATTATAATATGTTGAATTTCAAAAGCTAATGTTGATTTTTCAAACTTACTGTTGATTCTTTAACTTGCCAACGTAACTCTTTAAATTTGAGCAGTTAAATGCCCACGTGGATAATTTGAATTTTTTATCTTAATCTTTTGAAAAATTAGTTAACCAAATAGATTGACATAATATAGCTGTCTCCTTCATGTCAAAAGTCAATCATATATCCACTGCGTATTTATATAGGAACCAAAATTAATAAACAATATAATTATTTTGTTGCCGCATATATAGCGCAAACAATATTACGGATAAAATGACCAAACTTTATCATGAATTGATATCAGACTCTATAAATATTTAAAAAGCGGATGAAACCAAACTGTTTACATATTATATTATATCAACTTAAACATTTAATTTCCACTTTGTGTATTTTACTGTTTTTCATAATTTACCAAATAATCTAACCAACTTTGTATTTTCCTCCTTTTGTGGTTTTTTAGTGCTAAAGAAATTGATAAACAACTATTTTTAAATATTTGCAAAAAGCGGTCAGCATCAAGCTGAAGGCTCCATAAAACCAAAAAACCCTTTTTTCCCTTTGAAACATATTTTTAAAAGCTGATAGCTGGGCTGCTTGAGTAGAAAATTGAGTTAAAAAAGAAAATGAAAAGTGATCTTTGTCCTGATGCCACGACCCATGGCACTGTACACAAACGGTTCGTTTGACGTGCACAGCAAGTGCCCTTCGGGCACTTACTGCCCACGTCACTCGCCGATGTTAACCCTGTACACACTTCATTAACATAACCTAACCTAAAAATAACCTTACCTGCTCGCTTCGCTCGCGCATTAACCAATGGGAATTTGTGTGAAAATGGAATTTAATGGAGCCCTCAACTTGATGCTCGCCCAAAAAGCAAGCCACATATAAAACCATATATTAATAAAAACGCTGTTTGACATCACTTAAAATATTTAGTATTTGACTTTATATGTATGTTATTAGCTTTTTATAAGCCGCTAAGTAAATATATAGTCGGTGTATAAATAATGGACAACAGCGTGCACAAAAAAGTTAACCTGACAATCAACGGTTTCCAGTTGAGCAGCAACATTCTTTTCTGCAGCTTTGTCAAGAAAAACGGTTTTTTGTCTGCTACGCTATCAACCATATATCAAATTGCCATAGACCTTGAGGTAGCAATTTTTCTTTATGTTTCATGCTGACCACATTTTATTCCGGTAAGAACTGTACTGCTCACATTTTTTGAAACATTTTGTCAATAATTTCATCCATCGTGTTCACACACACGCGTTCAAGTCTGTGAGTCAGACGGTTAATTCTATAGAAATATCGATCCTACACGGTGGATTGACCTGTGTACGCTATAAGAAAATAGCTGCTTTGTCAACGGAGAAAGTCGACACACGTAGTCGCATAGCCAGAAAATGAACAAGTTAGTTTATTATTTTGTTGAACATGCATGCACATAGTAGTAGATTTCGTAGAGCTTGAATATTTTTTACCTTTTTGAAATTTTTGAAACTTTTTTATCAGAAAAATGTCTGGTACGTCTGACAAGTATTTGTTCCAAGCTGTGGAGTCCGAGACGACCAGTACAGTTTCCGAAATATTACAGGAGTTATTTCAAAAGACCGACCAGAATTTGAAAAGTGTGATAAATCAGCGTAACGAGCAAAATCAAACACCTTTGCACATTTCCTGTTCCAAGCTACACTCGGATATTACTCAAATTTTGCTGGAAGCTGGAGCCGATCCTAATGTACAGGATGGCGAGGGTCGAACACCAAGTTTTATGGTAATTGCTAGACTTCAAGATTGCAGTTGTGAGGATTGCACAAAAAAGGCTATTAGATGCATAGCCATTTTGGCGTTTCATGGAGCCAGTCTGGATATTCCGAATCAAGCGGGGGCAACGCCGTTATGGCTTTGTGCGGAATATAGATTTGCGGAGTGTGCTAAGGCGTTATTGGAAAATGGGGCGGCATTAGGAACATCGTAAGGGTTTGCAAATCGTATTTTAAATCTTTTTGGGAATTAATATTTGAATATTTGAAATTTGTTGAATTTAGAAAGGGACGAGCAATGATTGAAATTCTGGTGGAGAAAGTACCAACCGTGTTAGAAACGGTTTTTGATCGCGCGGTGAAAATACAAGGAAACAAGAGCATTCACGATGGTGACTACGAGATGACCTTTGACCTAGGGTACAATTTCAAATGAAATTAAAACATAAAAATATTCTAAGCATTTACATTTTATTATAGAACCATTCTTCCACCACAAATCACCCTGTCGAAAAACCTGGGCTCAAATAACGGTCATTTCAACCAAGTATTCCCAGCCGACCAATGGTTCAACGACAAGTTTGAAGCCTGCGAAGAAATGACTTTTGTCAAAAGTTTGCTCAATTTTAGCGAGAATGATGTTACAGCTTCTAAATCCCTATTACGCCATCCTCTTGTCAATGTTTTCACAGATATTAAATGGAAAAGCATGGAATGCCTGTATATTCTCTTTCTAGCAAAACAATTGACAGTGTTGTTTGCTTACACGGCCTTTATCTGTGCCACAATATTTGTCGACTGTCCGTACGACGTTTTTGTAACTTTGCAACAAGGCGTGGATAAAATTAACCATCATGTATTTCCGGGTGGAACCAAGTTCAATGCAACAGACATAATTGATCCAGATCAATTGTGTGAAATTAATGTGATAAGCAAAGTATTGTCTGTGTTTATCATAAGCTTTACGCTAATGATTCTAATGAAGGAAACTCAACACGCCCTGTATGACCTGAGAGACTACCTGAGGGACTTTTTCAACTATTTTCAGTTTATTGGCTATATGTCCGTGATTTACACAGTGATCATTGCCTGGAATCATAAGTCACCGTTTTACCAGTTTCTCTATCCCGTTTCTGCTGTAAGATTTTGAAATCTTAAATTTTACTTTATTATTATGTAAAGCTTTTTTTTTAATCAATGTATTTTCTAGTTTGGAATTACCATTTCCTGGTGCCAACTTTTTGTACAAATTGGACGCCTTCCACCACTTGCCATTTACGTTGAAATGTTCGTTAAGGTATTGCACATTAATTTCTCAGCGCATAAAATTCATCTTAACCATAATATTTCAATACCTGCTTTCACTTTCAGATCGCGGTTAACTTCTGCGTTTCCCTGGCTATCTATTCTAGCCTGCTCATAGGATTTGCTATGTCGTTCAGCATTCTCTTTCCTGTGGTACAATAACCATATATTGTATTCGTTTTATGTATCCTCAGTTTTCAATGCTATTAAAAAATTTATTTTGATATAACTTCAGAAACCTCGACTTCTCAACGTGCCCCTGTCCATGTTCCGAGTTCTTAACATGCTGGTAGGTGAGTTGGACTATGAGAGTTTGTTCAACAAAGATGATGACGATAAGTCAAATGCAACCGGAAATGACACCTCAACTCCCTCCCCGGAGAAAATGGGAACTCGTTTCCAGTTTGCTGGTCATGTGTGGTATTTGGCATTTGTTGTGTTTATCACCTTGGTGCTAATGAACTTGCTGGTGGGGTTAGCTGTTAGCGATATTCAGGTCAGGTACACTTCAAAAACGCAGCTTTAATATGCATAACTAACATAACGTGCAAAAGGCATACAACTTTTATAATTACTTTTCACAGGGAATTCGCAAAAATGCAGAAATCTATGTAATCAAGCGTCGCATACGATACATTGCATACCTGGAAAACATACTGTTTGAAGCCACTGCAATTCTACCACCCATTGTGAAAAACTTCATACGAGAAAATGTGTCAATTGCCATGTCAAAGAAAGACTCGACCAAGTTTCTCTGCTGCTTCAGCTTTCTATGCAGTCCTGTTCAGCTCAAAAAGTAATTTCATGTATTAACAATGCATTCATACAAATCTTACGTCATGTTACAATAATATATTTTGTGAAAATATTTTACAGTTGCAAATTAACTATTCATCCCAACGATCCAAAAGACACGCTGCTAAGTAATGAGTCCAAAATGTCAATAAGACATTGGATCCTTGCAAAGTCAATCTCCACAATGAGTCGTAATTGCAGCGGTCGAGGGGGTAGTGCAGTAAACTCAAGCACCACCGGATTTCGACAACGAAACATGGCCAACTTTCGAAAAGGCTCGACAACTTCCTTTGTTGCCCTTCAACAGCAGATATTTGTCAAAGACCCGCAAAATCTGGGAGGAACAGATACGGAACGTTTGAAAAGACTGGAGTTTAATGTTCAGCAACTGGACAAAAAGATGAATGAATTGGATCTCAAGCTGGAAATGATTCTGAAAACAGTTTTAAGACCAGATACACCCAGCAGTGTGTAATTTCAATGAGAAAATTACAGTACAAATGTAAATAAATTTGCATACATATATTACTCAATTCAAATTTCCATTTACTGTCAGAAATGTGATCTAATAACCTGTTTTATGTACCTGACAACAAATATATATTTCGCATTTTAGGCTTCCAAGCCAACTCAAATACTTTATCATGTACCTTTACAACATTATGTAACTCAATTTTCTTAACTAATAATGTAATTTTCAAAGGTTTTAAATCATACAACTAAAAATAAATGAAAACACAATTAAGTAATCTTTGACATGAAGTTGATAGCAACATTTATTGTGTATTTTAGTTGAATATGGTAATATGTACACGCAAATAAGTTAGCCTTTTATTTAATATTTCATACCTGGACCAAACTCATCGACAAACTAATTGTGAAACGGATATTAAGTGTCTCTCCTACAACTTGCAATGTATGTAAATTGACATTCTGCATTTAAAATAATCATAACGTTGGAAATTATAATCATTCATTTTCTTTATTTCAAGCCTAAAAACCTTCACCTACGTCATCTGTAAACATGTCATTTACCTCAGGCATAGTTTTTTCAATTAAGTACAAAATTCGTATGGGTAATTGCACTAGAGTGACAAATTCTTATAGGTACTAATTAAGATACTTAGGTACTTAAATAGTATTGATATGACAAGGTTAAATTCTTCAAAAAATAACGCCCTCCCAGCCATAGCTTATGCAGTTCAAATTACAAATTCTCAAATTTGTGAAAGTTGATCATTGAATTGATCATTGTGCCAAATTAAATTGGCCTTAGACAAAAATACATTTTTAATAAAAACAATGGTATATCTTCCAAACTTTCATTTTTTTCATATACATAATCTAATTAACCACATTCCTGAGATACATTGTTTTTGAATTCCAATCAAAAAGAGAAATCTGATGTCCCTCAAAAAAGTTACACGTCGACAAAAGAGCTCTTTTTGACCTTATTCACTCGAGTATATAAACTCGACTCAAAACCGTTTGAGGCATCAGTAAAGAAATAAAAGTTTGAAATAACTTAATATAAAAAATTTCTGAAGCTTAATATCAACCATGAAGTCATTTTTTGCCATTGTACTATTGGTAGGCTTGGTCCACCTTTCTGAGCAGTTAAAAGCTAATCCATTGTACAAGAAGGTTGAATTTGCTGAAGGGGAAGTTGCCGAGGGTGTTCCAGTCAACCCTCTTGCTACTACTTGCGGTAATATATTTGATTCACAAAATTACTTAAAACTGACTACCACATAAAACGCTAACGTAAAACTTTATTGTCATACTTACAGGCGGTACCGCAAAACTAATTTCTCAAAGGAATACATTATGCGACCCAGCCACAAGACCAGATTGCAAGGGACCTATTCCCACTGAGGATATTAACATGGAGTCGTATATAACTCCTACCAAAGACGTTGCCAAATTGGGATGGAGGTGCACAGTAACCTTTGAAGGAAAGGAACCTGTTGTGGACTATGAGGGCGAGCTTGGGCCAGTTGTTGCTAACAAAAATTATAAATTGCAAGTCGTGGTCGCCCCTGCACCTGACTTACAAAAGGGAAAGCTATCAGCAAAATATGAGTATTTTGATGTGGCTGATAATTCGGTGCAGCTTTGCATAGATGTTAAGTTTGAGCTTGTCTAAATTAAAGAGTTAAATAAAAATGTTGATGAAGCAAATTTGAAAGCTGTACATTATTTTCATAATATTATTGACTTATTGTGTCATGGATGCATCTAATGTGGAATATCATAGCGGTAGCATAGAGTGAATAGAGTTTGCAATTTCATGATCATATAGTAAAATTATATGGGAAAGTTTCCATAGGCTAGCTTTACAACAGTAAATTTTGAACTTGTAACTTTCTTTCAGAAAAACGCTAGAAATTATTTTTAATAACATTGACATTATTTCATTTTGTTAAAAAAAAGTCAATCAATCTTATTACTTGGAAGAAGAAACATGTTAGCCGGCGCTAAAACAGGCCACTCATACTTTTCTTCCCACTGACAAGTTAGAGGATTTTTCATTTGAAACTTCGTAGATAGATAGATAGCCGAGAAAGAAAATACAATAAATAGTTACTTCAAAAATGGTAGTTTTAAGCTTTCAAGTTAATTGCATGATTTCAACATGCATAATCATCATCAGAATTGGAGTAATTGGGTACTTTGAAAATTATGATAATGATTCCTAGCAATTTGATATGAAGTGAATTTCTGTCTTTAGAATTCTTGGCATTTACAAATTTCTGACAATGTGATTTGTTGCCTTATTATATACATCATACAATTTCTTTAATTTCTTTAAGAATGGCAAGTTTTGTTATGATGACCAAATAAATTTGTTTCTGAGTAAAGCTTAATAATAATAGGTAATAATAATAATAATAATAATAATAATAAAGTAGGCAACATGTAGCAAAGTAGCGAAAGCAAGTCGTAAAGTAAATTTTTAAAACAAAAAATCGACATAGTTTACTAAGCATATAAAAGAAAATGCAACAGAAAGATATATACCTATGTAACTAGCATTGTTAGGCAATTCATTTGGCAATACCGTAAAGACTCGTTTTATACCCGCACATGTATACACGCCTTGAATTACAGCCTGGTCTAAATGGTCTTTTTAAATTGCGTTTTCTGCAAAATTTTTGATCAGATCCAGTGTAATTGCCAAACTTTTTTTTAGTTTTATGTTAAACAACGTTATTGGTCAAATATACTCTAATTCCAAAATTTTAGTTCTCTGTTGAACAACTCAGTCAGATTGAACAAGTCAAATGCCAAGTTAAAGTACACCATAAATGATTTATGACCTTCATAACTTTTGACCGGAATTTGTCAATATTTTAATTGTACCTCTATATATTCTATTCTTACAAATTTTTACCACTGGTTTAATTCCAGATAGTTTAAAAGTAGCAAACACTATACCTTTATACAAGGAAAAGGGTTCTAGGTATTTGTCATGTAACTACAGGACAATCTTCAATTTCCCGTTTTTAACAAGGGTTTTTGAAAAGATATTATATTTTAAGATACTGTTTTATATAAAAGATTTGTTAGACATAAACCAACATGGTTTTAAAAAAGATCACTCATGTGAGACAGCGGTTTCGGTAGTTACGCAAGACCTTTATGAAATACTTGATAAGAATTCTGGTAAAGCAATTGCAATCTTTGTCGATTTTTCTAAAGCTTTCGATAGTGTTGCACATGTTAAACTAGTCATTAAGCTGATGAGAAAATTTTGTTATAAATTTCCACCTATTTTAATTAAAACGATCATCAGTTACTTCACAAATCGAGTATTTTACATAAGAAATGGTGATTATATCTCCGAACCTTACACTATCAAAACCGGCTCGTCAGCAGGATCGATTCTAGGACCACTTTTTTATTCTCTATACATAAATGATATTGGTGAAAGTATTAATCTGAAATATAGCCTGTATGCTGATGATTTAATTATTTATACAGAGTGCAGTAATTTTATAGAAGGCGCAGTTCAGCTAAATACATGCTTAACCAATTTTAATGCTTGGTGTATCGAGAATGGTCTGAAGATAAATGTTTCGAAGACTAAATATATGACATTCCATAAATCTCATGATTATCGAGCAGCTAAAGAAAATAAAGGTAGATTAACTCTGAATGGTGAAACTGTAGAACATGTTGATAGTTTTAAGTACCTTGGAGTACATTTAGACTCAACATTAAGTTTTAAGTTTCATTGTATTGAAACAGAAAAAAAGCTAAATGCTGCCTTGGCAAAATTGTATTCAATTAAGAGAATGATTACTGAAGGTTTTTTAAGTTGTGTAATTGCAGCCTATGTTGTTAGTATAATAGATTATGGACTAATGTTTTGGGCATTACCCAATTCAAGCACTGTTGCAAAATTTCAACGAAAAATATGCAAATTTCTCATGTCCTTCTATTATCCCCGTATTAGCAAATCTTTGTCGGCTAATAAATCAGTGCTCAAGAAAATAAACTTGTATTCATTGCTAGAAAAAGTTAACATGTTCACTATACAAGAAAGGATAATACTCTCATATTTAAAATTTGTATTCAAAAAGAAAAATTCCAACTTGTTTAAATCCTGGTTTGTGTATACTAATGATAATTTAAAGGGTCTTACTAGGTTAGCGGTTCCTAGAAAACCGAACTCCGAAACATACAAAAGATCGGTAAAATGGAATGGTATACAAATTTGGAATGAATATTGTAAAAAACTCAGTGCAATTACTGTGAGCTCAGAATTAGAATCACGAAAAACAAAATACGAAATTTTCACGGAAAATGTAAATTTATAATTATAAAAGAACGAAAAATTTTTGTTCACCTTTTGACCTCAAATTTTGTGCAAAGCTAGCTCATGTTGTGAGACGCCTTTGTGCTCAGTTTCGTTAATATCGATGAAACCGTTAAAGAGATATTGCACGGACGGACAGAAGGACAGGCAGACGGACGGACGATTACGCCATCTTAATAAGTAGCTTTCAAGTAGCTTTCAAATAGCTTTCGCTACTTAATAATAAACCACTTAATTGCTTAATTGGTTAAACTTGATTAGCTCCGATAATCCTAGACTATCCATGATAACCCTTGAATATCCACGATAACTCTAGATTAACCTTGCATGCGGGTACCCATTTGAAGTCATATTTGCACGTCCGTAGTAAAAATGTAGCCGTCCTACGTCGTGTGAATGGTGCAAAACGGAAAAAGTGCCTTTTAGGTGCCTTCCGGTTATCGGATTGACCTGAAAATCAATGGGAATCGTCGCATGACTTGTAAAAACCGCGATATCCGAAAAATGAATTGATATATGATATCCGTTAAAGAGTTATCGTGCTTATGGACGTATGGACAGACACCTCAAGGCGATAGGAATAAATGTTCACATTCGTGAACCTTAATAATAATAATAATAATTTTAACCTTGTTTATATGTGTCTGCTTAGATGCATACTAAATTCATGCATTGTTTTTACATTTCAAAGGAAAAAGAGAAATTCATTCGATTCGATATCCTTCAATAAAAATCTGAAAAGTTACACGTCGACAAAAAACCTCTTTTTGACCTTACTGCCTTGAGTATATAAACTCGACTCAAAATTGTTTGAGGCATCAGTAAAGCAATAGAAGTTTTAAATAACTTAATTTAAAAAACTTCTGAAGCGTAATATCAACTTGGAATATCAACCATGAAGACATTTTCTGCCATTGTAGTATTGGTAGGCTTGGTCCATCTTTCTGAGCAGCTGAAACCTAATCCAAATTTCAAGTCGATTACTTTAGCTGAAGGGGAAGTTGCTGAGGGTGTTCCAGTGAACCCTTTTGCTGATATTTGCGGTAATAATTTATTTACCAAATTATTTAAAAACACACTATGACATAAAACTTTTGTTGTCATATTTACAGGCGGTACCGCAAAACTTATTTCGCAAAGGAACACATTATGCGACCCAGTCAAAAAACCAGAATGCAAGGGAATATTAGGTACTGAGGATGCTACCATGGAAACGTATTTTACTCCTACCAAAGATGTTGCCAATATAGGATGGAGGAGTATAGTAACCTTTGAAGGAAAGGAACCTCTTTTGGACTATGAGGGCGAGCTTGGGCCAGTTGTTGCTAACAAAAATTATAAATTGCAAGTCGTGGTCACTCCTTCACCTGACATACCAAAGGGCAAGCTATCAGCAAAATATGAATTTTTTGATGTCGCTGATAATTCAGTGCAACTGTGCATTGCGGCTAGATTCGAATTTCTCTAAATTTTAAAAAATTGAATAAACAATCTTGTTGATTGATAAAGCAAATTTTAATGCTGTACATTATTTTCATACTATTAATTTATTGGAGGCACCAAATGTGGAATATCATAACGGGGCGTTTTACAACATAGCTCATTAAGTTCATAGAATTTGCAATTTCATGATCATTTATAGTATATTTTAGAGACCCGTTCCCTTTGATATTAACATAGCGCGTGCACAATATGAACTGCTGACAGCCAATCCTGGCAGTCATGTGATTCAGCCGTCCAGCCGTGTTTTGGTTGTGAGTCACATGACTGCCAGGATTGGCTGTCAGCAGTTCATATTGTGCACGCGCTATGTTAATATCAAAGGGAACGGGTCTCTATTGATAAATAAACAAAGTCTTTTAGGTGTGCTGGCTGTACAACGGTAAGTATTGACATTATTTCAATCTATTTAAATAGTCAAACTATGCTTATTTCTTGGAATACGAAACGTGTGGAAAGCCATCGCTAAAAATGTCACCCATACTTTTCCTAACGAGAAGTGCAGTTCAATGGATATGAAGAATGCAGAAATATTTTTAACTGTTTTAGAAAAGAATATGAGACAAAACAGGATATAGTAACATTTTGAATGTACGCCACAGTTCTTTTAAGTATGCATGCTTTAATATTTTTTAAATACGAAGGAGAGATCTAAGTTTTTTAAGAAAGCGTATTTTCATGAAAATGCTAGGTTCTCGCCTCTTTCTGCCAGATTACAACAATAAATTACCCGATTGTTACCCACCACCCTGTGGAAAGTCAAAAGTACGGGAAAAAACTCTAGCCATCATTTTAGCCAAAGAATAAATGCTCAGAAAAACGTTGTGGAAAAAAGCTTTGTCTTCAGATTTCAGATCAAGAGTGTGATGATGGTTGAGCCTGGAGAGAATGAGCAGAGATAAAGCAAAGATGTGTAGATGTGACTGGATAAAGCAAGAATTAAAGGTTTGCTTTCCTCAGATGCAGAAGTTTGAATTGAAAATAGTACAATTTGGAATAATTTTCCGTAGAAGTATTGTTGTTTGCTGTATACATATATTTTATTAGTTTTCATAGCATATCTATATACACTGACAATAGTTTTGCATAATTATCATTACTAAGAGGACTTACATAAATTCAAGATCTAATTGAAACTGGAGCAATTAAGAATCGAACAAGGCTTTAAATTCAGTAGAGCTCTTGCAAACTCGACCTTTGACCCCGATTTACAAAGGGTGATTACTCCTATTTTAGACAAAAATTAAATTGATTTAATTAATATATTGTGAATATTTAAGTTGTGAGCTTTGCATATGTAGTAAATTAGGGTTTTTGCTTTCTATTAAGTGCTTCAGCTGCTTGATAAGCTTTAAAATGCCAAAGAAAATCACTGCCGAGTGCGTAACAAACGTCCGGGCACTTTCCAGCACTGGAGTGACCCCAAATGACATTTTAAAACACGTGAGGGGCCTTGGAAATGACTTTAGCAGATGCGACGATCTTCAACAGAATTAACGGAAGTGGAAAAAGAAGAGAAGCCAAAGCAGCAGGTCTCCCTAGACCTCCCAAAAAGTAGCCATACAAAGTTCGGACAAAAGCCTTGATTGCGAAAGTTGACCGTTTGACCTCCAAGGAGAATCCCCCGTGCCAAAATAAAATCGCAAAACGTTGTCAAGTGTCTCAAGGAACTTTACGTCAAGTTATTAAAGAAAATTTGCAGAAGCAAGTTCGCAGGAAGAGGATAGTTCACGCTCTGAACCCACCCATCGTGAAAACCGGAAGAAGAACTGCAGATGCCAGTACGAAGATTTACGTTCCAGACTGGGAATAACCATCACAAGGAAAGAAGATATTCCCATTAAGTCTCCGGATGCTTCCCCAATGGCCTTTTTTGGATTTGGCTTCTTAAAACAGAAGCTTTTTTTCCAGACGTGCCACCACGTTGGACGGTCTATGGAAAGTCATGCAGCAAGAATGGTCGAATGTTTCTCCGGAAATGACTTCAGAACTCATGGACGCTTGGAAAAGATAATGTCGAGCTATTAGAGCATCGAACGGAGATCACGTAGAGCAGAGAAAAACAATTCATCGGAGAAAACTTAATTTTAAAAACCTTTAGTTTATACTGTCTAAAATAGGAGTAATCACCCTCAGTAGGTTTTTCAGATTCAGATTTCAGCAAGTGGACATTTTAGTCAGAAACTGACCATGTGTTGCACAGTACAGCTCTTATTATTGCCATTTTTCATTTTGAGCCGATTCGGGCGCTTTGGATTCAAATTCTAAGAAACGCACCTTATATTTATAATTTCGGCCCAAAACCATGTATCACGCAAAGCATATCCCTTACAATTCCATTATAGTGGAATATTAAGGTCCTGCCTTTGACTGTTTCGTTCTGATTTTTAACAAAAAACTACAGATTCGTAATCATGATCACGCATTCCTTAAAATCATGTACCGGATGTTATAGGTTGTATGTAAAACTACTGGGCTGTTGGTGACCTTTGACCTTCAGAGTTGACCTATTGACATGAAATTTGGCAAGGTTCTGGGAAAGAACCTCTTGTAATCTGTATAGTAAATTTGGTGAAATTCGGTATGGTCATTTTTTAGAAAAACGCATTCGGACGGACGGACGGCCGGCAGACGAATTTAGAAAGACTTTTCGATTCTTAATAAAATCATAAATGTCCGTAAACTTATAGAATACATGTTTTGTAACTTCAAGGAAACAATACATACTCAAGAGCATTAAAGAATAATTGTATGTTTTATTACGTCAACGTCAAAACTATTTTTTGTAGTATGTTCTAAGTTTGCTAAAATGTATTTATATATTGAAATGTGTAAGTTGAATAATACTACTTAGGTGACTAAAATCAGGTAATTTTGTAACTTCAAGGAAACAATACCCACCTACTCACGAACATTAACGAATATTTGTATGTTTAATTACGTTAACGTTTAGAAATCAAAATGTCTCTAAGCTATTAGTTTAAGCATCAAACTATCTGAGTGAAAGCCAGCTAGTTTAAATGTTAACTCCTAAATGCCCTCATTAAACTTTCTGTTACTTGACTTCTAGAAGCTATCAACAATCAATTTTTAATTCGTTCCTAAGCAATGATAAATCTTAAAATGTATGTAATTGGCTTTAGCCAAGCCACGACTATATATCATATTCTAAAATGTTTACATATTTTCTAAGCTACATTTTATATTATATTCTATATATTATATTCTTAAAATCTGCATCCGCAGTTTGGAAACTTTATTATGTATTTATTTTTAAAAGTTGAATAAGTTTTTCACTACTTTTTTGACTAAATTAAATCATTAAACTACTAAGCTAAGCTACTAATATCTATTCATTCTTATATGCTATATAGTGCATATTATATGCATAAATCCTAAAAAGTATGTATAATTGACTTTCAAAAAGTCACCATTTGATTTCATAATCTAAAATGCTTACTATTTTCCAAATTTTTTTTGTAGTATGATTCTTGTAATCTGCATCTGCAGTTTTCTAGAATGTATTTATATATTGAAATGTGTAAGTTGAATAATACTACTTAGGTGACTAAAATCAGGCAATTTTTACGTCAGGTCTTAACATATTCATAAAATCAGGTAATTTTACAACTTCAAGGAAACAATGGCCGCTTACTCAAGAACATGAAAGAATATTTGTATGTTTAATTGCGTCAACGTTTAAAAATCAAAATGCCTGTAAACTATTGGTTTAAGCTTCAGGCTGTCTGAGAGAAAGCTGCTAGTTTAAAAGTAAACGAAAGTAAATACTTTCATATTGCACTTCTAAATTTCAGTTTGTTGCTGCTAAGCTATTAAGCTAAACAACCACCAGTGAAATATGAATTCATTCTTACATTCTATGCTATTATATGCATAAATCCTAAAAAGCATGTATGTATGTATGTATGACATTCAAGGAGTCACAATTTTATTTCACGATCTAAAATGTAACTTTCAAATTTGTAATCTGCAACTGAAGTTTGCTAAATTTATGCATTTATTTTTTAAAACTTGAATAATGAGTAACAATTCGTCATTGGGACCCCCCCAAAAATTGTTTGTCTTAAATTTTAAAAACTTTTATACTGTTATGAAGTATGCTTATCGAGAATTACTACATACAAGGTTTCATTTCCATATGTTGTTTTAGAGAGGCTGGACAGAGGTTTAAAATTAACGTGTACCAAAAACGAAAGTTTTTGATTTTTTCAGACTGGAAGTATAACTGACCAATGAAACTTTTTATGAAAGTTGAGCAACATATGACCTATTAGTATGATGATACTTGACGCCATGACCAGTTCTTGTATTTTTTGAAAAATTAAAAAATTGAATTTTTTTCGGTTTTTTGGCGATTTTGCAAAATGTTTTGTGATAATTTTCTACTATTCCATAACCTTTTCGACTCGATTTTGGAGTGACCATCTACAGTTTTGTCCGCTCTATTAAGCACAGAAAACCACTTGATAAACTATTGTCATTTCTAGAAGATATGACCAAAAGTTTTAAAACCCCTATTTTTTCCCGAAAGTTTCTGGACAGTCATGGCTCTGAAACTTTTGTCTTTCCCACTCAACTTTTAATTAAAAACGCCCAGAAGATAGCTAATGGTTTGTTCTATATGCGTAATGTATCAGGTATCCAATAAACACGGCTTGTGAGAAGTGGTGACCACGAATACACAATAGGTTGCGGTAAACCGGAAGTGCCCCAAAATCAAAGAATCCTGCATAACTTTTTTTAGAAACAAGATATCAAAAATTTGAGAGACGACATTGTAGCAAATTTAATGGGGAACAATTTGATACCTCAACTTTTGAAATTAAGCATCTGCACGAAGAATGACCAATGACACCATTTTGTGAATTCAGGTAATTTTCAAAAAATTCAAAAGATTTGATTTGTAATATTTGGGTTAATTTTATCATTTTTTAAACTTCCTTTGACTTTTCGATAGCAACGATGAATGGTAAACACATTTAAGCCAATTTGAACGTAACGCCGAAAAATCAAATCTTTTGAAATTTTTGAAAATTACCCGAATTCACAAAATGGTGTCATTGGATCCAATTATTTTTCGTGCAGATGCTTAATTTCAAAAAGTTGAGGTATCAAATAGTTCCCCATTAAATTTGCTACAATTGTCGTCTCTCAAATTTTTGATATCTGTTTTCTAAATAAAGTTATTGCAGCAGGGATTCTTTGATTTTTGGCACTTCCGGTTTACCCGCAACCTATTGTGTATTCGTGGTCACCACTTCTCACAAAGCCCGTGTTTATTGATACCTGATACATTACGCATATAGAACAAACCATTACTATCTTCCTGGGCGTTTTTAATTAAAAGTTGAGTGGATAAGACAAAAAGTTTCAGAGCCATGACTGTCCCAGAAACTTTCGGGGAAAAATAGGGGTTTAAAACTTTTGGTCATATCATCAGAAATGACAATAGTTTATCAAGGTGGTTTTCTGAGCTTAATAGAGCGCCAAAACTGTAGATGGTCACTCCAAAATCGAGTCGAAAAGGTTATGGAATAGTAGAAAATTATCACAAAACATTTTGCAAAATCGCCAAAAAACCGAAAAAAATTCAATTTTTTAATTTTTCAAAAAATACAAGAACTGGTCATGGCGTCAAGTATCATCATACTAATAGGTCATATGTTGCTCAACTTTCATAAAAAGTTTCATTGGTCAGTTATACTTCCAGTCTGAAAAAATCAAAAACTTTCGTTTTTGGTACACGTTAATTTTAAACCTCTGTCCAGCCTCTCTAAAACAACATATGGAAATGAAACCTTGTATGTAGTAATTCTCGATAAGCATACTTCATAACAGTATAAAAGTTTTTAAAATTTAAGACAAAAAATTTTGGGGGGGGGTCCCAATGACGAATTGTTACTCAATAACTAATAATAAAAGTAAATAATTTTACTCTAGCGCTCTTGATGTATTTACATCAACATGCATGTACATGCTTTAAGCTATTAAGCTAAACTACTACTAGTAAACTATCTATTCATTCTTAATATACTACGTTTTATAGTAATACTCTTAAAACCTGCATCCGCGGTTTTGAAACTTTACTGTACTCTATGTATTTATTTTTAAAAGTCGAATATAAGTTTTTCACTACTGACTAAATCAGATCATTAAGCTACTAAGCTAAACTGCCAATATCTATTCGTTCTTATATGCTATGCTGTATATTATATGCATAAATCCTTAAAATTATGTATAATTGACTTCCAAAGAGTCACGATTTTATTTCATGATCTAAACTTTTTACTAATTTTTGAATTGGTAATCTGCATCTGCAGTTTGCTAAATTTATGTAATTATTTTTTAAAGTTAAATACTAACTACTTTGTGACTAAAATCAGAGCATTTTACCTCCAGGGGTTTTCTACACTCACATGCGAGATCCAGAGTTTCACCATCATAGTATGGGAAACAGCTTATTTTATATACAATTAGTATGTTAATAAATCAATCCTAAACTACTACTATTAAAGTATCTATTCATTCATATAATATGCTACATATTACATGCATACATTCTAAAAAGTATGTAATTGCCTTTATCATGTTATCCCTAGTCTTCCCTCTCCCGGTCTTGGTGTATTCACATCAGCATGCTAAGTTATTAAGCTAAACTACTACTACTAAAATGTCTATTCATTCTTTTAATATTATTATATTATATGGATAAATCCTAAAGAGTATGCAATTGACTTTGAAAGAGTCACGATTTTATTTCACAAACTAAAACCCTTACTATTTTCCAAAACCTGTTTTTGTAGTATGATTCTTGTAATCTGCATCTGCAGTTTTCTAAAATGTATTTATGTATTTAACAGTTGAATAAGTTGAATAATACTTTGGTAACTAAAATCAGGTGAATTTTACCTCAGGTAACATATTTACATCAGCATTTTGCGGTTTATGACACGCAACTAAAACACCTACCAAGCCAATCATCTCCTGCCATTCTGAAAACAAAACCTTATTATAACTCAGACCTTTCTCGTTGTTCAATTAGAACAGGTCAGCATCGGCAATATTGACATCCACTCTACATTCCTCGAATTCCTCTTGTTCGTCTCATTCCTCTCATTCTTCGATTCCTTCGTGGTCGTGCAATTCGTTCCTCATCCTCAGAATCCTCCGGTTCAGGTTCAGGTTCAGGTTGAGGGCCCTAAACAATTCAAATTAAGTTTTAGTTCATTACAAATTACAATTCCAAATTGTACGTCATTGACGTAATCGTGCATGACTTTGTTTCAAAATGTTTAGCATGAACAATCCTGTAAATTATTCTAGCACAAATAAACTAAACATCGCATTTGAGGTATATAATTTCAGGACAATTTCTAAATTGAAGAATCATGAAAGTTGTATGTCAGCAGTAATTTTAATATATCCATTGCAACAACTCGGATCTTATACCATTTTAGTAAACCATAAAACTCAGGCATGAAACAACAGTGGGAGGCGACTGAAATATTGGAATTATATATTTTGGCGAATCCCAAGAATTTGAATCCCGATTTCTCAAAGTGAAAACATTAGAATATAAATTGGCAACCTGCAGCACGCAAAGATTTTTATGCATAGACTACGTATGCAACGTAATATTTTAAAATGTTTTTGCAAAAACCTCCGACAAACTTTGGTTTAGATACTTTTATAGCAAATTATCATAGCCAAAAAATTAAATACCTAACAGAATAATATGGGCTATCCTAAAATATATATGTGGCCAAGAAAGGGATTTGACCAGACCACGTGAGAAAAGTAATTATCCAAGGAAATGCAATCAACATGCTGAGTAGGTTAGACTCTGGGCTATTGCAATTGTGTACATATTTGAATCTAGTGTAGTTTTTTTAAAGCCAGATTTAAAAATCTATTCAGTTTATAAATGGGCGCATAAAGTGGCAATCTTAGAAAATTTGTAAAATGCAATAGATATAATAAAAAATTTGCTTACACTCCATAAATATCTACAAAAGTAAATGACAATGGGGTAACCAGCCAACAGTTCAAAAAGTTCGTACGCGACGACATAGATATCTACAATATGAAATAATTATTTTTTATTAAGGTTCAGTTAACTGTCTCTATGATCCGTATAAATTATTATGCTTCTTGCCTTTTTTCTTTGCCTCATTGTACTTTATCACCTCAGCAGCCACTGGATGCATACCAGGAGGGATTTCGGGTTCAACCTTGGGTGGGTAGAGTACGCCTTGAAGCACGGAATAAGAAAACTGCAAATGACAAATTAGCTATCAATATATTGTTCAAATAAATATTTCTATTTTTCTATTCTGTTCATACACAGGAAAAGATGAAGAAAAAAATATGAAACTTGACAGCGTAGGCATATTCCAAGATATCTTTTAGTCTGTTGTCCATGATTTTCGACGTAATTACCCGGAATAGGGCAATTGTCTCTGGGTAAACAAACCAAAAAACAACTTATAAATTCAGATTTGTGAAGGAACCAATAATTTTCTCAAAGTAAAGAGTCGCATAAACTAGATGTAAACGCGTGAAAGTGAGAAAGCTGAATGTTGATCTCTTTACTTTGTGAAGCAGTTGCTTGTTGCTTTTTCCTTTTCAACTTTTTCCCATCCAGGCAAACATCTATTCTTCTGCTTACTGTTGCTACTCCTGATAGAAGCAACATCATACATATTATATAATGGAACCTCATTAGACCCTTATTTTGATGTATTGCTTTATAAAGTGTATGGTGACAGGAATGGGATATATATGCTTTTTTCGTTTTTTAGGTGAAAGTCGTCGGTATATGTCGTGTTGAGTGAGTGAAAGCAGAGAGCAGCAAAGAATGTACGGAAAGGAAAAAGATAATTCTAGAAAGTGGAGATCAAAACAGATCAGATACTACAAATGAGTAGGTTTCTCTCTTCTCTGTATATATAATATACTAAAACATAGAAACATTTCTGACTAGATAATAATGGGATCATATTCAGGCAAAGAATTGCGTCGTAATAAATTTTCCAATGCAAAATTGGTGTTACCTGTTTGCGAAAACATGAAAATGATATTCTGCTTCTACTCGTCGCTAGTCGCTTGAGAATATCAAGTGTTTCCGTATTCCATCACGTATCAAATTAATACTGTAATCTATAGGTAGTTGAATATGAAATGAAATAAGTATTTCCTCAGGAAGCATGACTTGACGGGAATGTACAATCTTTGATAGGTGCCACTTTATGAGTGCTAGGCTGAGAGATAACGGTGAATTTATAATGTTGACTTCACACTTAAATTTCTTGTATACAGTAATTTTTGTGGCTATGCACTAGCCTCAGGTATGCATGCATCACGGTGGTGAGGTTTGTCCTGGTGTCACGGTGAGGAGCAACCACTATGTCATTCGGATTGACTCATTCCTATCCCGTAACCGTAACCAATATCCTTTATAGGCACCGTCACACAAGCGATCGTTGTTATGAACGTGCTAATCTTTTTGTTATATTTTTATTAACGGCTAAAGGGATAAATAATATCATACACATCGTGACAAGTTCTATATAGCTTGCAAAAAATCCATGGAACTCAGTAAAGGTGCAAAGTGCACCCTTAGTTAACCTTTTCACGTCGAAATTGTTTGTCTGTTATGGTAATCAAACATCAATGAATCTAAAATTTCGACGTGAAAAGGTTAACTAAGGGTGCACTTTGCACCTTTACTGAGTTCCATGGATTTTTTGCAAGCTATATAGAACTTGTCACGATGTGTATGATATTATTTATCCCTTTAGCCGTTAATTTTTATCAACGTTCACCTTGTGACATCTTGACATTGACATCTGACATGAGCAAAAAAATCTTGATGATGTACCTGTCGCTTCCTTTAGATCCCTTCCAAATATTTAATTCAACGTTTTTCGTGTATCACGAGCCTTGGAAAATAGAGTTTCCTTATATTCACTTATCATACAACCACTGCAGTGGATAAAATCGTTAGAAAGCAAGCATGAACGGAAACTTGAATGTGCAGAGCACCAGTTTGGAACACCGTCAATGTATGTTCGGGCCCAGTTCGGGGTATTCTAAGAATATTTGCTGTAATCCCCTACCCAAGAAAAGCAACTTTTTGCAATGTCGGAACTATGCATTTTCCTTTGTGCCAATTAGCACTAATTATGGTAAACAATAGTATGATAGAAATCCAGTCCAGTTTGAAATAATTTTTCATAATATTGCATTTTCTTTTTTATTTTTTTATGTATATTGTTATTTTATTAGTTTTCAGAGCATGTATATTGACACAATTTTTGTATAGTAATTACTTTTCCTAAAAAGATTATGCATAAATTAATTAACATAATAATTCTGCAAATTTACGAATACCCACAAACTTCTTATAAACTGGTGAAAGTTACATAATAAAAATGTTCTGTAATTGCATAGAAGCAGTAACCCAGTTTTGTAGCCCATTCAAAGTTCCTGTAAAATATTAACTGAAGTTTAAAATGATCTTGATGAATGTCACTAACATACCTTTATATTTAGGAATTACCTCTAAAACATTTACATAGATTGCTTCTTAACAATTAGCTTATTCTTTGGAATCATACGATTTATTGAAAACAGCATTACAATTTACAATTATAGTTTATTATAATAAAGTATGCTGGTCTTAAAAGACCTCATGATTGAAGTTTCTTGAATGTATTACCAACTACTTAGCATGCAATTTAAGTTATAATTTTGGCAAGTATCAACGAAGTTGAAGCTTTAGTGGGTTGTGGTGGGTATTTCGGCGATTTGATCATCGCCGAAATACCCACGACAACACACTAAAGCTTCAAATTCGTTGGCAAGCAGAGAGAAGAGAGAGGAAGAAAGGTCGACAAAATCCGTAAATTTGTGTAGAACGTACGTCTGTATCGTTAGAGATTATAACTACAATTGTGTGTTATTTTTTGGTATGAAGCATGTTATCTTGTACTTTTCAGCAATATAACATGGCTTTTGCTTCATTTTCAAGCAGAAAGATACGTTCCTGATAGTAACAGCGGTACAGTCAAACAACGTCTTCGTCATTTTACGGTTTACGCGATTTTGGCTGACTAACATTAGCTTTCTTCTTCTATTTAGATATTTATTCTATGTTGGCAAGTATCTAATATTAACAATATTTATATAGTTTAAAGTGTCTGTCCAGTTTTAATTATCTGTAGAGTTAGAGAGTTTATGTATGCTGCATACCGTATTTATTCGATTTATACCTTTCCCCATTTATGTCATCCCTCGAATTATACTCTCCTTTGAGAAGAGAAACTTGGAAATCTTGGTCCCCGCCTTATTGTCCTCTATTTTTTTAATACGGACGTAAGCAAAAACATTCACTCTTGTTCTGAGTTTTGTCTATCTAATAAATAAACCATTGGAAAATGGAGTAATTAAGAATCGAAGAGGGGCCAAAATAAAGTCGAATTTTATCAAATGGATCTCACATTTGTAATCTTGATTTAAAAAAAAGGACCTACAATCATGTGTTGCACATCATAGGTCCATTAATTTGGCTTATTTGACAGTTAAAACCTTAAAAGATAAATTTTAACAAACGGACCTCTTATTTGTAATCTTGGTCAAAATGGACCTAAAATCATGTGCCTCACGGTATAGGTCCTATGTAAAAATATAAAACCACTGATGACCTCTGACCTTTGGAGTTGACCTATTGACCTATTGGCGTACCCAGGGGGTTGGCACATGGTGCCTACCCCAGACCCGGATAGTATAAGAGAAAATTTAAAAAATGTATCGAAATATCATATGAAATTTGTGCAAATTTGTAATATTATTTGTGCAATATTTGGAACTTTGCTTTTGCCCAAGAACGTCCCTAAAATGCACAAACCCTAACTAAAACTTAAAATTGAGAAATAATAGAAACAATTTTCAACTTTCTCTGTGCGCTAACGCGCACAGCTGCACAATAGATCACTTGCTATCATAGAAAACGCAGTAAACCAACAGTTTAGATGTGCTTTCACTTTGTTCTTGCATGTAAAATTCAAAAATGTCAACTGAAATTATCATGTTTTTTTAGAATTTTAGTATTTTTAACTGTGTGCCCACCCAAGCTCGCAGGTCTGGGTACGCGCGTCTAGACCTGAAATTCAATAGTGTTCTGGCCGAGGTCCACCCAAATCTGTATACCAAATTTGGTATAAATCCAATATGTCATTTCTAAGAAAAATGCATTCGGACGGACGGCCGGACCACAAAATTAGAAAGAATCTTCGATTCTTAATAAACTTTGTAAATATGACATTAAGCTAGGCGATTATTAGAGAAAAACTCGTTAATGGTAATGGCGAACAAAAAATCATACAACGTAAAATATAAGTTTGACGTTATTAGTTATGCTAAAGTGCTTTCTAACAAACCTCAACCACAGTTTAATTTGTTGTTTCAAAAATGTTCCATCAAGTCGGAAAGTTTGCCCTCCCAGATTTAAAACCCTCCTCAAATTATAATTTCTTTTGAGGTGTATATATTAAAATTGAAGCCGGGGTATGAATCGAATGATTACGGTACTCATGAAACTAAGCTAAACTGTATATGTATTGATATACCGCAACCTAAAGTCTAATACGTGCTTGTACACAGACCTAAAAATTGTCAATCACACATTTATTTTACAATGAACAATTAAAATACTTACAATGCTTTCTCTATGTAATCATTATCCATCTTTGCTATTAGCAATACCTAAAAATTAACCAGCTGAATTCTGAAAACTTTGATCATTACTGTCATGCAAACCACAGGGGCAATATTTCCTTGAGCGAAGATTGCCATCGCAGGACAGATCAAGAAAATGTCAGAAAGAATTCTCCAGGCTGAGTCATAGTTCAAATCAAGAACTTCCGGTGGACGAAGAATCATATGCTTTATGCACTTGTAACAACTATACAGGAACCACCATGCTCCAACCGTTATCATTCCCACCCAAACTTTATTGACAAAAAAAAATAAGCAAAGCAACAAATATTTACGCTTTGCAAGACAAAGACTTTTAGCATCTGTACTACATCGGCTTACCAGGATTCAAGTGAGAAACCGGATTATCCTTTGGACCATACCCATCATCGATTTTGAAATAATAATATGCATTGACCTTTTGCGGCATGACGTGAATAAAAATAAGATTATGACAATTCATACCAAATTACAAAATGCTGAAACAACTAAGAAAACCATGTGTGTGTACCATAAGAATGTAATAATCGTATTTGATAATAGAACGCCAGTCGGTGGTGTTAGGGAACTGGATAGCTATCCAAGTGCTTAGCCAAGTAAACCAAGACATCCTCGCCGGGTCTGGTGCGTCGTTTTCCATGTTTACCGACCTGGCACAGTGAAAATATATAAAATCTATCAACTTTGCGGATGTTATAGTAAAAAACTTTTTTATACAATTTTTAAAACTTGATGAAACTGACACTTGATTTTTCAGCTCTACTTCAGTCAAATCCACAGGCTCCAAAATAGTAAACCAAAAGCATGAGACAACAGGAAAAAGATTATCAAATAATGTGGCTACCAGCACGCAAAGAATCCTATACCTGGGTTGTCAGCCTGTCTTTTGTGACTGTTGTAGAAAAGTGAAAGCTGAGGAAGTGTAAGTGTGCTTGAAACCCTGAGAGATAAATCTAAAAAGCGGAAACCAAGGAAAGCAGATCAGATCTATCACAAACAACTTGCTTTCACTCTCTTGTCTGCTTGTATGTACACCAGAAGCTAATAGATAGTCAAGCACATCTCTGTCTCTAGAAGAGTGGACGCGGAGAATTGCGACGCAATAAATTTTCCCATGGGAATCTGGTTCTTACCAGTTTCCAAAATAGGATAACGATTCTATTGTTCTTGTAGTTATAGAATAGAAACCTTTTTCGCACTCTGTCTCACATAAAATTAAAGGTTTAATACCCAGTTTTAAATATGAAACATGTCCTCAGGAAGCAAATTGACATGACGGAAATGTACATTTATTATACATGTTATGTTGAGAGATAAGTATGATTATGATTATGATGAGCATATTGATAGCTAATATTTTTGTCAACCATTATCATTACTGTCCACTATTCAGTTCATGGGTGAGCAATAGTGAGCATTTTTTACGGACATCTTGATGGGTCTATCGCTCCCTTTCTACCTGTCAGGGCCCAGGGCTTATTATCTAGCCAAGTACTGCGTAGAATCTCTGGAAAGCAGCAAGCATGAACGGGAGACGGGAACCATATTATTTGGATTATTACCACGTTTTTATGTATGCTTCAAACAGGAACAATCCTATGGGAATTTATGTCAAAGATATTTGTGATATGAGATGAAAGAAAATATGGTAGAAATTTAAATAACTTCATAGAATGTTGTAAATTGTTTTTTGCTGTATATATTTATTTATTTATTTATTATTTTTATATTATATATATTGACAATAATTTTACACCATATTTTTATAAAGTGAACATATTATATGACTTAATGAACGTATGAGTGGCAATATTATTTCACTAGCAGAACACAAAGATTTGAAAAATGCAAAAATAGTAAGGAATTAAAAATGTATTTAAACCAAATAATTTTCTATCAAAAAGGAGGCAAAATTCTAGGATTTTAATGATTATATAAATAATAATTGTTTCAAATTACGTCAAAGTTGAAAAATCAAAGTTTTTGAAATATATTAGCTTTTATTTTAAAGTAAAAACTGAAAAAATATTGACTGCTTTAGAACTTTATTTTTTGTAAATATTCATACTAATACTATTTAGCATCCTCACATTTCTGACCGACAGAGCTTATTCTGAATTTGCTATTCTTATTGTCCTTATTAAACTTCAGTTTTCTATGTTACTGGACTTCTAGACATCAAACTAAACTACCAGCAATAAATTTTAATTCGTTCGTTATATGTTATGATCAATCCTAAAATGCGTGAAATTGACTTTTGTCGACTCACGACTTTATATCATAGTCTCAAATGTTAACTACTTCTCAAACTACGTTTTGTAGTAATATTGTTAAAAACTGCATCCACAGTTTTGAAACTTTATTATGTATTTATATTTTAAAGTTGAAATATGTTTTCACTACTTTTGTGACTAAATTAGATCATTAAGCTACTAAGCTACCCTACTAATATCTATTAATATTATATGCTATAATGCTGCATAATATATGCATAAATCCTTAAAAGTATGGATAATTGACTTCGAAAGAGTCACAATTTTATTTCATGATCTTAATTGCTGACTAATTTTCGATTTAGTAATCTGCATCTGCAGTTTGCTAAATTTAAAAGTATTTATTTTTTAAAGTTGAATACTAACTACTTTGTGACTAAAATCAGAGCATTTTACCTCTAGCGGTCTTCTGCATCGGCAATTACAAACATCGACACATTCCGAGTTTCATCAGCATAGTGTGGAAAACAGCTTATATTGTATACAATTTATAGGTTAATAAATCAATCAACATGCTACGGTATTAAGCCAAACTACTGCTATTAAAGTATCCATTCATTCATATAATATGCTGCATATTATATGCATACATCCTAAAAAGTATGTAATTGACTTTAGTCGAGCCACAACTTTATTCTAAAATGTTTACTAATTTTCAAATCTATGTTTTTTAATTTTTAAAATTTGTATCCGCAGTTTTGAAACTTTATGTATTTATTTTTAAAAGTTGAATAATGTTTTCACTACTTTTGTGACTAAAATCCAATAATGTTACCTCCACCGGTCTTTGACGTGTATTCACATTACCAACACGAGTTTTATGACATGCAACTGTTACACTTACCACACTAACCATCTCCTACCATCCCCAAAACAAAAGAACCCTATTTATGGAGCAAAGCTTCCGCATTCTTCATCGACAATCCTCGATTCCTCAAATATGTTCTGTAGTTCCTTTATTTTGAGTGCCCTAAATAATTAAATATTAAGTCTTAAATCATTACACCACCAAATTGCAAGTGAGTGACTTAATCGTGAACTTAAAAGGGCCATATTCCTAATCTTATGGAGGCTGGGCTCACGATGGCCAGCGTAAACATATACCATTTGACAGCTTTTGGTGAAGTTATTAAAAGTGTCGTTTGACACAAGTTTGAAAAACGGGGTATATTGACACTTGGCTTAAATGAAGTTGGCATCTATGCAATGCACCGTAACGTATGCATTAGTTAGTCCCATGTATATACACACTATGAACTGTGCATAATCACTCCGCTTGTGCGTTTTACTCATTAAACGCCTTATCAAAACTTATCTATATTTTATCTAAATCTAAAAAAAACATTTTTGCTTAAACAAGTGAAATAGCAGGAAGACATGTTGCGTATATTTTTGGTATAGAAATATTTTCGCGATTACAAATATCTTCCTCCTACTTCACTTCCTTCAACAAAAAAATGTTTAATTCATGAAAATGTTTTATAATCATTAGAATATTTTTACATCCAAAATAAGATAATAAATAATAGAACAAGAAAATATATTTATTAATCCAAAAATATTCTTTGGAAATATTTTTAAATCAAGAAAACACTTTTTAACGACAGAAGCATTTAAATAATAAATAGGTAAACTTAGATACGCCGCTAGATTACAAAAATCACACAAAAAGGAAATTATGGAATAGGATTTACATAATTCGAAAATATCTATAAAAAATACTGAAACATTTAAATAACTCCAGCTGAAGATCTGTAACTTTTTGTCTTACATCAGAAGCCAACCCAACTTTGCAGGTAAATAGTACACCACTAAATAAGCTATTTGGTTCAACCAAATTGGTTGTGGAGTATCAAATTGCCACGTTGGCATTGGAGAAAGTTACTTAAGATTTCATGCCAAATTTTTAGCTTTCTTGCCACTAAACTAAACCTGCCCCAGCAGGAAAGAAAAAAGTTTTTTTTTTTTTTAAATAAAAGAATGATTAAAATACCATTAACATGATGTAATAACGGCCATAAGTTGCGTAAAAAATATAAAGTCACTGTGGAGAAATCCAGTGTTTAGTGCAAAAAACTAAAAATTTGCTGCATAATTTAAGTCACCCTTATGTTTTTTGGAAAATTATTATTTTTCCTATTATTTCCTATTTATCAGTTTTTTCCTATTGACAAGAAAGTTAAAAATTTGGCAAAACGCTTATGTAACTTTCTCTAATGCCAACGTGGTAATTTGATACTCCACAACCAAAAAGCTTATTTGGTTAGGCTAAAGCTAGCATCGTACGCAGCAAAATTCAACTTTTTCAATTCAATCCTCGTCCGCAAAGTTGCAATGCGGACGAGATTTCAACTCAACAGCAATTTTACGGTGCACATTTATATTACTGGCAACGTGTCATGTTTACGAACCTCTAAGCATCAAGGCATTCGGCCGCATTATTTTTTGTGCATTATTAGCTGGCTTTAATATAACTACAAAACAGACGCCCAAAAAAGTTAATTACAAGTTACAGCGAAGGGCACAGGCCTCGCTATGGACCCTACGGGACCTGATCATTTGCTAACTGGGGGCTTCGCCCCCAGACCCCCTAACTTTAACCCCCCTATTAAAACGTAAGTGAATACTATGTTTGTCTTAATATCTTTTTTCTCTAACTGACACTCATCGTCTTTTGGAGAGAGAATTTTAATGCTTTGCCATCAACTGGTCTAGTAGTGCATAAGCCTGCAAAGTTTGATTGGTTTCTGATGTAAGACAAAAAAGTTACAGATGTTCAGATGGTGCTACTCAATGGTTTCAGTATTTTTTCGAATTATGAAAACGACTCGAGCTAACACTTGAGATTAGTGAGTCTAACGGTGTTTCCGGTGGTATACAATTGCATGGTTACAATTTCTTAAGCAATGCTAGCATGATAACCTGGACGTGCTACCACCACTTTTTGCCTGTTTTTTTAAAATGAAAGGTCAAAATTGACCAAAAGGATCAACAATTTTGTTCTTCATACTTTTCAGATACGATGCATGTAAATATTTGTCATATAGGATTGACAGGAAAAGCTGGGTTTTGATTTTAAATTTGGTATCATATTGATTGTTCATTTTCAAAAGCAGCATCACGTAAAACTATGACGTTGTGATTTTTTGATGGATACATACTGCCAAAACTAGAAATGAAGGGGGAATCTTCAACACTAAGTATGCAGTATGATATTCTACTTGTGTTAGCATTAATAGTTCTTCATTTTAAATATTTTATTCAGATATAAAAATGTTTGGAGATTGGTTGGAGCGTGTTTTACATATACCTAAACACTTTATTTTTGACATACCAGATTACTAAGTAAATAAAATGAACATTTACACTGTTGTAAATGCAGGTAGAGGGCATTGCACACTATTTTTCGTATTACTATATAATTGTTGCACAATAAAAATCGAAATGGGGCCTATACTTAATTGTAGCTCAACAGTGTAAGTGGAGTAGTGTTAGGGTGTATAAACGTACAGAGAAAATAAATGTTGATCCTAAAGTCTGCTTTGATTGTTCAGTTTTGGTCTACTATTGATGTTCTTGACAAAAGTGGTGACAGTAGAGTTTTCATGTAAATGTCTAAAAATTCATGCTAACATAGCTTAGGTTACCGGAAAGACCCTTAACATGATATATTATCTATCCAAAAGGTTTGGCACGTTTTGGCGGGTATGAGGAAATAATTGAAGATTTTGTAAAAAAACGCTCAATGCGGATGGATTACGCATGCATAGATGCCAACTTTGTTTCAATGGATAACGTATTTCTATCCTGTTTCAGCAACATTTTTGATAAGCTCACCAAGAGTTATCGAATGGTATATGTGTTTATGCAGAGCATCATGGGCCCACTCTCCGTAGGATTAGGAATATAGCCCTTTTATATTTTCAAATGTTTAAAATTGGCAGTTTTGTAAATGGTTTTCTATATTAAAAAACTCCAACGATGCATTTGCAGTATAAAATTGCCAGAATTGAATATTGTTCATCATTTATGTCATCATTAATTGTTAATTATATTGTATGCAATGTTTCATTAAATCTCAAGAATTCGAATGTGATTTCCCAAAGTGCCTAGTTCAAACATCAGCTATAATATGGCAAGAAGTTCGCAAAGAATCATCATATGCCTAGACTACAAAATAGTTTTGAATGAATTATGATGAAGTTATGATGATTTATAATATTATGAATTATATGAATTAATATTATTATTATATGATGAGTTATGATGAAATGATGATTTATGACCTGAAAACCAAAAGCGTAAAGGACAAAGGATGGAAAATGTACTTACCAACCGTCTCTTCCCATAGCCGAAGCAAAAGCAGTTTCTTCGTGAGGGGGTTCATCTTCGTCGTCCATTTCGTCTATAAGTTCATCAAGTCGCCTCTTGTGTTCATCCAACTCATGTTTTTCTTTCAACTCATCTTGAATGACGTCGCTATAGCCCCCTTTCTGAAGTTTGAATGAGAAATTAGTGAGTTAAACATGGTAATTTGGAATACTTAGAAAGTGTAGTAGATCTAACAATATGTGCTTACGTCTGTCAAAACTTCTCTCATCTTTTCAACACCGTACGAGGTAAGGAGAACAATAACGACCATTTCCAGGATTTCGCAAGCATATGCAAACAAACCTGCAACAAGACATAACATATTATAATAGTTAATTAAATTTTAGTTAACTGTCTATAAAATTGATTGTGTTAATTTAATTTTTATCTTTCTAACCTTCGTCGGGTATATCATCAAAGACCTCGTCATTTTCCGGAACAGGAACGTCAACGTTATTGGCATCAGAAGGACCATCATACAACAAATACATCGCAGTTAGGTAGCTGGGTAGAAAATTGGGGATCACATACAAAATCTGTGTAGAACACAAATAGGTAATCAATACAATGCGTAAATAATTTGAATATTTAAACCATAAATTTTACAATTCTGCCCATACCATCCAAGAACAGAAGGCAATCATACAAAACTGTACTCGGGGGCCGGGTACCCATGTCAAGAGTTCTTTGAATTTGTCCATAATTTTCGACATAATTACCCGCAACAGCGTACCTGTCTCTGGGTAGTCAAAACAATTCAAGAGAACTTGAAAGCAGTTTTTATATTCAAATTTTCTAATATGTTAATAATTTTTTCAATCTAGAAAGCCGCATAAACTTGTTGCGAATGAGTGAAAGTGAGAAAGCGGAATGCGACAATCGGAGTCGTATATCGTAGACCAGTTGCTTGTTGCTTTCCCCTTTTTAGCGTGTTCTCGTCTTGGGAAAGATTCGTTCCACTGCTTACTGTTGCTTTCTCCTGTACACAGCTTCCTCCTGATAGTTAGCATCATCACATATCACATTATATAATACGGTGGAACCTCACAACAGCTCATAACCCTATTTTGATCTATTGCATTATATAATGCGTATAGTGACAAGAATGATATGTATGATATATGATTTTATAGTCATCTTTCTGCGTTTTACTTTGGGGTGAGAAGACCGTGGGAACTAAAATCGATACCTGCAAAACGAAATGGAGCAAGATAATGCCAAATGCTAGCGAAAAATCTGCAAAAACAAGTTCAGGTCGTAATGTTTTGGGAGGGATTACTCTTTGAAATGACACGGAACGAAAATATTTGGATATGATGCTGTCTCATGTAGCTAAGTAGCTTGGGTTGGAGTTTGTTTTCACGTGTTTTTGCAACGTGGAAGTGAAAGTCACGTTTTCTCCTTGTTGAGGACTCATATCTAGCAACGTGACATCATGTAAAGCTTTCACTAATATGGGAAAGTGTCCCCAAACCTGGATTTCTGCGTCGTAAGCAGTTTGTTTGCTATAAACAAGTTAAGGTGTTCACTCAATATTCATAATACTCATTCACACTATGAACACCGTAACCGTACCTATAAGTGATGATATTATGATTGATTAAAAGTATGAAAAATTACAATTTATCAGAAAAATCATAGTCAGAAGCGCTAAGCCTGTTGAAACTACATAGGTAGCTACATACTACATTTTTCGCTGTGCTCAGATTGCCCCGGAAGATGGTCTTGGTCGAAACAACGGGATACTTTCTGAAATATAAGTTCTTAATTACACTCGTTGTCTACCAATTAACTTTTAGTTACCTTACACAAATCATAATATGTTTAAGTCATCTTTATTTAAATAGGTTTTAATTACAGGCTTGCATTAACTCAGGGACATGACATAGCAAAGTTACTACAAATTTTTATTTTTACTCGGCTGTTTATCCTGATCCCCAAACAAGAAATACTGACGTCTCTTACGTATTGTTTAGAATACTAATATTACATAAGTAGCAAGAATGTCGAGACAGATTGTGATGTCTGTTTGACAACAAAACTTAACAATTTGTGAAAGTAAAAGTAGAAGTAGCAAGGCAAGTTAAAGAAGGATCCTATCATCCCCGCGACGTGTTTACGACGATTTTATTTTCACGTAAACAGATAAAATGGAAAGGGTGACTGTAAGTCATGCCTTTGATTGTGCACAAGTATCGAAAAATATATACCTCGAAACAGAGAAATTTGATGCGGAGAAGTTGTTGTTACCTAACAAGGATATAAATAGACTCAACTGCGCAGTTACTCCTTTTTCCAGACAGAAAACCCAGACGTCGCGTTTTTGGAAAACTGATATTATGAAAAAGCAGTTGTTGTGAGTGTGTTACCAAATTACATAATACATTCAATGGACCTATACGGATTCATTTGAAGCTATAATAATAACATTTTTCATGCAATCTTGAAACCAGGAAATGTAATATTTTATTCCAGAAGCCAGACTGAATGGCCTAGATTACTCATACTGAATATAAAACGTATCTAAAAAAAAGTTTTACTGAAAACTGAAATGCTACAATTCGGAATTCAATGTATTATGATCACGCTAATAAAATAATTTGATTGGTAACTGTATCTCCGCACAGAAAACAGAGACTTCATTTGTGTGATTTATTGGCACGCTAAATAAATTGTAAATATTTTAAAAATTATGTTAGATTGTTATATTTATCTTATGCGCGTTAAGTTTGATGAAGATAAAACCATTGCCTAAATGGGTTAGAAGAAAAACGCGGTAGCAGTGGCAGCATAGGGTTTTGCTGTCAAGCGAGGAAAAATTGCCTGTAACGTTCAGATCCAGATGAAGTGTGGCTGCATTTTATAGCCGCCATGCGAAGAATAAAGCACACCCAAGCGTTAAATTGATTTGTATTTCCTGTAATCTTGGGCTTTTCAAGCCAACCTAATTAAACCAACCGCGGAAACGGTTAAAGGTGAAATCACAATTAGGTTGCAACCTTTCCTATCAGAAACGAAAGGTGGTATATGGGTGTAAGAGAAGTACGTTGGATTACCTCAAAATTTTCCTGTATTTTATAGATTTTCAGTTTAATTGAATTTGTAATAATGAGTATGGCACCAATATTTAATATCTAGTTATACTTTTTGACCTATAGCTTGTAACAAGTCCAGAAAAAAAATGAAAATGTAAAAATCAACGTACATGTTCGTCATAGCCCCTAAATGACCAGTAAATGGACCCAACATGAATGAACTGGAACCTACGAAATATTTCAGCAATTACTGCCAGACAATATAATTTTATTTTTGTATTAATTTACATTTTAGTACATTTAGTGTGACAGGAGCGTCATGCGTTGGTGCATTAGTTTTATTTATAAATGCAGTGAGTGCATGAGGATAATGAACAAACGGAATACCACGTACATTAAAACTGATTGACTATTTCTAGTCCATGTTTTTAACAATTTTCACCTTGAATGGAATTTTTTCTTATTTAATTGCATTGGAAATTTTTTCAAAGTTGACAAAAACATTTCGAAAAACTCACATTTTTTACATTGCATTAACGTATTTGATATGTAGTAAAACTGTTGATACTATATAATATTATTATAATAAAAGTGCCTTTCGCCTGTCTTCATTAAGCGAAATATTAACCATATAGTTGTTGAAAAACACAGCTAAACATGCTTGTTGAAAGTACGGCATTAGCTTTCACCTCAAAATAGAGTTTGAGTTTTAGGGACGTAGATTCCGGAGCGTCTCTTCCACCAGCCTGACTTCGTATTTGGTAATAGTTAAGTCACATTATGCGAAAATGTCAAGCCAAAGAACAGTGCAAGTAGTTGTAAAAATGTGTGCAATCAAGATAGTAAGTGTACGTTTAATCCTGACATGATGGTTGCCAAGAGGTGAATATTTTAGAAGGATATCAATGTGCAGTAAAGAAACGCCAATCAAAAATATTATTAAATATTAAGTTCACTACATTACTTGGTTCTTTGATTTTCATAAAGTTTTACAACTTTGAAAATCTTTAGATGTCTCAAATAGAAAAATATCGGAATAGTTCTTTGTACTGGTTCATATCTATGAAAGCTGTGTACTCAGCGTGCACAATAAAAATTGAGATGCTAAAATATGCACATATATTAATGTTCAACAACTTTCTTGGAAGAACTTAGCTTATTTTATGTAATACTCTTCCTATATGTATTAGATTGTAATTTTATACCATAAAAAGCCTAAATGAAATAAAAATCTCATATTTTCAAAATTCAGAAATGTGAACCTTTGAGCTATTATTAATAAAACGTATATTAATAATGAAAAATAAAACGTCAAAACATGGTTCATAAAACACGTTGACAAAAATAGCAATTTGTACACTTTAAGTACTTTTTTGCACAATGAGTAAGCTCATATTAACCTCATTCGAATTTATTCATCTGCAATATTACTTGAAGCAGATACGTGTTGTATAGTTGTATTGCGTATTCTCTTTGCTGGATAAAAATACGTATCAGGGGCAAAACCAGACTAACGTTAAAGTTTGGTTTGCATCAAAGCTTCTTCTGCTGTTGATCAGAATCCTTCATATAGCAAAAATAACATGAAGATTTTCATAGACATAAGTGGTACAGTATAATCTTAAACGATTGTTGCCTACACTTTTTGCAAGAATTAAAGTTTTAAGGTAATAGAAAAAAAGATGATATTATAAAATGATGGAATAATTAACACAACAATATTAAACGTAAGAAACAAACGAAAAGTTATTGCATAGTATAGGACAGCTTGTACGTAAACCATACCAGCTCTGTCTTCACCGCCAAATGAAGACGAAAAATCTATCTAAATTGCTAGAAATGAAAATAATGAAATAGAAATGACTGACGAAATGTTTTTAATGCTTGACTTGATTTTATTGGAATACTTAGACAAGCTGAGAACCAGAAAAGTCTACCGTTTGTAGTATTATAAATTTACATGATTTCAATGCATGCTCAAACCTGGATTTAGCAACATGGAAATCAATAATGAAGTTATTACTTTTATGACTGACTTATGGAAAAGTTTAAACTGGTAATAAGGTTTACACGAGCGTAAAAAATACAAAGCAGCTGGACTTTGCTCAGGGTCACGACACAAATAACAATACATAAAATGCAAAATGCTAATATTCTTCTTGGCCATGCATCTCGATTATCATGTGAAGACATTTGATATGAAAATATGAAAGCATTTAAAAGATTCATTTTTATTCTATTCTGTTTATCAACTGATATGCAGCAAAATGCAGAGGCACGGTAAGATCACGTGTTCAAGGTCAACAGTTTGGACGATATAAACAAACTGAGTATTTAAAGTTCTAAATTTTTCAAAGTTGTCTCCTACCACACCAATGATGCTCATAAGACCACTGTCCACAAGTGCGAGTCGGCACTGAGGATGCCTTGGATTGTGTAAGCAAAGTAGCTCATTTATTATCTGAAGCAGTATGCTTCACTTCACTACGGATTTACTGCTTTCTCCAATTCTCCACTGAACCTAGAAGCTATGCGGTTGAAATCTGACATGCTACAAAAAATGGTTTATTACGAGCACGTTTTTAAACCAATCTTCGTGCACAATTACGGATGCAGTGAACGATGTCAAATTAGTTTATATGCTATTACCTTGAAAACAGAATACAGAAGGGCTTTTAAAATGTAGTATTTACCGACAAAAGATCTCAAAGGTCTTTGAGATCTTTTTTACTGACTAAAAAATTACCATAACAGATGCAAAAGTTTATAAAAATGGACCTGATTTACATACATATCGATATGTTTTCATGATTTTAACATTAGCAATTTTATCAAGTCTTCAAAAATAAGCCTTGCTTTCCAAGGGATTAACAAGTCTCATATATTATGGTTTCATAGATGACAGATATTATGTTAATCTGCCTTTTGCACCACAAGTATAGAAATAAAGAAATTTGAAATTTCAATGGTTTACTTCCTGTTAATCCTATGTACCATTTTGTCTACAGGTAAAACTGTTGGTTTTCATAATAACTAGACTATTAGCATTGTTGCTAAGGTAAACGAACACCGCTGTGGAGTAAAAGGTCAAAGTACTTTTCCATGCAATGAAAATTACAGCATGGTTCGTATTAATAATACATTAATATAACCAAGATAAGCGTAGCAGCGTCAGTTGCAGAGGTAAAAATGATATCTGTAAAATCCTGCATTTTTGCCAAGCTTTACATTAAAACATGATTATTGCGACTGCTAAATAAAACATGCTACAAGTTATTTGAATTTACAAATAATTTAAAGTGTGGTAATTTTTTCAATTATGTACTGACGCCATTGCGTTCATTGTTATACGCTCGTAAACGGCAGCAACCTGATGTCGTATAAAGTTAGAAATGTGATTTTAAAAGTTACTCATTTCATTTGAAGCGTGGGAGAAAGAAGAAACCATTCATTGTCCGATTTTTGTTGATTAAAGTTTTTAAAAACAGGTAGTTGTATTGGCTACATCTGTATGGTTTGTAACAAACGTAATCTTTAATAATTTGAATTGATTTATAATTTTGAATTTGACAAATGACATATTTTTTCAGATATTTGCTATCCATACTTATTTGTAATAGCCCAGTTCAGTAAAACTGTTGCGAAAAATGCAGTCAACGTACTATGTTTCCTGTTTTCAACTCAACCATTCCGGTGGCACGGTTTTGCACGAAAAGAGTTCCACAGAGGAAATAGGTGAGATTTTGACACAGACACGGATAGGGAACGAACACTTGATGGAAGAAGAAATGAAACCCGTAGCAGCACAATCCACACTGAAAGAATATGGGGAAAATGAAAACAACGGATTTTCAAGTGAAAAAGTGGAAACATATAAAGTAGTCATGATTGTAAATAAGATTATGCTTAGTGCTGGCATAGTAGCAACTAAGCAATGTTATTAAAACAATATGCAGCAAAGGAAGACGTGTCAATCAAAAATCTTTTTCTTGTCAAATGTCAATCAGTTTAGAGAGAAGTTGTAAAGAAATTCATACCTAGCAACGTTGAGATTTCTAATTGTAAGACACAATGATAAGGTGCACAATATTGTACTAAAATTATATTTTTTATCAAGTTTTGCAGTATTTCCACAAACAGACAAAATTAGTAATCAATCATACATTCTAAAATATGTACATAATTTTGTCGTTTCAAACTTATTGTACACAGTAATAACACTGCAAAAAGTAAAATAAAAAGAGAACTATAGAAATCCTTAAGACTATCTATGTGATTCGTTTTATGCATAGGTAGTTAATAATTTGTTTTTACATTACAATTACATTTATAGGATAAATAATAGTTTAGTTCATATATCCATATATGAAACACATAATTGTTTTTTAAACATCACGAAATGATAGAAATGTTTTAAGAAATTCAAGTGTTTTTTAAAGTTAGGAAGTATACTACAGTTATATAGGTGTTCTCTGATAATGTAATATTATGTAATGCCATGAGAACACACTTACAAGATAATCAGACAACACACATAATTCGTTCATCTTTTCCCAACAGTTCATATTTCATATTCATAGTACAGATTCAACAAATACATAAGAGGATGATCACGGTTTTGAAGCAGTCTCAGCCGTGTCAAATGCCATGTATGGTACAAAACGTAAATCAGTGTGTAGCTTTGGTTTCATATTTCTATAAAACGCTTCTTCATCTTCATAGAACCCAAACAAATTCATATATTTTATTTGATGTCTTTATCATTCCGTCTTGGTGGTGGATTAACCCACTATACCTGCTCATGATTCATTTCCATTACATGTACCATCCAACGAAGAATATTTTTCCTGCTTGAGAAAAGCAGGAAACGAAAGCTGCCATGAAATTTCACTTGCTTATTCCAACACATTTTGGTAAACCATAAAATAAAGGCCCACACAGTAGGAGGTGACTATTGAAATTTCGTGTTTCATTGGACACCAACAGTTTATTATTGAATCAAGATATGTATAAAGTGGCAACCAGCAGCACTCTCATGTTTTCCCATTTTCACTTTCAACCCAGAGCTTGCGTAATATTGTTAATATCCATTTTTAGCAATTGTTACATCTACATCATCATATCTAAAAGCTCAAGCTCGCATCCAAAAAAATATATTGTCATTCAAACTTTATTGCTTATAACTTTTATAAAAATGCATACCTACATAAGCCATATTAACGTCTTCTTAAAAAATCCTACGCATTTTCCTTCTGCTTTGTAATCCCTTCTCTCAGGGCCAAAAGCAGGGCAAAGTAAAAGCTTTGTCTGCGTCAAGCTTCTATCCAAAAATCTTCCTGAAACCAGATTCTCTTGTTTGAATACTTGTACACGTACAAACACTTATGCTGTTTGTGGATCCACCAAAAAGGTGAAAGTTACTTAATTACCCAAATGCTGCTCTGCTTTCTCCTCCATAAAAACAAATTTTCCTCGCCTTTCCACTTTCTTACTCAACCTTTTAAAAGACTTGTCTCCATCAACCAATTTGTAAATCAATACAGTACAAATATGTAAACATGTTGCATCATCACACACTTCTCATGCTATTATATTTTTCACTTTGTGTAAAGTGTAAACTTATTCCTTTTGCCACCTCCGTAATTTTCACATGGATGAATGGATTTTTGTAAGTACGCACAAGGCGTAATTAGATCATGTTTTAAAGGCTTTTTGGCTAGCATAAGAAATTTTTTGGGCCTTTCTATTTCCTGGTGTGAGCTCATTTTACTTTAAAAGGAAGGGCTGCAATGCTAACAGTACGTATAAAATGAAAGGTTTTGCGTGATTCCGGGACCAAACCAGACCAGGTTACAGGATCACGCGGACATTCTTCGTCCTTTAGTCGCGAAGATCACTTGAAGGAAACAACTTGCTAGATATTTTATTGTGCTGAATATTTTCCATACACACAAATAACCATAAGTTATCAAGTTAGTCATGTGGAAGGAAGTGGAAACGTTTCTAGCGTGCTTTGGCATCGTTGTCTTAGGCTTTCTCCTTAGTATTTGTTCAATCGCTTTCAGCGTTTACTTAAGCCGTTGTGAAAATTGTGGAGGTCCATTTGACAATACCCGGAAAAGAATACGTGGCTGGATAAACAGTAACTTTATAATTACGGACTATGGTTACATTTCTAATTTTTTGAGAATTAACAATAATTCTCTGAACTTTTTGCAGGGTTTTGCCCAAATCTTTGCGATGCTGATGCTGCCGCTGCCAAAGGAGATTCCAATCTGGTGTTTGATATTATCGACCCAGCACAGTCACAAACGGTCACCTATCGAACAAAGGACGAGTCAGTGAAAATGTCTATTCCAGCAGGTATGCTCGCAGAGAACAAAATGTAGCTAGAAGGTAGAACTTGGTAAGCCCAGGAGAAAGAGTAGTAACGCAAAGCTGTACTCTAATATTATTCTGCAGGAATTGGGGCAATCCCAGACATGCCCATCTTGGACTTGGAGGACTCCAATTCTCAGGACATAGACAGGGAAAGTTCACCTTCTCCTGTTCCCCCACCACCGTTCTACATCCAAGTCTAAATGAATCCCATGAATCTATTCAAACCTTCTAAAATACTTCGCTTTTAATAATATTCATTTATTTCATCATTTTCATTTGCGTTTTAAACTCACATCTTTTTTTTCTCTCTTCAAAACATTCCATTATTATCATTATCATATTATTTTTTACTCCGAGTACCGTGAAAAAATTCCGATAATATAATAATAATTCATCTTTAAACTTGAAACCTTGTAAACTCATAATTGAAATAATAATAATAATATGCATTCTTGGACTTAATAAAAAAATTAATTAAAAACTAACCACCATACTTGATCATTTACAAGCTATATTCGCTGCGGCACTGGGATTCGTATTAATCGCTTCACCCAAACTATCCAGCAGCTCTTTTCTGTAGTCATCAAAGTCCCCATCAATCTCGGCAATGCCCCGTTCCTCCACAACCCACAGTTGACACTCTGTCTCCCTAATCAGCCTCTCGTCGTGACTAACAATGACCACCCCACCCTTGTACTCTTTAATGGCTTCGATTAGCGCTTCAATGCTCTCCATGTCCAGGTTGTTTGTCGGCTCGTCCAAAATGAGTACGTCGGGAGCATTCAGTTTCAACTCTGCCAAGGCCACTCTAGCCTTTTGACCTCCACTCAAGTCCTTCATTTTGATGGTGTGGGCATAGCCCGGCAGTCCAAAGGAGCCTAGTTCTTTCCTAGCCTTTTCGTACTGCAGGTCATACAATCGAATTAGATATTCTGTGGGTGTTTCCTCAGCAGTTAGATGTTCTCCCGAATGCTGATCAAACTTGCCAATTCTCAGCCTATGGTTTTTCCTCCATTCCCCCTTGGTCGGCTCTAGCACACCAGTGAGCAAGTTGAGAAAGGTACTTTTACCCACGCCATTAGGCCCTACAATAGCCACCCGACTTTCCAGATCAATACCAAACTCTACGTTTTCAAAGATGTAGTCCTTGTGCGTGGGATACTTGAAGTAGACATCGTGCAGGCCTAAAATTGGAGGTTGGAGTGGAGGTGGATCCGGAAATCTGAATTTGACAATGTAGTCTTTTGGTTTCATCAGAAGATCGGCGGTAGCCACACTTTCATCATCGTCTCGATCATCCTTCCCACGTTTGCCCCCACCCTTGCCCTTTTTCTGCAGTTGTTGCTGCTTGGTTTTTTGCTCTGCTTGTTTGCTACTCTTTCCAGCCTTTTTCATCTCCCGAATTTTCTTCTCTTGGATTTCATACTGTTTCAACAGCTCTTGTTTCTTTTGCTGGTGCATTTTTCGGAACATGGTGTAATTTCCTCGGTAGTAGAACAGTTTCAACATGTCCAGATGAATAATGTCTGTGCACACATTATCCAAAAAGCCCTGGTCGTGACTGACAATCAACAGGGTTTTCTTCCAGCCTTGTAAATAATTGTCCAGCCAGATAACAGCGTTAAGATCTAAATGATTCGTGGGCTCGTCAAGCATTAAAAGAGTGGGTTCCATAAACAAGGCTCGGGCTAAGCTGACACGCATACGCCATCCTCCACTCAGGTTTTTTGTGGGTCGCTCCATCATCTCTCGCGTGAATCCCAAACCAGCCAGGATTCTTCGCGCTTTGGGCTCTGCAGCGTCAGCGTTAATAGCTTTAAGCTCCTCGTAAACTTCGTTAAGGCGGTCTAAACACTCCTTCTGTTTTTTGGTGTCTTGTTCCTTGTTGCTTTCCTCTTCTAGTTCTTTCAACTCCTTGAGAAGCTGGGTGCGCTTAACGTCGGCTTTGAGGACCACCTCTACGCAACTGACTTCTTCGGGAGCGACTTCCTGTTCACAGTAAAGCACGTCAATACCCGCAGGGATTTTGAAGGCACCGGAGGCAATGTGACGAAGTAAAGTGGTCTTGCCGTGACCATTAGGACCTACAAGACCGTAGTGACGACCGTGGGCGATTAGCAAGTCGGCGTTGCGGAATAGGTCTTTTCCTTTTGCGGCAATGTTAAACTTTTCTACTTTGATGTCTACTGCTCCATCATCTACTTGTTTTTCTACTGCGGACACGGTAAAGTTTTCAGCGAGCTCGGAGTGACCCTGACCACCTTTTTTCATCAGGGCATCCAATAGTTTTTGGGCTTCTTGTTCTCGTTTCTGTTTTCTTTTTTCTTTGTGGGTGAGTTTCTTTTCTTTTTCGGGAATGGGACCGTCATCCTTTTCGGGAACATCAACAATTACTTCTTCTTGAACTGGTTCAGGTTCAGGTTCTGGCTCGGGTTCTGGAGCTGGAGGTGTAGCGGCCTTGACAGGTTCAGGTTCTACTTCTATTTGCTTAGCTTTCTTATCCTTCTTTCCTTTTCCTTCCTTTTTACTTTCTACAGGTTCTGGTGGTGGTGGCGAAGGCGACTTTGGCTTCTCTTCTTCTTCTGCTTCCTCTTCTTCAGAGTCATCCCCATCATCTAGCAGAGCAAATCCTGACTTTTTTGCTTTGCCAGGTTTTGCAGAAATTGTTACAGCTTCCAGTTCCTCTGCAAGGTCATCTACATCCTCTTCTTTTTCCTTTAGTGTTTCACCGGCTTCAGCAAGATGCTCCTCAAACTCTTCTTCCTTTCTCTGCTTTTTACTTTTCTTTTGATTTTGTTTCTTTTTCTGAACTGTGCTCACTACTTCCTCTTCATCATCGTCTAGGGTAGATCCAGGACCGGGTTTGGAGTCTGCTTCGGGTTCAGAGTCAAAATCGTCTTTGTTTTTCCCTTTCCCTTTCTAGAAAAGTAGTAAATCAAAAGTCAATCAGCTTTCCCAAATTTCCACAAATCAACTAAATGATAATCACTAATGCTTCGTACTCACCTTTTTGCCCTTTTTACCTCCACCTTGCTTTGGTTTACTCTCGGAAACTATCGAGGAGGACCCATCCTCATCCTCTCCACTCTCTTGACCATCGTCCAGTGCTGCAAACCTGTCAAACAAACCAATCAAACAATCTTAGTCACTTTCACCTTCACCAACAAACTACCTACCTACTACAAACTAATTTATATAATTATTCATCTGTGGAGTTCCTATCCTGAGTAATCCCGACATGGTACAAAGTCAAACTACTCTGGCAATGGGAACACCTTAACACTTTCCTCTAGCACAGATATAGAAGTTAAGCAGTATTTTCAATCAACTGCACAACTAAAGCCATCATGTGCATCTTTAAAATAACTTTGAAAATTCCCTTAAAACCCCAATAAATCTCAAACTCACCCTTTCTTTCCCTGCTGCTTTCCCTTGCCCCCCTTCACCGGAATGATTTCAATCTCATCTCCCACCGGCTCCTCATCCTCCTCTTCGTCCTTCCTTCCCTTATTCTTCTTCTGTTTGCCCTTTCCCTTCTTTCCTTTCGCTCCTCCCGTTTCCTCTTCATCCTCCTCCTTCTGAACTTGTGGGGGCTTTCCAAACTCCTCATCCGAGTCGTCACCTCTTTTGCCCTTCTACAAACCAAAAACACACCTCATTAAACTCTTCAATCCCCTCCAAAAAATCCTCTAGAAATCTCCTTACCTTTCCCTTCTTCCCTTTCTGTTGAGGTGCCGCTGGAGGAGGTATCGTCACCTCCTCATCCTCCTCCTCTACCACCTTCCCCTTTCCCCCCTTTTTACCCCCCTTTGCAGCCTTCCCCTTCTTTCCTCCGCCGCCTCCTCCTTCCTCCATCACTTCACTCCCCGCCACACTATCAAAATCCTCGTCCTCCTTCTTTCCTCCTTTTTTAGGCATTTTTAAGCGTAATCGGTTAACTAAAACTTAATTAATTCTTAATTAAAATCAGCGTCGTCCGCAGCGTTACTAATCAGCGCAACAGCTTGTTACTCATTCTCAGACGTCAGCTCTGAAAGAACGACCTTTTAACGCACTTTCACATTTTTGGTCTCGTGTCCAATCTCGCGCTTCTTTTGTTCACTCGATGGCTTGTCCTCCTTCCATGCTTTGGTTTCACACACGTCAGCTGTTTGGGTTGGACAGGCAGAGTGACGACCAGAGCACATGGCCAAAAATCTGTTCAGCAGTCGTCACTTTCTAAAATTCTAACCGTCACATTTTAACGGTTTTTCAGATACTAAGCTAACTGAGGTAAATTCTAGTGAAATCTGCACACTTGAAAGTATGGGAGGGGATCCGGCCACGTTCCTAGCGCTTCCGCCGAAGGTAAATCAAAAGTTTAAAAGATTGTCTAATGGTCAGTTAGGTTGACGGTTAATTTGACGGTTATTTTGATTTAGGTGGTGACCAAACTGTTTAACCATCTTAATTTGTGGCATTTGATGAATCTCCGGCTGGTTTGTAAAACCACTAAAGCCTGGGTTGAGCTACCTGACCATCTAAAACGTTTCTTTTTGCACGTCAAGAGCCGCAAGTTTCTGCAGACTTTAAAGCGAAGTTCCCAGGTTCTGTGGAGTAACCTGACCTTAGAGTGTGACATGGATAACCCCGCGGACACCAGTTGGATTCAGGCGGATCTTTATTTTGAGCTATTTGTTAGGCTCAGTGCCAGTTTACGTGTGTTACGCTTCACTGAGCAGCGAGTCAAGTATAATGGAGGGTTGGACTTGATTCTGAGAAATTGTTTGTCGCTGGAAACGCTGGAACTTGGGACGTTAGACTTGCAAAAGGTTAGCTTGCCAATGCAAGAGGATGCGAAGGGAAACTTGGGAAATATTACAAACCTGGGGATATCCTATGTGGCTTGGGATCAGCCTAAGGATCTTCAGTTTTTGGAGGAGTTTCTGGAGGCCTGTAGTACTAAGCTGGAGTACTTTAGACTGCCCTTTATTCTTTCAAGTTCGGTGTACAATCTTTTTCCATCGCTGGACGTGGATGAAGTGGAGGACAAACTGAATGAGATTACGGATCGGTATTTGTTTTCCCCGGTGAAGAAACTACTGAGGAAAGAAGACTCCAAGTTGAAGCGACTTCAGGTGGAAAACTTTGAGGTGGAGCAACTCTTTCAAAATGAGCTTCTTGTGGAGTGTCAGAAGGCAGGCTGCTTAGTGCTGAGTTTAATGGAGGGATTGGAGGAACCTCTTCCAGAAAACCAGATGCTTCTTCTGGGAAACACGCTTGGTTCTTTGGTCAACCTAAGCAAACATTTAGACATTGGGAAACTAAATCATCTTGAAAGTTTGATACTTTCTGAGGATGCGGATACGGATAAGAAGTTTCTTGTAGAGAATAATCTTCCAGTTTTAAACACCATTGAGATTACCCTGACAACTAGCATTCTTCAATCAGAACGATTGGCGTTTTGCTTTCTGCAGCAAAAACGGTTATCTGTACGCTGTCTTTCTATAAAGTTTTCTCCGGATTTAAAGGGCTCTGCTCAGGCAAGTGTGTTTAGAACGCCCAAGTTCTCTTCCAGCTTTCCTAATCTGACTTCACTTAGTCTTAATGGGTTTACGGGTAAACCGGAGGATTATCATTTGATCTGGAGGGGATTTCCAATGTTGGAGGAATTGAGATTAGAAAATTGTAGTACTTGTGGGGATGCGGCGTTAATTGGGTTGGAGAAGGAAGATCCCGTGTTTCTTCTTCTTACCAGTAAGCCAAAGCCTATTTCAATCATGTACATAATTTAATTAAACCGATGAAACTAATCGTAATTAAATGTTATTTTTATTTTTGTTCCAGAATTGAAACGACTGTCCCTAGAATACTGCGGCGATCTCACCGACCTCAGCTTATCTTCTGTAATATCTCACATTCCCCTGGAGTACTTATCCTTGGCTCTTCCCAAGTTAACCTTTACCCCAAATGGACTACTCTGCTTAGCTAGTGATAAGCAACCACTACACAAGTCCTTAATGCAATTCCACTGCCTCAAACCTGAAGATTCTGAAGAAGAAAAGTGTACAGAACAGCAATTTTCAGAGTTTCTAAGTGTCAAATCATTTGTTAACTTGAAAAAATCAGAAATACTCTTTTAGACTAAAAACTATCTAAATAAAAGACAGGTTTTTATACATTCAACCACAAAATATTGTAATTGTGATGAATTTATTACCGACATACCTTGATAAAAAGCTCCTAAAAGTAGGGACTACACACACTAAGAACCAGTTTGTGGAAGTGCAGGACTTTGTCGGGTGACTCAAGATGCCCCAAAAGTTTACTCCTTTCTGCAGCGCAAATTTCTCACCCATTTCTCTCGTACTTACTCAAAGCACTCAAGTGTTTGTCATCATCAGAACTTCAATCTTCCTTTTTAATAAATCTTTAAAGTCTAAATCATGCCATAATTAATTCTGCGCCTTGTACCACAGCCTCGTTTCCTCCATGCGGCGGCGTCTCCTCCCCCGATCCCCCTTCCTTCTAATCCTCCTCTTTCTCCTCTTCCTTCTCCTCTTATTCCTCTGGAGCCTCTACAAACTGCCCCTTAGCAACATTCCCCACAACCAACAGAGCCCCAACTACCTCCAAAACTCCATTTCAATCAGTGACCCTGTCTCCTCATCCCCTCCACCACCTCAAGAATCTATTGCCATCCCAAGCCCTCCAGAAATCCTAATTCCTGACAATCTCCAGTCCTACTTGTCAGTCGATGACTTGTTTCACTATTACCGCATTCCCAACTCAAATGTGGATCTGGAGGAGCCCAGTTCATCAGACTTGCACCGCTATTATGACAGTGCTTCCATGGAAAGCCCCTCCAACTCCCCCTGCACCATGGAAACTTGCTTTAACTTTGACCGGTGCGGGAACTCAGGAGGGCCCTTGAAAGTTTATGTGTATCCATTGGACAAGTTTGTGCCAATTAGTAGCACTTACGAAAAGATACTGAATAGGATACTAAGCAGTCATTATTACACCAATGACCCGGAAGAAGCCTGTCTTTTTGTTTTAAGTATTGACACTCTGGACAGGGACGAGCTAAGTCATGACTATGTCAGAAACGTGGGCACTCGCTTAAAAAATCTTCCAGTACGTAAAAACTGAATACCAATCACTTAAAATTAATTATTTGTTTAATTCTTGACCTTTTTTCGCTTTCCAGTACTGGAATAATGGCGAGAACCACCTAATCTTCAACCTGTACGCAGGAACGTGGCCATCGTACAACGAAACCGAGCTCAATTTCCCCGTTGGTCACGCCCTACTTGCCAAGGCTTCCATGAGTTTGGAACAGTTTCGTCCCAATTTTGACATCAGTTTACCCTTATTTCATCCCACCCATCCCGAAAAAGGGGATGATTTGGGAGTAGCCTCTGGAAACGAGTTTCCCACGAGGAAAAAGCACATCTTGGCTTTTAAGGGCAAACGCTACGTTTACGGCATTGGTTCAGAAACAAGGGACTCAGTATACCATCTCCACAATAGACAGGATGTCATAATGGTGACCACTTGTCGTCACGGTAAAAACTGGAAGGAAATGAAGGACGAAAGGTGTGACGAGGATAATAAGGAGTATGACAAGTATGACTATGAAGTACTGCTTCAAAATAGCACGTTTTGTCTAGTGCCACGAGGAAGAAGACTGGGTTCCTTTAGATTCCTGGAAACCTTAAAGTTTGGCTGTATTCCCGTGGTACTGAGTAACGGATGGATACTCCCCTTTTCTGAAGTAATTGATTGGCCTAGTGCCGCAGTGATTGGCGATGAAAGACAATTGTTCCAGATTCTGGACGTGGTTCGGAGCATTCCCCAAAAGAAGATTTTTTGGATGCGACAGCAAACGCAAGTGATTTGGAATCAGTATTTGAGTTCGGTAGAACGAATTGTGGAAACCACGTTTGAAATCATAAGGGACAGGATTCAACGGTGGAGGGGAAGAAATCTAGACATTTGGAATGGGGCTCCGGGAGCACTAAGTTACGACATGGGTTTTGCGGATACCATAGACAGATTTCCTTTTGGACATAGACACGAGCAAGAGGAGTTGGAGGGGATGAGGAGGATGATCCTTAGAAAAAATTTTACTGCGGTGGTCTACGTTCATCGTGGAGAGGGTAATGGGGGATATAGTAACCAGGGATTATTTCGACTGGTGAAAAACGCCGGACGGAGTAAACACATTAGTAAAATCATTGTAATGTGGAATAGCAATAGACAAATTCCCCGAATTTGGCCAGAGGTTCCAGTTCCCTTGAAAATCAAAGAGGCTACGAGTAACACAGTCAGTCAGAGATTTCTAAGTGACGAGGAAATTGAAACGGATGCCATTTTTAGTCTGGATGAGGAAATTGTTCTAGGCTCAGAGGAAATGGACTTTGCCTACCAGACTTGGAAACTATTTCCAGAGAGACTGATTGGTTATCAGAGTCGGGGTCATTATTGGGACGAGCCTAGTGAAACCTGGCATTATAGTAGCAAGTGGACCAACGACTACAGTTTGATTCTAACTGGAGCCTCGATTTACCACGCTTATTATAATCACTTGTACTGGGTTAAGGTTCCTCCGGCAGCGTTGCTACTAGTAGAAAGTCTTCAGAATTGTGAGGACATTGTAATGAACTTTTTAATTGTAAGAACAACTAGACAAAGTCCGATAAAATTAACGTGGAAAAAGTGGAGTAGTCAAGTTTATAGTAGTAATACCATTCTAAATAATAATGTAGCAGGTCAGCAGCAGCAATCATCAGCCCAAGTGGTCCAAGGACCATTGGCAAAAACCCCCGGGGAAAGGTTTAGACAGAGACACACCTGCTTAAACGATCTCGCCGATATTTTTGGTAGTATGCCCTTAAAAAGGTCAGGGGTTAGATTGGATCCTGTGCTGTTTCAGGATCCGGTAAGCAATTTGAGGAAAAAGTATAGACAAATTGAGCCCGTGGGTGGATGACGATAAAAAGATGACTTAATATAATTATTTGTAAAAATCGCATTTTTTCTATGTAACCATCGCATTTACAAAAAACGCCATAATTAAAACCTAGTCTCGTATTTTTACTCATTTTTCTTGGAAATTTCTTACATTGCCCCAATAATTGCATTTATGTAGAGTTTTGGGTGTTTTGGGACCTTGTTTTTCTTTGCAGGTGGGCTGTTACCAACCAAAATATATCGCCTTGAAAACCAAAACCTTATATAAAGTAGTACATCAGTCCTTTCATCTTTTATTTTTTTCAAGTCCCTACTATTCCATTCCAAAAATCCCAACACTCTGAACATTTTCCCATTTTTTCATGAGCTCGTTTTCTGGTTCTCTGAAATTACACAACGTGAAATAAAGCCTTTGATCTTTTTCTGGGCTGTTCCTTCCTTGCCTTTGAAATCCTAGTTCAAACTTCAAAGCAAAAAGGCCAAAGCATCATCATCATGTCATGTACATCATCATCGTCATGTTCAAAACATCAAAAGACCTTTACCAGGAAAAATGTTCACCACACAACTTCCAACTTCCCTTATAATTTTGTGGACTCTTTTTATATGGCTTTTACAGAAAAATATTTTAAAGAATTTTAGGGAGCTACTATACTGCATCATCATACATGTATATATATTTTCCCCTGTTGTTATTCTAAAGTCGTAGTAATGTTGATGGTTGAGAAACCTTCCCCTAAAACCCAAATAAATGCTGAAAAACCCTAAAAGAGATCATCTCTGGTTCTTTTCTTCTGGTTCTACTGTTCAACTCCCTCACATTTGTAACGAACAAGTGTGTACGCATTATAACATACAACTTTACTGCATCTTTCATCTTTACAAAACCAAATACGCGTAACCACGCATTAATATGATGGTTTTCCTAAGAATATCCTTCTTGTAGAATGGAAAGGTGTACCGTGTACCTATTTTCCCAGTGAATTCCAATCCAATCTGTCAGTAGAATCACGAATACATATACGCACACCAGTTTACAATTTACAAGCTTGTTAGCACCTAGCTTGTTCGCCTGGTCAAGAGGTTTAGTATGTAACAAGTACACTATACCAAAATCAACCCGTTTCATCTTTAGAACCTGTAAAGCGTAAACGATTTACGGGAACGAGCTACAGACAACAGAGACTGTTTTAGTGACTAGTTTAATATTTTGTAAGATTTGGATTGGAATTTGGATTAAAAGGTAAGATTTATTCATTAAAAGGTTTAAAGAGGAAATTTGTGGAAATTTGCAATAAATTTAAATGGTATGGTTTTGCAGGTTTGGATCTTGGATGGCTCTGATAATTTGAGAGTGGATTTTGGACAAGATATTTGACCAGAAAATTTGCAAGCAGGACTGAAAATGGCGTACCAAATGCACCCTCATGGTTCTGCTAATCAGTCACGTCCGAGTAAGTGAAGTTATCAAATTTTGAGGAAATTTGAAGAAAAGTTGCTAATTATTTTAATGTGTTGTGTTTTAGATAAGGACAGTGAAACCATTATGTGGCAACAGGGTGGTTATGGCGTCATGGATTCTGGGATCCACTCCGGTGCCACTACCGGAGCCCACTCCATTCGCGAAGAGGAGCTAGAGGACCCCTTACTATTCGACTTGGACTCTCAGGGCTACACTGGCTTCACCCAGGAACAAGTTGAGGAGATGAACATGGAACTAAACGCCACCCGCGGTCAACGGGTTCGTGCCGCCACATACCCGGAGACGTTAGAGGAGGGCATGGAGATACCCAGCACTCAGTACGATCCCAGGCAACCCACCAACGTTCAGCGTTTGGCAGAACCCAGCCAAATGTTAAAGCACGCTGTGGACAACCTGATAAACTACCAGGATGATGCTGACCTAGCCACCAGGGCGATTCCCGAACTGATCAAGCTTTTAAACGATGAGGATCAATTTGTTGTTAGCCAAGCGGCCATGATGGTCCACCAACTGAGCAAAAAGGAGGCTAGCCTACATGCCATAATGAATAGTCCCCAAATGGTAGTCTCTCTGGTACGTGCCATTGGCACTAGTAACGACCTGGAAACCACAAAAGGTGCAGCGGGAACCCTGCACACCCTCAGCCATCATGAGCAAGGTCTGCTGGCCATTTTCAAATGCGGGGGAATTCCAGCACTGGTCAAGCTACTTAGTAGTCCAGTGGAGGCAGTACTTTTTTATGCAATTACCACCTTACACAATATGTTGCTGAATCAGGAGGGTAGCAAAATGGCAGTGAGATTGGCTGGAGGGCTCCAGAAGATGGTGAGCCTACTGCATAGTAACAATGTCAAGTTCCTGGCCATTGTTACTGACTGTCTGTGGATCCTAGCTAATAGGAACCAGGAATCAAAATTGATTATCTTTGCCAGTCAGGGACCCGCCGAGTTGGTCAGGATTATGAGAAGCTATAACTATGAAAAGTTGCTTTCGACAACAAGCAGGGTACTTAAGGTACTCAGCATTTGCGATAAAAACAAACCGGCTATTGTGGAGGCAGGAGGTATGCAGGCACTGGCGCTTCATTTGGGCCGTTCCAGTAAATCCCTGGTGAAGAATTGTCTGGTGACGCTGAGGAATTTATCTGACGCTGCAACTAAAGTGGTCAGTGACAGATTTTATTGGAGGAATGTCAACTTGACATTGTCATAGTCATGGTTGAAAATTTCAACTTGAAATTGGATATTGTTTGATTGGGTCTTTGTTCAATTTTTACTACAGGAGGGTCTGGAGGGTTTGCTACAAAGCTTGGTTACCCTATTGGCTTGTGAGGATGCGGAAATTGTCACTTACACTGTAGGCATCCTCTCCAACTTGACTTGCAACAATCAACGGAACAAAGTGGTGGTTTGTCAAATGAACGGGATCGAAGCTCTGGTTCGTACTGTACGAGCTGCTGGGGAAAGGGAAGAAATTACTGAACCAGCAATTTGCGCACTTAGACACTTGACCAGTAGACATCCGGAGTGCGAAATGGCACAAAATAACGTTCGGGTGACGTACGGCATACCTGTCATTGTCAAGTTAATGCAACCACCCAGTCGCTTGCCATTGATTAAAGCTGTTATTGGACTGACCCGAAATCTGGCTTTGTGTCCTGCTAACCATGCCCCGTTAAGGGAGAATGGAGCTATTGCACGGTTGGTGCACTTGCTCATGCGAGCGTATCAAGATAGCCAGAGAAGGACTGGAAGCACAGCTCCGGGTGAAGTTCGCATGGAGGAAATTATAGAGGCAACTGTGGGCGCACTACACATTTTGGCTAGGGAGGCACACAACAGGGCTCAGATTCGAGGAATGAATGTTATCTCGATTTTCGTGCAGTTGCTGTATCATGAACTGGAGAATATTCAAAGGGCTGCGGCTGGAGTTCTTTGTGAGTTGGCAGCGGACAAGGAGGGGGCGGATATGATTGAGAGGGAGGGAGCAACCACGCCATTGACCGAGTTGTTGCACTCCAGGAATGAAGGAGTGGCCACTTATGCTGCAGCCATTTTGTTTAGGATGAGTGAGGACAAGCCTCCAGATTTCAAGAAGAGGTTGAGTATGGAGCTCACTAATAGTCTGTTTGATAGGGAGAGCAATTGGGGGCAAGATATGAGTGCCCCACCTCCCGACTTCCAGGTAAGAGCTAAGAAGAATTATAGTTAAGTGCTTAATTGCATGAAAAGTAGTCTGTTAACTTGATTGATTAATTAATTCTATAAATATGATTATGATTTGGATTACTTTTTATGTATAATTTTGTATGGCTTTTTGACAATTATTATGTTTTGTAGTTGATTTGATTTTTATTTGTTTTGTTTTTTCGGTAAATGCTCTAAATTATATCAAAATGTAGGACATAATGTCTCCCGAAGTATTTGACAATTCACCTATTTTCTCTGGCTCCAATCCACCCAGCGTTCCCAGCCATAATAATTACAGAGGTATTAATTTTATTAAAGATTTTAAGCATCTTATCTTATCATTTTTATACATTGTATGATTGGTTTCTATGAATAGTGAATATTTTGAGTTGGAATGCAAGCAAGAATGAACAGTAGTTTGAAATGAAGTTAAGATGGCAATGCACAGTGATATCTTTAGTTTCCATGGAATCTTGTGCAGGTTTTGGGGTGAAATGAGAAAATCAGTATTTAATTGGTATCTTTTTCGTTTAGGATATGGGGATAATGGAATGATGGACTTTAACTTTGACGCTATGGACATGGACACCTACGATCCTCCTCCACCTGCTCCACCTCACGGTGGCGTTCCACCTCAGCCACCAGGAGGGGTCGGGAATCAAGATGCAGCTTGGTTTGATACTGATCTCTAAACAAATTTTAAACACAAAAGTTCATCATCATCATCATCACAAACAAATTTATAACGACCTGCTTCGCGTCAATCAAAATCATTTACTTACTTATTGTGTGCGATAAGTAAATTGTAATTGTTTACAAAATTATTTTAGAAAGATTAACGAAAAAATCTAAACTCAAATCTTGTGTCAACCATTTTTTCTCCCATTGTAAAGTAGTTTGGTAGTCTATTCGTTAAAACAATCAATTTATGCAACTATATTGCCATTATTACCGCAATTAGATTATTATTTTCGTGTTATTTTTTAGTGATCCAGATTAAGTACAATTGTTTGACTGACTGTTAAAAAGGTTTTGTTGTTCCTTTATTACATTGCAATAATATATTTATGTACTTTTGGGTGTGTTTTTATCTTTGAAAATTATACACTATCTTAATACAATCAGTTTAATTGTTTTGCTTTCAGTATTGTTTTGTTCAGAATCTGTAGTAAATTTTAAAAAGCCGTGTGTATTCCCATTAAATATATAAACGTTTGACGTTAAATGATAGTTTATATAATAGTTATACATTTTTTAAGATTAAGTATGTACGAGAAAAACGATTGGAGAAGAAAATTTTAAAAGAAGGGAGGAGTTGGATGGTCTGTGTGTACATAATTTTTATTAGTTTACTAAATAGTTTTAAGAGTTTATGAAAATGTAGACCCGTTTTGTGTTTTAGTGAATAGTGTAATGTATTTCTACAGGTTTTGTATTTAATAAAGAGAGTTAATTAATATTATTATTAAGCTTAGTTGGATGACTGATTTGACATTGAAATCGGGTTTTGTTGTAAATCTACTTAGGAAGGCGCAAAACCTAGTAGCGTTTGCACATTCTGCAAATAAAAACGCATGCAGTTTTTTGAAAGATTAGTTAATCAACAAATTAACGGTTATCTTATCATAAGGTTAGCTGTCGTATCGCCATGGTGCACAGAATGTACAAAAAGATAAAGCTGCAGGACGTGTAGTCCGTACCGGGCCAATTACGGTAACTGAAGGAAGGAATCCGATTGGAACAAAGGGCAGTTTGCCAACTTCCCGCCCATCAAAACTATTTGACAGCAAATCCATCATTAATTTCTTATGCCTTCAAAATTTAAAACTACCCAACAACTTACTTACTGCATCATTACAAAAGTAAAAGGGCTAGGATAACGCGCTATTTTCTGGAGCGTTACCGCTACTTGCGATAACGGTAACGCTGAACTCAAAATAATTTTTAGGAAAAACGGTACCGATAACGTAAAATAATTTTCAAAATATTGACTAACGATAGCGCATAAAAGCGCAAATGATTTTGTATAAAGCATAAAGACGCATAATGCAATCCGGTTTTTGAAAGGATTTTGGTGGCTTATTTTGATTTTTCCTGTACTTTAGTTGCATAAACTTGCTTAGGAATCACTAAAATCATATGAATTTCAGTCGCTGGTACTCATTCACTCCAATTGTAGGTTGAAAATCATTAAATCATACAAAATTACAAGTAACGCATTACATTGCGTTCGCTTTTGCGTTACTCTGTAAAAAGTAACACGAACGAGTAACGCATTTTTTCTGAAAATAACGGCATAACACATGGCAATTTTTAAAGCACCGAGTAGCGGTAACGATAACGCAAAAAAACTTTCAAAATAACGATTACGCATAACGCAAAGCATGCGTTATCCCAGCTTTTGAAACACGCATTGTTGTATTTCCTAAGAATGCCTATCTTTGTTCTTGTATTTATATAATGGAAAGTTGTACCTATTTTCCCTGTGAAGTCCAATCTAATCTGTCAGTAAAATACATACACACCACACCAGTTTACAATTTACAAGCTTGTTAGCACTTTCAACTCTTGTTAGTCAAGTATATAACGAGTACATAACGAGTACACTACCTCATCAACCCCTTTCATCTTTTAAACCATATAGCAAACCAAGCATCGAACGAAACATACACTATATCGGGTTTTATACATTGGGGTTGTTCACACTTTAAAATTTTAACAAACATTTAGTTTAAAATCTAAACATTGCCAAATTCAAAATATCTAAACCAAATTTACAATTTATAAATATTTTCTAAGAATCCTTTAGAATAATTTATAAAAACTTCATATGTGAACTTTGCCCCAAACCCAAAAACGATTTTCTAAAGCTAAGTACATCCGTTATATACAGCAAATATTCTTATAGCTTCTTATAAGCTTCTTATACCAAATTTTCTCGGATATATAGCCATTTATAATAGACTTGGTTTGTCGTTGTCATAGCAGCCCCAAACCTATTTACTACTCCCCTCACTACTCTACACTCAACAATATGCATATAAAGCCTACTAAATTGTAACAATAATATTCATATCCGAGAGATCTTTCATCTTTTGGTCTACTAAATGGTATACATATTTTGACTGGTTCAGTATAAAAAATCTCGTCATCACTTGCAACTCTACTCAACCAGCAATTTATCATCCTTAAACAACCAAATATTAATAATATATATCGTCATCTTTTTCAGCGAAAAAAGGACACACGAATATATACACTAATTGTTTTCGGTTGATGAGTAAGTCTTAAAAAAGTGGTGACGATATAAAAAAATATACTGAACTGTACAGTGTAAACGATAAACGAGACAAGAAATACAGTTTTAGTGACTAATTTAATATTCTGTAAGATTTGGAGTGGAAGCACGGTTAAAAGGTAAGGTTCCTTTAAGTAAAACGGTTAAAGTGAGGAAATTTGTAGAAAATTTGAACTAAATTAAATGGTGTGGTTTTTGTAGGGTTGGATGGCTCTAATAAATTGAAAGTGGATTTTGGAGCAAATTTGACTAGGGAATTTGCAAACAGGACTAAAAATGGCGTACCAAATGCACGGTTCGGCCACCCAGTCACGTCCGAGTAAGTGAAGTTTGCAAATTTGATTTTTGAGGAAATTTTCAAGGAAAGCTTCTAATTATTTTAAAATGTGTTGTGTTTTAGACAAGGACAGTGAAACCATCATGTGGCAACAAGGCGGTTATGGCGTTCTAGATTCCGGAGTTCACTCCGGTGCCACCACCGGAGCCCATTCAATCCGTGAAGAGGAACTAGACGATCCCTTACTCTTCGACTTGGACTCCCAGGGCTACACCGGCTTCACACCGGATCAAGTTGAGGAGATGAACACCGAGTTGAACATCACTCGCAGCCAACGAGTTCGAGCTGCCATGTTTCCTGAGACTTTAGAGGAGGGTGTGGAAATACCTAGCACTCAATATGATCCAAGTCAACCCACCGCAGTCCAGCGGTTGGCAGAGCCCAGTCAAATGTTAAAGCATGCTGTGGTCAACCTTATAAACTATCAGGACGATGCTGACCTAGCCACCAGAGCAATTCCTGAGCTGATCAAGCTTTTAAATGATGAAGATCAAGTGGTGGTCAGCCAAGCGGCTATGATGGTCCATCAACTGAGCAAAAAAGAGGCTAGCCGACATGCCATAATGAACAGCCCCCAGATGGTGGCCGCCTTGGTACGTGCCATTGGTTCTAGTAACGACTTGGAAACCACAAAAGGGGCTGTGGGCACCCTGCACAACCTCAGCCATCACAGACAAGGCCTACTGGCCATTTTTAAAAGCGGGGGCATTCCAGCATTGGTCAAGCTACTTAGTAGTCCTGTGGAGGCTGTACTCTTCTATGCAATTACCACCTTACACAATTTGCTGTTACATCAAGAAGGAAGTAAAATGGCGGTGAGATTGGCTGGAGGACTGCAGAAAATGGTCAGCTTACTACAACGCAACAATGTCAAGTTCCTAGCCATTGTTACGGACTGTCTGCAGATACTGGCTTATGGCAACCAGGAAAGCAAGTTGATTATCCTGGCAAGTCAGGGACCCGTTGAATTGGTCAGGATTATGAGAAATTATGACTACGAAAAGTTGCTGTGGACAACGAGCAGGGTACTTAAAGTACTCAGTGTGTGCGGTAGTAACAAACCGGCTATTGTGGAGGCGGGTGGCATGCAGGCTCTGGCGCTTCATCTTGGACATCCCAGTCAACGATTGGTGTTGAACTGTCTGTGGACGTTGAGGAATTTGTCGGACGCTGCGACTAAAGTGGTCAGTGATAGATTCTCATGAATAGAGTTTTGGGTTGAAATTGGATATTGTTTGATTTGGTTGGGGTTTTCCTTTGTTCATATTTTACAGCAGGAGGGTTTGGAAGGTCTGCTACAAAGTTTGGTCACCTTACTTGCTAGTGAGGACGGGAATATTGTTACCTGCGCTGCAGGCATCCTCTCCAACTTGACTTGCAACAACCAAAGGAACAAAGTGGTGGTTTGTCAAATGAACGGGATTGAAGCCCTGGTTCGCACTGTACGTGCTGCTGGGGAAAGGGAAGAAATTACTGAGCCGGCAATCTGTGCATTAAGGCATTTGACCAGTAGACACCCGGAGAGTGAAATGGCACAAAATAGCATCCGGTTGACATACGGGATACCAATTATTGTCAAGTTGATGCAGCCACCTAGTCGGTGGCCCTTGATTAAGGCGGTGATTGGTCTTATCCGAAATCTGGCTTTGTGTCCAGCTAACCACGCACCGTTGAGGGAGAATGGAGCCATTGCACGGCTGGTGCATTTGCTTATGCGAGCCTATCAAGATAGCCAGAGAAGGACTAGCGTCAGCTCAGCCGGAAGTACTGCCTTGTATCCGGATGGAGTTCGAATGGAGGAAATCGTGGAGGGAACTGTGGGCGCACTGCATATTTTGGCTAGGGAGGCACACAACAGGGCTCAGATTCGGGGAATGAATGTTATCTCCATTTTTGTACAGTTGCTTTACCACGAACTGGAGAATATTCAAAGGGTTGCGGCTGGAGTGCTTTGTGAACTGGCAGCGGACAAGGAGGGTGCGGACATGATTGAAAGGGAGGGAGCAACCACCCCATTGACCGAGTTGTTGCACTCTAGAAATGAGGGAGTGGCCACTTATGCTGCAGCCATTTTGTTTAGGATGAGTGAGGATAAGCCTCAAGATTATAAGAAGAGGTTGAGTATGGAACTCACTAATAGTCTTTTTGATAGGGAAAGCATGTGGGGGCATGACATGAATGCCCCACCTCCAGACTTCCAGGTAAGATTAGAAAAATGAGTAGTATGAAAGTTTACTTATTTGCTAAAATGCTTAAGGTATCTAAGCATGTAAATCTTTTAAAAGTAAAATTGCATGAAAAGTAATCTGTTAACTTGTCTTTTTTCTCTTTAACGTTTTTACAATCTTTAAATTTCCTTTAGTTTGGCTGCTATAACTTATAAATAAGTTGTAAAGTAGTTTTAATGAATGATTAGTTAATTAAATAATTTATGATTATTATTTGGATTACTTTTATGTACAATTTTGTATGGCTTTTTGATAATTATGATTTTTAGTTGATTTGGTTTTTTATTTTGTTTTGTTTTTCGGTAAATGCTCTAAATTATTGCAAAATGTAGGATATACTTTCTCCTGAAGTATTTGACAACTCGCCTATTTTCTCTGGCTCCAATCCACCCAGCGTTCCCAGCCATAATAATTACAAAGGTATTTTATTAAAGATAAGCACTTATCATTTTTATATACTGATTATTATAAGATTTTGAGTTGGAATGCAAGTAAGAATGAATAGTAGTTTGTATAAAATTGTATATGAAGTTAAGATTCTTATGCGCAGTGATTTTCAGTTTCCATGGAAAGTTTTGGGGTGAAGTGAGAAATAAAATTTTCAATTCGTTTTATTTCATTTAAATAGGATATGGGGATAATGGAATGATGGACTTTAACTTTGACGCTATGGACATTGACACCTACAATCCTCCTCCACCTGCTCCACCTCACGGTGGTGTTCCACCTCAGCCACCAGCAGCAGACGGGAATCAAGATGCAGCTTGGTATGATACCGATCTCTAAACAAAGTTTAAACAGCAACGTTCGTCATCATCACAAACAGATTTATAACGACCTGCTTCCCGTCAATCAACTACTTATGTGTAAAATGTAATTAGAACATGAACCAGTTTCACATTTAATTTTAGAAAGATTAACGAAAAAAATGGAAATTAAAATCTTGTGTCAGCCATTTTTCCTCCCTTTATCAAGTAGTTTTGATAGTTTATCCGTTAAAAAACAATCAATTTATATTGCCATTATTTTCGCAGTTAAATTATTATTTTCGTGCTATTTTTAGTGATCCAGATTAAGTACAATTGTTTAACTGACTGTTTAAAAGGTTTTGTTGTTCCTTTCTTTATATTGCAATAATATATTTATGTACTGTGTTTTCAAACAATCAGTTTAATTGTTCCACTTGCAGATTTTTTTTGTTCATTTTGTACATTATTACCCGTGTGTATTCCCATAATATGTAATATAAAATGACGATTTATATACCAAATATGTTAAATGATAGTTTATATATAGAAATTTTTTATAAGGTTAATTTACGAGAAAAGCGATAGTAGAAAAAAGTTTAAAGAAAGGAAGGAGATGGATGGTGTGTGTTTGTAGATAATTTATAATTAGTTTAATGAATAGTTTTAAGAGTTTATGAAAACGTAGAACCGTTTTGTGTTTTAGCAAATAGTGAGGAGGGAGTAAAACGAAACAGCAAATAACTTTTGTGACTTAAATTATGATTTAAATGTGATTAGCTGAGCAGCTAGGTTTCTTTCTGTGTTAACTACACAAAGTTCAAATTGGTTTTTTAGAGATTGACTTTAGATTCTTTTCTGAGAAGATGACTTAATTAGGAGAAAAGAGGCATGAGCCAGAAGTAAAAGTTGGTAATGAAGATGTAATTTGAAATTTAGGATAACTTTTTCTATAAAAAGGAAATTTAATTAAGGATCAAGTTTGTAAACTACAAACTGCTCTAATGCTAACATGCATGGATTCCATTTTTTGTGTAATTAATTATCGTATAGCATTGTACAATGAATTTATGATAATTGATATTACTAAAACTTGGCTAATTAGCATTTTAGATAAATTATAGACTTATAGCTGAGATGGTGAAAATACGGTAGAGACTGTTTGTAAGGCATTAAGAAAATAATCTTAAATCCGAATTTTTCTCTCTGAAGTTTCTGGTATAATTACTAAACTAATATGTAATTATTGTCTTTTTAGTACAAGATCATCATACTTAAATCTAAAATGCCATTCTTTCTGTTGAAGAATTACTCTAAAAAATCTTCTTTATTTGTGTACAGTTTTAGCTAACTGTTTGTAAAATACAAAACGTGGAATTATAAATAAAAAAATGTTTAAAAAGTTGTGTCTTTATTGTTCACTTTACTTTCACATACACGCACAAAATACTCATTAACATTCCATAAAAGATAATTAATTGCATAGTTTGTTCATAAATCATCCATTTACTTGCATAATCCACACTTATCGTCACAACCACAGCCTAATTACTAATTACAAAAACTAACTATTTTTTAACGTAGCACACTTGTTGACTGGTTTATTGAACATATTTTATAGTCCCTAACTACCTTACAAATTAGCTACAATAATTTATTTGGAAGTTTTAACAATAACTTAATATTGAGAATCAAGGAGTATTATTCTATAGCAACAGGTTTTTGTATTTAATGAAGAAAGGTAATTATTATGCTTAGTTGGATGACAAGAGTTGACATTGGAATATGGTTTTGTTATAAATCTAATTATTTTTGTGGTGGTGGTCCAAAGATGTTACCACTTTGCTTGGAAACGGCACGGGAAGGAGCAAAACCCAGTAGCTTTTGAACATTCTGTAAATAAAATGAAATGTGAAGTTTTTAGCGGTTTAAAAAAAAATAAATTAATTAACGGTTATCTTCTGATTACCTGTCTTATCGCCATGGTGCACAGAATGTATAAAAAGATAAAGCTGCAGTCCGTGTAGTCCGTACCGGGCAAATTACGGTGACTAATGCCCTGAAGGAATCCGATTGGAACAAAGGGTAGTTTGGCAACCACCCGTCCATCAAAACTGTTTCACAGAAAAATAAATCAGTCAGTTAATTAGTAATCCTTCAAAATTTAACAGTTAAACCGTTAGATTGACTTAACTTACATGGAGTTAAATATACTAAGCAGCGCAGTAAAGGCCACACCAATGGCAAACATGCTCTTCATCTTGACCAAGGACAAATCCCTGGTGTTGGTCTTTAACTTTTCCTCCTCTCGTTCCAGCTTCTTCTTCTGATTCTTAACAATCACCGATTCCCCAGTGGCTTCCTTTCGCTTTTCCACTTAAAGTTAAGTCAAATAACTAATCAATTAATCCATTAAAATCCTTTAAAAATCAGAATTACCAATTAAACTTACACTTTTTGCACTGTCGTTCCACCTCCATCTTTAGCTTTTGGTACTTCTCCGTTCTGTAGACCATCAGCCAGGTGACCCCTGTCAAAAAACAATCAAGCAATCAATCAATTAAGCACCCTAAAACCCTTCAAACAGTTACTAATTTCAGTTAACTTACCTTCACCAAAGAAGGCGGTCACCACCGAAATAAAGATAATCAGCAGGGTATCTGACCACATATTTGTACCCGGTAAACCGTTAAAAACCGTTAACTAAACTATATCTGTATCCTACACCATAAAACGTAACCAAGTCCCCGAAAACCGTTAATCGGTCACAATTTGTCTTTTAAGTTTAAACTTGAAGATCTTCAGTCTGTTGGTCTCGTCAAGTGTCCGCTTCCCAAAACAAAATCATCTGAGCAAGATGTGAGCAGATGGACTATAGTCAAGTACACGTACAAGACACCGCATCCACGCCGACAATCGTTCCCATGGCAACTTTAACAATGCTACCCATTTCCAACTTCCAATTAATTCCCAACCGTCACCTCATCCTTAAAATGTCCATCAAATCATATAACTAATCATACTTAGCAAACCATGATTAAATCCCCGATTCTCACGTTACCCCAAAAACACATCCGCATTGTCAAAAATCCATTTTACGGGGCATAATGATACACGCTTACTACCAAAACTCAGTTTTAACCTTAATTAACCTTTTAAAGTTATTAAACCCCAAATTTAAATAAGCAGGCCATGGTTAAAATTCATTCATTTTCATATCTTCATTGCCTCTGCCTTCAGAATTGCTTTGAGCACGCTACATCTAGCCAACTCTCTGGACAACAATTGTAACAACCCATTCATTTTCATGTCATACTCTCAACAATGACCATCTAGTATTAACAATGCATATTTTTCTACCTGCCTGTTATATAGAATACCTGCCTATTACACCTATTTAGCTTTAAAAAGTCCAGGTTTTTCTTTGGGCTTAATACCAATCATTTTCATATACCTGGCCACCATATCATCATTATCATTCTCAAATGTGAATGCATTGAACAGGTAGACACGCAATCCCAAATCCTCCTCCTTCTCCACACAATAATGAAATGGAAAACTGACACCGACACCAGCAGAAAGCCATAAACCCAAACCAAATATTATTTCTAAGAGGAAGGATGATGATGACGAAGATGTTCACACAATAATGCAATATACCTGTGCACACAACTCCATGTCCATTTTTTTATTAGCTGACATACCCATACACGCTAACTGACTAAAAAACTTTCAATGTTCAATATTCAATGTTTCTCAGCTTTAAATGTTCACTGTGTGGTTCTGTTAATGGCCTAGATGAGTCTCTAGAGTAATATTTCAGCTATCAGGTTTTTGTGTACAGGTGTGCCCCTCTTATTCGTCATTCGTCATCCATTTACTTTGCATACCTGTCTATTCTTCTTCTGTGTGCACCTGTACGAGCTTAATTAAAAGGAAAAAGGGTTAAATATAAAAATAAAATAAAATTTGTCACCGAGTTTCCATAAGGTGTGTATAGTAGCTATAGGGATATCAATATGAATTAAGGGATTTAGAATAATTTTCTTGGAAAAAGAATGGCCGACGACCCTGAAAAAGGTTTGCCCAAGCCAAAAAACTGGGTAAATTTTTCCGAAGAGAATGAAGAGGTGCCTGGCGTTGGGGAACGGGGTGAGGGGGAGGGAGCGCATCCGGCGGTGATTGAACCCTCGGTGGAAATCCATCAAACGCCGAATCATCATCAGAATCATGTTTCCCCAGGAAAGGGGAATAATGTGAATAGTCATCCTTTAGCAGGAGGTAATACCAGACCGGATGGAACGGTGATACAAAAGGTGGGAGGTGGGGGTATGGAAACGGTGGAGTTGAGACAGGGTAATAATGCGGTGGGAATGGAGGGAGGTGCACTTGGGGGACAGAATGGAGGGGGTGCGGCGGGACAAAGAAGAAATACTAGTGGATTTAGTAAGAATGATTAGAAGGTTATCTTTTATTCCAGTACTGGCAAGCGACAATTATAAAATGATTTGGGTTTGATTTGTAGCAAATGGTGACGTTATCGTAAGCATCCTTCCGGTGAATACCAAATGGCCTTGGGTGACTCCAGCAAGTTTTCGGCCCGAGTTAGTGCCAGAGGAATTGATGGTACCCGGATTGACGTTGACTGTGGAGGAGTACGTCCATGCCATGGAAATACTGACGAGTGACTTTCGCTTTAATGCGTATACCATTTGCTACAAGAGGCTGCTGGCGGCTTGGCTGTCAACGGCGTTTTTCATCCTGTTGATTATCCTGTTTTCGGGGGTTATGGGCATTCAGTTGTTTGCGTTGGGAATTAGTTGGCTGATTATTAATGCGGTTGCGGTGTTTCTTTGCATGTACATTAAGATCAAGGTGAGAATTAAGAAAGAATTGAATATTTATGAAATTTTACATGACAGTATAAATGTTAATTTGGTTTACGATTTTGCTAAAGATTAATCAAGGCTTGGAACGGTGCATGGCCAAAGTGAACAAATTGTTGATTAAGCACAAACTCATTATTGGGTTGGATGACAGAGGACGAATCTCGTGCCACAAGGTGCATCTCTGCTTTATCTACTTTGATCCGAATGATTGCGTGGTAAGTTCCATGAAATAATGCAAAATCTCAGGTTTTAAAAATGTTTCGATGAGTTATATAAGTTTTGAATCATTTTTTGTGTAGAAACGCTTGGAACAAATGCTGGAAGCCTCAGGAGGTGATCGCCAACGCGTACAAAATCATTTGGACGCTTGTGACGTGGAAATTGTGATTAGCGGAGCGCAGAACACAACCCGTATTCCCAGAAAACAGGTAAATTAATCAAAAATATATGCATTCGTATTTGTCTTTAAGCTTCTTGCTTTATGTCTTGTTGGCTTTTTTTCTAAATTAAATTGCGCTGTAACTTTGTAATTGGGGATTATAATACTGCCCGTTGAAAAGTATTTATTTATTTATTGGTGTCGGTTTTTTTTGTCCCTGTGTTATTTATCCACAAAAATGTCTAGAGAGGGGAAACGCTCTTCCTTCGCTATGTCCAACGGTGGGCCAAGGACTTTCTAAGGAGACGGTTGGACTGGACTGTTGGAGAAGGCGGGGAAAACCCAAGCCTACCCCGACATCTCACCAGTGCCCTGTGTCCTTGCCAGTATGTCGAGGAATATTTAAGGCATAAACCAGTTTCAGGGAATCCCACAACGGAAGGCAGTTGGACTTGGTGGATACCTTGCATTCCGCAGCCACCTCCAGCATAAGTCGATGAGTCGATAGAGGAACAATGGCTTTTGGCTTGGTGCACAAAAAAGGATTTACTTTTAAGGGACCAGTTTTTCAGAAGAAATTTTGTTAACGTGCTCAAGCCGCGTTATAAAAAGTTTAAACTTTAAAGTGTATACTACTTTGTTTTAAAGTTAGGGCTCATTTTGCCCCAAAAATGAAAAAGTTTGTATTTTAATGGAATTCTTTTGTAAAGTTGTAGCTTTAGTTTTTAAGCTTTTTTGTTAAATATTTTAATTGTACTTACAATTACATTCTAGGATTGTTGCTGTGAATTATGAATCCTAAAATAATTTTGTTAAATAGTTAAAGTTGTATTTTATCTAGCCAAAGAAAATATACATCATTTCTCAGTATTTGACAATGTGAATAATGTGAAAAACAAAAGTTTAAGTTAAGTAGGGATACTCAACAGGGAATGGGGAACACTCTTTTGGTTTAGAATAGAACCCGGGCTAAACTGCATATTAGTTTTAAATATTTTAAAGCTAAGTTTTAAGGAGAGTATCAATCTTGAAAAATGTGATTCAATTTTAACGAGGTTGTTCTTGTAACGTCAACTTTATACCGGTTTCTTAAAGAAACTTTCTTTGATCTGTTTTGTGATTTTCTTTTTTGGTTGTGGGATGAGTATTTAGGATTAAGCTAAGTTTAGCTAATAATTTTAATGTGTCTTTTATGTACAGATCCGGTGTAAAAATTAGTATACAGTTTTTATATAAGCTTTATATACTTTCGTCATTTAAATCAGAGGTATTGTTAATATGTGATCTTCTAGACACATACAAATAGTTGCAAAAATGTTTTAACTGTTTTTCTTCAATCCTTTATTGTTAAAAAAATAATACAAAATGTACATAGTTTATTATTTGTTAGAGCTTGAAATTTTTTTGTGACTTAAATTTTAGCTCTTCCTAATCAACTAACTACCTATATTAGAAGAACTGATTTTGTACAGAACAGAGTTGTGATTTTTAGGACCAAACTTGTAACACAAGTATATTAATAGCAAATTAGTATATAGAGTTTAGAGCACAAAACTAACAAATTTTTATTTAGCACTAAATTCTTTTATCAATTAATCTGTTTTAAATATATTTAAATACAAATTACCCATTAGTCTGTAAGCCCAAAAAAACTTGGACCCTGATCTGACACTTGAACACTGACAATCAACCTGTTTCTATGCATAGACTATATTGACGTACTTGAAAAAAGAAATAATTGTTCAAATATATTTAAAATATTTATTATATCTGCCATTGTTTAACCACAATTTATTATGTTAACTGTTCATTAAAATATATGCACAATTATGGAGAGAAAACGTTGTACAAGTTTATTTTTATTAACGCTTTGCTGTCAGCTATCTAATTGCTTGAAAATCAATCTACTTGCTTAATTGTTTCCATAACTATTTAACCATTTTTCTAAATAATTTTGTCAATAGAGCGAACTCCTCTATCTTCGCTATAGTCAACGCTGGGCCAAAGCCTTTTTAAGGGAGTTGGCTACCTCCAGTAACCTGCCCACGCTGCACTGTCCTCGACAAATGTGTCCATGCCAATTTATCACGTTGCTGTTGGAGGAAAAGCGCGTTACAGGTTGATAATGAATAATGATAATCCATAGAAATCGTCAAACTGAAACTTTGGAAACCTAACTTTCATTTCAAAACTGTCTATTTATTCATTTTTCATGAAATTTTAAGGTGGATTGGGAGCCCTGCTTATTTGCCGAAATCTGGCTGACTCCTACCCAAATTCCTGGGGCGTTTAAAGTACCAAAAAATACTAAGCCAAATCAAATGTCTATTTTTCCAAAATATAACTGTCGCTGTTACCAAAGCAATCTCGCAATAATAGAATCTGCACAAATTCAAGTATTATTAAAACCTTATCAATATTTTCCAATGATAACCGATAATCTCAGCTCATTACTCATTTTTCATCACTCATAAACATAATTACTCATCATATTGTCATATCGCTCCAGCGTCACACTAACTGACTAACCGACGCTTTCAGCGTTCTTCAATTCTTGACAGCCAGACAGTTCATCTCAATGCAAAGCCATAGGCGTAACCTCGCAGCGTACACCTAAGGGGCTGTCCATCTTCCAAAACACATCATTGGCCAAACTAACATTTAATTGCGCTTATCAATTTATCTTAGCAACCAATTCGGGTCAGCATCAAGTTTACGGCTCCGTCCCGAATAGATGAATAGTCAAAAAGAAAATGAAAAATAGAAAAGGTGATGAATTCAGATGCCACGACCCATTATTGCACTGTACACAAACGGCTGGTTTGACATATGCAGTCATACGTCACTCGCCTACGATAACCGTGTACACACTCCATTAACCTAACCTAACCTAAAAATAACCTTACCTGCTCGCTTCGCTCGCTCATATAAACGAGTGGGAATTTGTGAGAGAAGTGCACAAAGGTCGACCATAATCACAGGTCAAAGTGCCATACCATTTTGCAAAAGAAATGTAACGGACAACTGAGACCTATTCATGGAGCCCCAAACTAGAGGCTCACCCCCAAAATTCCTGTTTAAAAAGTTGCCGTAAAAATGCCACTTGTCTTGTGTGAATGCCCCCACCATCTGCTGCTGTTTACATGCCACATCCACAAAAATCCAACCAGTTCACTTGACAATCTTCATCTCCCCGACACTGGACAACAATTTATCCAGAACTGCATTAATTCTCCAATTTTACCCTAAAATCCCCAAGTCCCCCTCCAAATCCAGTTCAGTTGTGTGACGGGGAATCCTCCAGAACTCCACATCCACCAAATCATCATCATCGTCACTTTGACTCAGAGGAAGCGTGTGACACCAGCATCATTTCATCTGACGCTTGTGACGCTTCTCCTTCCTCCAGAAAATCATTAGGTTTCCTCCAAGCTCCATCAGAGTTCCTCCAGTTCAGTTCCTCCAGCTCGTTTTGTTCCGACGCTTTGGCCGAGCGTGGCCGAAGCCATAAAATCAGACTGCAGAGCAGAGAGAGTAACAGAAGCAACGTAGTAGTTTTTTTTGGAGGAGTCGCCTCCATCTCTCTCCAACGACGACATAGAATAGTATCCAGTAAAAGAGTAGCAGAAAGAGAGAGATACATACAGATTTGGTGCTGGATTTGGAGGTGTACCACCCTCCAAAAACGTTATATATCTTTTTATAAGGTGGCTAGTATACTTTGGAAACTAGTGAAAGTGAAATCACCACGATTTTTGGAAGAATTTACTGTTTTTTGGAGGAAATTAGTTAATTAATAAAATAATTGGAGGAATTTGGAAACCAGAAAGGAGTCAGGATGGCGTTGAAAGCGCTAGTTGGATTGAGTAAGTGTGATTTGGAACCTTTTTATAATTATTTTTGGAGGGTGGAGGGAGGAAAGTAGGTTAAATGAAAGGGGATGGGTTGGAGGGGTTTTTGGAGGAGCTTTTAATGATTGATTTGTGTTTTTTGTTAACTTTGCAGAAATTATGAACGAGGTGATCCGTGGCACGGGTCTTTCAGCCTCGAAGAAAGCACAAAAGCCTGGGGCGGTGGAATGGAGGGTGCTAATTGTGGACAGTTTGGCGATGAGGATGGTTTCAGCCTGCTGTAAAATGCATGAAATTGCTGCGGAGGGGATAGTTATTGTGGAGGATATTGGGAAGAAGAGGGAGCCCCTTCCAACGCTGGATGCGATTTATTTGATTACACCAAGTCAGAAGAGTGTCAATGGGTTGATGGCTGACTTTGATAATATGAACAGGGCGATGTACAGAGCCGTGCATGTGTTCTTCACTGAAGGTAATTGAAATTGGAAATTAAAAGTTAACTAATGAATAGTTAGTTTAAATTGTAACGGTTTTTATTTAGTTTGCCCCGAGGAGCTGTTCAACGAGTTATGCAAGAGTCCTTGTGGCAAGCGGATCAAAACGCTGAAGGAAATTAACATCGCTTTTCTTCCTTACGAAAGCCAAGTAAGATTTGGTAAAGATAACTAGCTGTTGATAAGCTCATCAAGATAAGTAATTGGTTATCTTTTCTTTAAAGGTATTTTCACTGGATTGCCCCGAGTCATTCCAGCTCTACTACAACCCACAACTTTCCTCCGCTCGAAGCGCCAACATGGAGCGCATGGCAGAGCAAATCGCCACTCTTTGCGCCACCCTCGGGGAATACCCCGCAGTTCGCTACCGAGCAGACTTTGAGCGCAATGTAGAGTTGGCCCAGTTGGTCCAACAAAAGTTGGACGCCTACAAGGCAGACGAGCCCACCATGGGCGAAGGTCCCGAAAAAGCACGCAGCCAACTGATAATCCTGGACCGAGGCTTTGACTGCGTTTCCCCCTTGCTTCACGAGCTCACCTTCCAAGCCATGGCTTATGACCTTCTCAACATTGAGAACGACGTTTACAAATACGAGGCCCAAAGTGGTGGTCCCGAAAAGGAAGTGCTTCTGGATGAAAATGACGAGCTCTGGGTGGAAATGCGTCACCAGCACATTGCCGTGGTGAGCCAGAACGTGACAAAGAATCTGAAAAAGTTTATCGAAAGCAAGCGCATGCCCAGCGACAAGAGTAGCATGAAGGACTTGGGTCAAATGATCAAGAAAATGCCCCAGTATCAAAAGGAGCTGAGCAAGTACTCCACTCATCTTCATTTGGCGGAGGATTGCATGAAAGCCTATCAGAATCGGGTGGACATGCTTTGTAAAGTGGAGCAGGATTTGGCCATGGGCACTAACGCCGAGGGAGAGAAGATTAAGGATCACATGAGGAACATTGTGCCCATTTTACTGGACAACAATTCCGCTGGAATTAGCAGTTATGAAAAGCTAAGGATTATCCTGCTTTACGTTCTGAGCAAGAATGGGATTTCTGAAGAGAATCTGAACAAGTTGATTCAGCACGCGAATATTGATGCGGAGCTAAGGTGCATTATTACCAACATGGCGCATTTGGGAGTAAATGTGGTGGTGGATGGGCAAACGAATAAGAAGAAGGGTTATCAAGTCCCAAGAAAGGAGAGGATTACGGAACAGACGTATCAAATGAGTAGGTGGACTCCGGTGGCTAAGGACATTATGGAGGACTTGATTGAGGAGAAGTTGGATCAAAAGCACTTTCCTTACTGGGCGGGTAGGGCTGCGAGTAGTACGTACAGGGGACCGGCTACTAGTGCCAGGTATGGACAGTGGCATAGGGAAAAGGGACAGCAGAACATTAAAAATGTGCCCAGGTTGATTGTGTTTATTGTGGGAGGGTTGACCTTCTCAGAGATGAGGGCGGCGTATGAGGTGACTAATGCGGTGAAGAATTGGGAGGTTATCACTGGTAAGCAGACAAGAAGATTAAGATAACCTCAAGTTGGTAATGATAAGAGGAATAATAAAATGCTTGTTTCATTTTTGTAGGCTCTACGCATATTCTGGTGCCCGACGGGTTCCTCTGCGACCTTAAGGAGTTGAGCAGCACCTGATTGCGGAAACGGATGGAGGAAATAAAGAACACGTATTTTGCCCAGGTCCCTAGTTTTGAGGAAGCGTTTGACCCGAGGAATTTGGTACAGTATTTGATGAACTCCACCAGCACACCCAGAAACTATATTGAGGGCTATAAGTTGTTGGGATAAATAGAAGTAAATAAAACCTGTTATTTAGTACGTGTATCATTTATGCTTACTAAATTGTCAAGTGTAAACTAGTAATTTATTTTTTGATGAGTATTATTTTTAGATTTTTAGTAAAAACCAGTCAGCATTTTTTGTTAACCAGTCATACTGACTAGTTGAGGCTAATTAGTAATTATTTTTGTGTATTATATTTTTAAAGTATTGAGATTCCAGTATGAATTAGAAAGACAGTTTTGTGATCAGATTCACAAAATGGCCAGTTTGCATTCCAAATTGTGAAATGCGTTAATTTAGAATTGTATTTATTTTTTGCAAGTTAGTCTTAACGTGTGCTCTCTATCCACCTTCTTACCTATTTTTGTTACTTTGTACAAACACCCGAAAACGAATTGTGTGTGATTCATTTCCATTAGTCATTCCTTACAATGCAGAGTTTATTTTTTAGTTTAGTTAACTTATTTATTTATTTATTGAACTTCTATTACATATAAAAAACTGAGCTGCAAAGATACAAGCTGGTTATCAGACACGAAGACAGAAACGAATGAAGAAGAAGATAAATATTCCATCATAATCAAAATTGGCAAAATAACTTTTCAAACTATCACACTACCTTTATTCCTCTAACCTGTAAACCACAAGAAGAAAAACTATTAACTAATGAACAAAATAATGACAGAAAGGGACACCAAAACATTAAAAAATCTAAACCAAGCTAGCTGAAATTACCATTCCCCACAGCCGAAAACCAAATTAAAATAATGTAAACCAATTGGTAACTATAAGAAAATTGCGTTAAATAATCTGTAGGGTAGATTAATAACAACAGCACAAAAAAACGCAACAGAGAAGCATATGCACGCAAAAAGATCTATAAATTGTTATAAAATTATCCAAAACTACAGAAACATTAACCGTTAAAAAGTACTAAAAATGGAATAGCCAACTAAATAGGTAGTTTTATTGGACTTGCTAAATTGGCTTTGCTTCTATCTAAAAAAACGAAAATTTCTAGCTGCTTTGTACATTTTATCAATCAAGCTTTCAAAGTCCTTTCAAAATGCAGAAAAAAATAATATACCAATTAACTTTTTAAATCACACAAAAAAGCAATCTTTCAACATATTTTCTTCTTCTTCATTCATAAAACTAATTACACAGAACAAAACAAAAATAAAACAACTTCAATTAATTTTTTGGGGGTTAAACGCATCTTCGAACAGAAAACTATTAAAAATGCGCTGTAGCTTTAAAAAATCAATGAAAAAACACAAAAATAAAAAAATTGTAGTTTAGTTAATTAGTTAAGTAGATTACAGGATAAACTTGGATGATATTGAGGAGATGAGCAGAGAAATGAAAGCAATATTCAATACCAAAAAAATCTGAAAAAAATTATCTAAAATGATTCATTAGCGATAAAAAACTTATAAAAATATTACCAAAAACAAACCTATTTAAATACTGTTTGTTAATCTATCTAGCCATTATATAGTAAAAAAGGAAGATTTTTTAGTGTGGTCTTCTCCCAGAGAGTATTTACAAAAGTTAATGATGATGATAATCCTTTCAAAACTGTTATGTTATTCCTTTTGAATGATAAGCTATTATAAAAGGAACATTAAAAATTTAGTAGATTCTATAAGCGTTCACTTTAGTTCTAAAGCTATTATATTAATCTCCTTGGAGACAATTCTGGAAAACGAGTGCTATCAAAAATAAAAATTCTAAAGTATGTTAACTTACTGTTAATTATTACAATTATACAAAATTCTATTATAAATTAAACTACTGAACCATTAGAAACCAAAATCACAAATGAATTGTGAATGAAAAATATGAATGAATAGTAGAACCTTTCCAAAGAATGAAATCTGTGTAGTTTAGAATAAAACCATCAGAAATCAGAATTAAAAATTGTATCCATATCCAAATATCGTTCATTCTCACACAGAATTAAATAAGTAGTTTTAGAAAACTGTTAATTAGTTTCTTTAAACAGCTCTAGTATTTTTCGCCGTGAGTGCTATGAAAAAACTTAATCTTAATGAAAATGATTCCATTTTATTCTCTCTAGGTTTTACTAACCTAACATTATGGTGGAAATTGCCTAAAAATTATGAATACAAAAATCTATAATGATTTTATTTACTTTAAAAATCTTGTTGTTAAACTATTAAAACATAATTATTATATGATAAGTGATCATGATGATGATGAATATGAATCAATAATAAAAATATAAAACATAGAAAAAATTCTTTCTGATCTTTTTATTATTGCGATTTTTAGATCATCGTAAATAGTGGAAGTAAAAATGGAATATCAAAAAAAGTACGCTTATCTTATAACATTCCTCTTAGAAGCTTATCTTTAAAAACTTATCCATTCTAAAAAAAGTCCGATATAAAATCTTCGTCTTAACTCTATAGTTTTTTATAAGGTTAAGTTATAAATATCACTTATTTTTATCATTTTTTAACTTGTCATTATTATATATTTTTATGTAAGTTTTTTTGCATATCACAATAAATAGCATAATAATTATTTTGTCCGTTTTTATAGCTTCTCCTATAGAAAAGTAACTTTTTCTTGAAAAAAATAGCTTTTCACAGAAAAAATGACTTTTTTGAGGTTCCACTCTCGTCATTAAGTTTTATAAGATTGACTGGCTCTTTAAAGTAAAATAGGTTTAAACTATTTTAAATAATTGGATTGTTATCGTTTTTTTCCGTTTCTTATTGCTAAAAGCAGCATCCTCCTTTTTGCCCCAATCCCCTTTGATTAGCTCCTGCAGCCCCTGCATTTCCTCCTGCCGCTTCCCTGGCCGTATTTTGCCCTCCCACAGTAATAGTTCCTTTAAGCAAGCCACCCCCTCCACCTCCGCCTCCTCCACCACCTCCCTTGCCCTCAAATCTCAGATCATTTTCCCTCCACAACTGGACCCCTTTGACAAAGGCCTCCTCCACGTTGGTCCCGTCCTTGGCACTCGTCTCAAAATAGGGCAGCTTATGACTCGCACACCACTCTCGAGCCGTGTCGCTACTCACTTTACGCTGCTCCCCCTCCAGATCACACTTGTTTCCCAAAACGACAAACGGAAAGTTGTCACCTTTGTCCACATCCGCGTAATAGAGAAACTCCTGCTGCCAAGTGCTCAGGTTGGTAAAACTGGCAGGGTCGTCCATGCTAAAGGTTAGCACGCATATATCAGATCCCCGGTAGAAGGGAGTTCGAAGACTTTTAAAGCGTTCTTGGCCCGCCGTGTCCCAGATCTTTCCATAAAAATAATACCAAAACCATTTAGCTAAAAAGATAATCTTAAGATAACCACTTATCATCTTAATTTTGTAGCTACCTGTATCGTATAGCCCTGGTCCTGGAATGTAATCTCCTTATTTAGAAACTCGACTCTGAAAAAAACGAAACACTATTTAAATTTACAGAGACAGATCATTATTCTATCGAAAGTAAAAGTAACGAGGGCAAAGAAAAGCTCCACTGATTGGATTAAAAGTGACAAATAAATGGAATCAATGAAGCAAGGGGAAAACCCGATTACCCGATTGTGTGAAAGAGGCTGGTGTCAAATCGGTTCTGGATGAAACGGTTCATTAGACAGCTTTTGCCGACGCCACCATCGCCCAGTAAAATGACCTTGAGTAAAATGCTACTTTGCTTTTGTCTGGAGGAGCCTGAGCTGGAGCCAGTGCCACTGACACCACTGCTGCTACTGGAACCGCGCATGGGGGCCATTTGCAAATAAAAATGGATTTGGTTTAAAGGACTTTTGCCTTAAAAGGAGCTAGAATTGAAGCACCTTATAATTTTGTAAAGCTTATCTTGGCAACAGATAAGCTTGTAAAATATTGCAATGGGCTAACTTATCATTTCGATAACTTTAAATTTTGTGGTAAATTATAGACTAAAAATGTTTGCTAAGTTGGGGTAATGGATGGCAAGTTAAATATTCAGGTTTGCATTTAGAATAGTCAGCTTTAGTTAAGTTGACAGTTAAGTAGATTAAGTCAATTAGCTTTTATTTGGCGTTTTAGCCAAGTTTTTTAGGTTGTTTCAATAGAAAGGATGTAGGGCTTATAATATAGTATGTCAGCAGATTGGTCGTTTTTTTGTGTCCGAGCTTTAGCTCTTCAGCTGTTGCTGGTAAAATGCATGGGGATATGATATGGTTGCTGTTAAGTATTTGTTACAAAGATCTGGTCTGGTTTCCCTTCTGGCAATATATTTCTAGCCCATAAAGATAACACAGGGATTGGACTTGAGTTGAGTGAGTTGAGTCTTAAAAGAGGCAGAATAGCTGAAATTTGTGGTATAGAATACATGTACTTATATTAGTGGAAGGTGGAATCATATAAACTGTTTCTAAGGAAAGTCAGAGTCGATTTGGTATATTTGAAGAGATGTACTTTGAATTTGTTATATGGGCTTGTAAGCAACAAAGAGAAATGTATGAACTTTGTTGGTCTTTTAGTAGGCGTTGGTTTTATGAGCTTGGGTTTAGGTGAGTTTTTATATGCATTTTGCTAAAAGACAGGAAATTAGTTTTTAGACAATGGAAAGAAAGTTTAGTTGTGTTTGGTAAAGTTAAGTTTGTATGAGCTTTAGATGCGTGAGGTTTTTGGGGTATTGTGAAATTGTGAAGCCGTTTAACTTTGGTTGAGTTTTTTTGGCCATGCGAACTAATACCTAGGTTGCCTGCAAATAAGCAAAGACGTGTAACATTATGACTGACTAAAAAATACCGAAACAATTTCATAGAGATAGAGAATTGAAAAGCTATCCGAATTTATTCTGTGCGAGGAAATGAAAGAATGAAATTTTGAAAATGAAAAAGAACTGAAAAAGATAATTTGGTAAGAGGTAGATAAGGTTTAAGGTTTTAAAAGATAAAAGTTTGCATAATAAATTCAGAGTTTAAATCTAGCTGCAAACACATCGCATGCAGCCATTAAGAGCTGCACAAGCTCCACCAGAATGGCCACCCGCTGTACATCCAGCGGTACATGCACTAGCTCCTACTTGGCAAATTGGAGTGTCGCCCATCTATAACGAAAATAATTGAAAAATTCTATAATTTCTTAAATTGATAGAAACTTTAATGAAAACTTTAAAAGTTAATACTTACCACGGCGAATACTAGACAGCTGTATATAATGCAGACAGCCAAAATAATTGCAAGGTTTCTGTAGGATGCCATTTTGAGGTTATTGCGAAAAACGCTAAAATTGCTGGATTTAAGGTTTTTTAGAATCTTCGAAACTGAACTGATGCTATTGACCAAAAACTGGTGGGTTTATATATGACACGAGTTTCATAACTTGGTCCAATCTAATTAAAAATGATTGATTAGTTAAAACCAGTTATTCTTAAAATATAAGTTTTTCCTGGCTAATTGTAATTAAAGCTTTTGTTTTTCTTTTGTCGTAACATAATTAACATTTGCTAGAATAATCATCTAACATGCAGATAATACTGGAATTCTATCCAGAACAAAAATATGAATAAACATTGCGCATAAAATTAGCATTCTCATGCATAATAATTGTTTTGTTTAATGTGTAACAGATCTGGTTTTGGACATTTGGAGTAATTATAGCTAAAAAAAAGTCGGAAATTTCCAAATCATTAAGGTTGCTGTTGTTGCTAGGGTTAAAAATAAAATGAATATTATGCAGAAATAAATATGAAATATTGCAGAGTATTTTTTACTTTGAAAGAATATGTAATATCATTTAAAAACGAGGTTTAAGATCATGGAGACAAACGCAAAGCCGCATATAGCACGTTTTTATTTTTCCAGTAAGATCCTTCCAAATTTAATGAATATTATGTATGTTTAATGTTTAATAAGCAATGTATTAAGTAGTGAATACAATCACGTATATGATTTTGACATGTTGCTGTGTTTTTCATTTAGAAGTTTCAGAACGTTACTAGAAGTTAGTTTACTTGGAAACAGTACACAAGTATAAGTAAAAGTATGTAACGACCACCAAAAGTGTAATGAAATAAATATTCATATAATTAGAATTGAGAGAAACTTTATTCATTTACGCAAGTTAATAGCATGCATGATATATATAATGCACTATATATGTACAATTGATCTGTAAAGGATAAAATGTTATTTTGATAGATAAAAATTTTTAATGCACAGAAACAATGACAAAAACTTGGTAAAGAAATGTTGTTCGAGACTCGAAGACATACTAAAATTAGAATTATTACTGCTTATTGTCATCATGGAAACTTTATAACCATTTCCGGTTTTGCATGTTTTAAATGGTGTGCTCTGATTGGGGTTAGTTACAAACACACCTCATGCACCCATTTAAGGAAGAGCAGGATCCACCAGATTGCCCTGCAGATTTGCATCCACTAGCGCATGGGGATCCACCCAAGTGACAAATTGGTGTTTGTCCCATCTGAAAGAAAACCAGAAAGAAGATTTTTAAAGTTTAAAATGAAAATTTAAAAAGAATATTTTTCGATGTATTTTACGTACCACACCAAAAACCAGAAACGAGTAGAGCAGGCACACAGCCACCATAATGGCCAGATTTCTGTAGGATGTCATTTTCAAAGAAAATCCGAAAACGCTTCTTCTGAAAACCAAGTGAAATGAATGAATAAACTTGAATGTTTAAGCTTTTACTGATAAGCAAGCACTTTGAATTGCAATTGGTTTGATACAGAAAATGACCGACCTTTTATACAAATCCAATCCCATTGTTTTTAGTATTAGCACCAGTCAGGAATCTTTGTTAATTTTTAATTACATTTCATTACTAATCAATCCAAAAATGATCATCGTTAAGTTTGATATGTTAATAATTAGTCCACATTTTAATTATCGTTCCAGTATCGGCAAATCTAATTAATTTAACTTGCGTCAATGGCAAAATTCTAATGTATAGACGTAAAACACCAAACCGCCATCCAGCTACAAGCATATATGGAAGCATAATTTAAATTATTCTTGGCAAACGATCTAATTAGCAAACTGAATAATTTTTCATCTTTATTTTGTTGCCAGCTGTGTGTTGCTACATTTCTTAATGGAGCTAGAATGTGCTGGATACAACTTTCAAACTATTCATCATTCCAACCTACCACACTCATTACCAATCTAGCATAAAATTATAAAGCATCTGTTTCTAATTGAGTTAGTAGTTACTAGCTAGAACAAAAATGGCTGGTGTAATAAAATATGGAAATATGTCCTTGATTTTTATGAGAACTGTTGACATTCGAAATTAGCTTTTAGCACATTACCAAATTAACGGCTAATGGATTATCTGTTTTGTTCTACGAAATAAATATATCGGAATTGCATTTTAGTCAGTAATTGGAATCTGATGGTGTCTGAAATGATTTATGATGTCAATTCGTCCATTTTGATGAATTTGAGATTAAGGTTTTATCTAGGATTTCAAAGTGGATTTAAATGCTTCAAAAATATTAATTTTCCTAAGCATAGCACTGTTTACCCAATCATTAGAATTGATAGCTGTTTAATGAATATTTTGTCACAGGAAAATCGAAAAATATGACGTATGTCAGACTGATGTTCAAGGTAGCACATTTTAAGACACAAATACGGAAATTCGATATAAAATTGATAAGTTTAAAAATAGATCTCTAGCAAGTCAAAGTCAACCGGGTCATTTGATATAAAACTCAGTACCGAACTGAATACCTATGCATTTTCATTTTTTATCTTTCAGCTAGTTCTTAAATTGCCTTAAAGTTTTTCAGAAAATGCAAATTAAAATAGCATTTCTGCTTGTAATAGGCTCCGTGACGACAACAGTAGTACTTGCCCAAGAAGATGTTGAGAAACTTGTCGAGCAGGAACTTTCCAAAGCCCGAAATCTCCTTCCCGTTCAGGAAACTGCTTTCGGGGATTGGAAATACGAAAAAAGTGGAAACAGCTTGACTTACTACAAGCAGAAAACCACAATACGAAGATATAGCAGTAGCAGCAACAGTAGAAGCAGTAGACAAAACCCGGGAAATTATTGGATTAACGAAACAACTACTACCAGTTATCGCCTTCCACCAAACAGAAGGCCTGAAAATTACTCCTCAGGTTATGAAACCACCCCATCCATAACAAACTGGAACTATCCAAGTACTACAAGAAGCAACAACGGTAATAATAACTGGAATCAGTATGAAACTACCCCAAGACAACAGTGGAACTCTGGAAACGGGAGAAATTCAGAGGATAACTGGAATTATCAAAGTACCAAAAGGCCGTCAAATAATGAATATCGGACCACCCCAGGGGAAGTAAACCGCCAGGTTACAAGACGACATAACAATTATCAAACATCTACAAGATATTATGAATAATAATTTGATTAGCATTAAGTTTGCTCCTGGTTAACAATATTAAATGTTTGTTCGTGTTCAAAATGTAAATGGTCTAAGGCTTACTGTCATGATTTTCCATAAAATTATGGTTCCGCATACACACATACTACCTATTTTATTTCAAGCAGGAATCCTCAATTTTTGAAACAAAGGCATTCGCATAAATCACATTTTTAAAATCTTCCATCATCCCATCTCGATACATACCTAAGTACAAAAAGTACGACTGAACGAAATTTCTTTTTTCTTGAAATGAAATCTTACGGCTGAATCGTCTCTCCGTGAATTTAATTACCACTTCATTAAAGAATCAGCCATACCATTATTCCAACCAAAGCAGGAAATAGAAGCAAGCATAATTTTTGGATTGATCAGGGAAAATTTATTCTGTTCTGATTGATTATTGCATAATATCCCATAGAGCACTTGAGATCTCACTTCCGACGAAAGGCGAAACCAAGCTTGGTTGACCTTTGATTCTAATTAATTATCTAGATGGGCGTTTTATAAAACAAAATGGTTCAGGAGTAAATTATATTTTGAAATAAAATTATAGTAAAGTTTCAAATGATACCTTTCTTTCATTTTTCAGATAACTATGGACTCCCTGGAACCACTGAGGGACTTTGGATGTGCGTTGCATAAACCCATCTATACAAAAATGCGAGGATTTGTTAAGTTCAGTATAGTACCAGGGGGTGAAATTTCACCCCCTAAAATACACAGAGGGGGTGAAATTTCACCCCCCTTACCTAATTAATTTTTTTTTCCAAAAATTAACACAGGAGTGATTTTTTAAATTAATTGACCAAAAAAATAGCAAAAATACTTATTCGATGCAGAAAAAAATTGCAAATTTTTCAGTCACAATTGCAAAAAATTAGCATGTGTTATTACATAGCTATGCAAAATTTAATGTTGAACTTTTGGAAATTCGATAACTCAAAAATCTCGTGTTGGAATTTTTTGCAAATTGGCCAGAAAAGAGCACATTTTTTGTAGATTCAGATGGTGTGAATGACATGTCTGGCGTTTTAGAAACGCAAGCAAGAAAAAATAAAAACCACACATTTTACCTGATTTTTGCATTTTTTTGATATTTTGAAGTACTGAAATTAAAACGCCAGACATGTCATTCACACCATCTAGGGGGGTGAAATTTCACCCCCTGGTACTAGACTGAAGTTAGATTTAGATAGATAGTTAAAAGAGCATGTCTTTCTTAACTTATTATGTATGAATTAGTTTTGTTTTAGTAGGGTAAAACTTTTATATGTATTTCTGTGCGTTTTTAAAATGACAATCGTTTTTGATATATGTAGATGTATTTTTAAATGCTAAATGCTAAGTAGCTTAATAATGACAAGGTATAGATTCACAAATTTTTAGTAATTCAGGTAGTACTTAATATATTGGTCTCTTATATGAGTTTATTTTAAACACAGAATGAATTAAATAAAGTAATTGTAAAATGAATACACAGCAAACTTGTTATTTCAAAATTGCATAATAAACTATTCGCTGAATTGCAAGGATGCAAGTTCGATGATTGCATGGAGAAAATCTTAATTCATTCATGTAGTTCAGTGTTTGTTCCGGGTTAATTCTAGAAAATAAAATCATCAATAATCTCTTGGTTATCCTTCATGGACTAAAATGCAACTTGCGTAATCGTTAAAGCCCATCCTATTATTAGCACTTGTTCAATTATTTATTCAGTCAACAATCTTCCTATTATTCCAAATTCCAACTGAAAATCAATGCTTGTATTATTTTACATTTTTCTTCATTCTTCTGTTACTCTTACGTTACAGTTCATACAGACCTACCATATTCCTTTTCAGAAAAATCATAACCTTGTACTTTGCCACTATTTTAACTGCCTGGTATTGACATTGACATTTATGCAAAATGTTAACCTATCAATCTATCAATCCAATCCTTTTATTTTTGGCCATGTATTTACAAAGCTGCTACCAAACGGATACAAAATTGGTATAAAATCTCTATCAAAATAACCTTGATCATGTCATTTACCAAGGCAACACAGTTCCAGATTGAACTACAGAAAAAAATGCATACAAAATTAATTTTCCTTGCGGTGGCCACCACCTTGGTCGTGGTGGCTGCTGAAGTTTCTCAGCAACAAACCCGATTCGTATCCCTGGCTTCAGTTCTCAGGCAACGGAGCCTACAACAGCGCAAGTTTGCCCGAAATTTTGGTTCTGTCAAGGGAGTAACGGTAAGCATTTGGAATGGAATGAAATGAAATACAAGATGGACTTTAACTGACCATTATGCATTTTTCATAACATTTTAGCCCGAGCCCCGTCTCCGCGGAGTTCTTTCTGGCATTTGGAACCATGTCCAAAACCTGGTGAACAAACATTTTAGCACCACCGTTCGTCCAGCTCAGTGGGAAGCCAGCACTGCAGGATATACCTGGAACGATACCGCTAACGCCGGCAATGAAACCGAAAGTGGTAACAACGGAGAAAATTATTGGCAAGAGCAGGCTACCCAAGGAAACTGGCGTGAGGAGACCAGCCAGGCTCCAGGGTGGATCCCAGCTAAGGGACGCCCAACAACCGTAAGTCCTTACTGGCCAGTCCCAAGCAATGGAGATGACTACTGGAACCAAAGTCCAGGATCAGGTTCAGATAGCGGACATGGAGGAAGTGTGCCACCAGACTCTCCAGATTATTGGAATTATCCCACAGATAGTCCAACAGAAGGCTACTGGAGCAATTCAAGCAATGACAACTATTGGCAGCATCCAGCTACTGAAGGTTATTGGGGTCATCCAGGAACTGAGAACCATTATTGGCAACATCCTGCCACTGAGGGATACTGGGGACATGGAACTGAAGGCTCATGGGGTCATGGCACCGAAGGTTACCAAGGTCCTCCCGGAGGAGATTACTGGAACCATCCTGCCACTGAAGGCTACTGGGGTCATCCCGGAACTGAAAACCATTATTGGCAACATCCTGTAACTGAAGGGTATTGGGGACATGGAACTGAAGGTTCATGGGGTCACGGCACAGAGGGATATTGGCAGCATCCCGTTACTGAAGGTTATTGGGGTCATCCAGGTACTGAGAATCATTATTGGCAACATCCTGCTACTGAGGGATACTGGGGTCATGGAACTGAAGGTTCATGGGGACATGGCACTGAAGGCTACCAGGGTCCCCCGGGCTGGGACTACTGGAATCATCCCGCAACTGAAGGTTATTGGGGTCATCCCGGAACTGAAAATCATTATTGGCAACATCCTGTCACTGAAGGATACCAAGGTCCACCGGGCTGGGATTACTGGAATCATCCAGCTACTGAAAATTACGGTCAACCTGGTGGCGACTACTGGAACCATCCAGCTACTGAAGGTTATGGCAATGGTGATCATTACTGGAGCTACCCATCAACGGGAACTGAGCAACCTCCATTTATGGGAGGAGGAGGTCACTTTCCCTTTCCCCCACCACCAATGCCCCAATTTGGAAACAACAACGAAGATTGCTCATTTACAATTACTATAAACCCTGGAGGATGCGGCTGTGGATGTGGACAAGCTCCAATTGTTGAGCAACATCAAAATGAACAACCAGAACCCATTCTTTCTACTGGCTAAATCTAAAATAATTTATGAAACTGGTTTTTAATGCGAACGGTTTAAATTATCAATAAAAATGAAACATACATTATTATTCAGCATGGCAATTAAATATTCAAACATTTTTATGGTAAATGTTAATATTTTTAAGTTGTAATGGCAACGTTAATTTCATGAAACTAAAGAAGTATGTAAATCACACTTATTATATGACTGACCATGAGAGGGAATTCGGTTTTGATGCGCACAAAATGGCATGTCAATTCTCAATCAGTAAGTTGTTAGGTATGCAAATATTATACCGTAATCAGTGAATAGTAAATTTCTGTGCTAAAGTTGGTGATGATCTGTTTAATCAGGTGAAAATGAACATAAATAATGCAATACTCAATACGGAGTTTTAATCTATTGAAACTACTATTTTCTAAATTTGGTTATACAATATTATCCAATATAATTGGAAATGAATGCCTGTATGAAAACTATAAAAATATCCTGCCTGAAAACGTTTTATGAGATATTAGTGAGAAATGGATTTGGTATGCATTTAAATTTTTAGTTTTCCTTATTCCTTGATCAAGTCGCTTTCTTGTAAGCAGATGATGAAAAATGTGATGATCAAGCTGAGATACTACAAAATTAACGAAAAAGGTAGTAGTATTTAAATGCAATAAATTTTAATTATCAAATGGTTGGTAATTCATCAATGATGAAGTACTTACTCCCGTGACGGATGGAAACGTTATGGTAAATGACTTATTTCCCTGAATCCCAATATCTTTGGTGATGATCTCATGCAGCACAAGATAGGCTTCTTCTGTGGGTACTTTCTTAATGTGGTTTTTCTTTACAAGCCAGGATTTTGCAGTTGCCATCTGCACGAACCATTGAAAGAATTGTAAGAACGAGAGGTTATGATGAAGAATTTTGGAATGAAATATGTTAAATTGTTACCTTTACACAAATATCTGCAGAAAAGTAAAGATTAGCAAACGTGATAATGAAAAAGCATCCCTTCACCAATCTTTTGAAAATGTCCAGTGAAATGCACAGTGTATTCAGGTGGATTGAATAGTACATAATGCCTTCAGCCAAGTAGAACGTTACTTGAGTTCCCATGGCAATGTTAATTGCATCAGAGAGATTCTCAATTGCTTGAAAATGCTTGTAAATTTTTGACCAGTGAGATGTTGGTGGATAGTTGTCATTTTCGTGTTCCTGTTCCTTGTTGTTCAGACATTCGGTTATGTCCAAGGCAAAGAAATAAGCTGGTGTCCATAAGGTAAGGGCAAACACGAGAATGACCATGTCGCATATTTCGGCAAACACATATCTACATTGAAAAATGAGGATTTTAACGAATTGCAAGCTAATTACGATTTTCAAAAAACAAGCTACCTGGTGAAATAGGAGAGTGTCATACAAATCGATAAAACCAAATCCAAAAAGGAAATATCATTCAATTCTGGTGCTTCGTCATTCTTAGGCATTGGCCAGAATCGAAACACAAAACGAGACTGTGCCACAAGCCGTCTTATCCACCAACTTGGAGTCCACAAGTTAATTGGAATTACAAAGGTAAAGCCGGCAACCAAGCTAGTTAGGATTTTCAGTGTGAAGAAAATGTACAGATAGCACAAAAACTTGGATTTGGTAATCCAAAGGCTTTTCACAGGAAGATGTTTTTCATTCAAAATCAAGTTGACAACTTTCAAGTAGTCAGCACCATTAAACCAAAATCTTTTCATTGTAACCGTTTTGTAGAAAAACTGGCAGAAGGTTAGCACAAGCTCAAAGTAAGGAGTGGGGCGTTTCAAGGCAGGAAAGTCGGGTAGTTTTTCCCGAATCTTTGAGATGAGCACAGCGAGGCAAAGAAAATGCAGCACTGCGCACATTACCTATTAATAAGTATATTACAGCTTTATGCTCAGTTTTGAATAATTGTTAAGTTTTAATCTAAACCGTACCTGGTGAGCTTTTCCTGATTTCTGAACATACATGCTACCCAGCTTGTTATCTCTACAAAGCCTGAAGGGACTCCCACCAAGGTAGTATGCAAAGTCGAAAAAGTATTTTATATGCTTTGTTAGTTCTATGCGTCTTTCCTGTGCTATTTCTTCTACTCGCTGGAAGGCCATTTCAGAAATTAGATTGGAGGGTACAATTAGTTCTAGATAGTTTTTCTTTTGCATTTTTGTAAAGTTCAAAAACATAAATAGTAAATGCGAATAACTCAAGTCTGACCGAACTTTTTATGAATTAATCGGAAATGAGATTTACTCAAGGTACCTTACGGTTAGGTACTGAATAAAGGAACGAATATTACAATTTCTATTTATGCTCCGTTATACACGCAATTTTGCAATTATATATGCACAGTTTTGTTCTTGTTCAACATTTCTGCTTGGTTTTGATTAATCAGCGCCCATGATGTTTTAAAATGTTGTCACTGGGTCGACAATTTCATTATTTGTCATGCTGTTAGAATACGGTAAAACACAATGCTTTTATGGAAACGAAAATGTATTTAATACCAATTTTGTATTGATTTTAAAAAATCTGAGAAACAATCCATCAAATTCCTGAACTTTATTGTAGTATGACTGAGTGAATAAAATTGTGCTCATGAATAAAAATGGGACTCCCATGGACTTCGTTGTATTCATAGCATAGATATAATGCTTTCATTACAAGAAATATCCGTCAAAATCAACTTGATTGATAATATTTTATGTTTATTGAATAAAGATTCTTTTATTTAACTCAAACAACTTATATCCAACGTTTATTCCATACGTTTTCAATTTTCTGTCACTTGATGTATCATAAGTGTCTTGACATTGCAATGCAACTATTGCATGTTTATTGTAGAAAAATGATTAGGTATTCCTATTCCGTGAAGGTTGCTCTTTCTTCCCAAGTTGTCTCATAACTTTTAAGTGAAAGAAATAAAATACGTGCAGTAAATCACGCAAAATGTCCATATTCCAATCTAGCGTAGCAGAATGAAATCATTTTGTATTTCTTGCTTATCTGGCATGGTAAATCTGATTATTTATCCCGACATAACCATATACCCAATCTTAGACAGATTGCAAAATCATTTTAGAAGTCAATGTCATTGCGTATTTATTGGAGTTTCCACAATCCAGAACATTTGTACTGTTAGGATTTTATGTCTTATTTTATGTAGGCAGTATGAACCTGCCACAACTTATTTAAAATTTACTGCAGATATTTTTAACGCAATCAGCATGTATTGTGCAAGAATTTCATCATGTTCGTCTTTCCAGACCTGACAAAAACGTTTATTCAGAAATCGTGAAAGGAAAAGACGAAATATATCCAATTCTGAATATCACCAGGTAAGGAAAAATGTCTTTGACCGAAGTCCAACCAAAATCATAAAATATCTGAAGTCCGAAGGCGATGGAATGCAATATGCAATAAATTATCGTAATATTTTACCAAATCGCAAGGTTGAGTGACTTTTAACATAAAACTTTATATTGATTGGCGACAACCTACCTCCAATTATTAAAGACTAGACATACTCAGACTACACATTGCGCACATTAATTGGACCTCCTGTCAGTGTCAATATAAATTATATATTGCTAAGGACAAAGGAAACGAAAACTTCAAGTGTATAATGGCTTGGTTTTAATATGTGCATAATATGCGCCCATGTGTGTTGAAATCCAATAAAAATTAGTGAATAGATTTGATATTATACTGACTCGATCATCCTTTAATTGTCAGGAAGTATGTGAATTTTAAAGTTGAAAGAATATGTACCCAGAGGGAAGAGTAATCAAAAATATAGTGGGAAAACTTTGCGTAAAATGTAATGGGTTTAAAGAGCTCTCAAGCCTAAGCAAAAAACCGCTTGTGGCTAAATGACTTAAGCGTATGACGTATGGACAGCAAGTGTTTTAATGTGTGATTTAACTAGAAACTTTACTTTCAACAGTACGACGCGGGAAGAAGTTTCCAATAATTAAGTTTAAATATACAAAAGACATTAATTTATTATAATTTATATCATAGTTGGCCAATGCGTAAAGCTTGACGTTCGTAATTTTAATCGATATTTTACACAATTAACAATATTTCACAATAGTAAAAGCCGAATTTGATTCGGGTATATATTTGCAGCTAATTTTAATCTACGGATATCAGTTGTTCGATAACTTTCAAGCTAAGAAGACCAGTCAACCAAACAAAATTCAAAATGTACCGTTTCGTTGCGTACACAGTGGTGATACTAATTCTTACAATTGCATTCTCTCAGAATGCCAACGCTGTAGATATGGAAAGATCCATAGAGAGCTGTTTAGACATTAAGACAATAGCCACTAATTTGGATACGGATTGGGTATGGTTATATTCTTTTAAATTTAAACAACATCATGTTATTTTGGTTTAATCATTTAATATGCAAACATTTGTTTATATTTAAGGTCTTGAGGCAAAAGCTTTGGTACTTCCCGTTGATGAACAAATATAACCTGTACGACCGATCCACGGAGTTGGCAGGGAGAAATCCAAAAGACATTCACGAAGACGAAATGTTTTACGATAGCTGTGTAAATTTCTGGTTTGCTGGAACCAAATTATTTATGGCAGGTTTTGGAGATAAAAAGGTATCGTACTCAATTGACCCAAAAAGAGGCTTACAAGTGTTTGATATGGCCCTTGAAGGTGAAGGTATGGAAATGAGTCATATTTTTTAAAACTATATCTCTGGTTTTACTTTTGATCATTTAAGCATAATTTCTTTTTTGAATGCAGGAGCAACTATGAAAGCAAGCTGTCACACAACTCTAACGGATAACAAAACTTTTATGGTTTTTGCTTGCTGCAGAACCGACGGCCCTATGTTATGGGGTGTCCCCAGTTTGAAGAAGGAGTTATCGGAAGAAACCAAAAAGTTAATATATGACCACGCTGAATCCCTGGGCTTCAAACGAGAACATTTCACCCGCTTTCAGTATGATAATTGTAAGCCAGGTTTCGAAGCAAACTAATAGCTGTCTAAAACTAGATTTGAAAATATATTAAAATGCTATTATGGTATCAAATACCCATGTTTAAATCTGTACATCCCATTTCATTTTACTATTTAGATGTAGTTCTTATGATTGTATTTGATTATTGTGTTTCTTCTAACTAAATAAATAAACCAAATTTCCCAATAACTATTTCTGTTATTCTGCTTTAATACTGTCTTGTTATAAAATGCTCTAACACTGATATTGTTATTCTGTGTAGCAGCTTACTTTCCAACTTATTGCATAAGTGCATCTTAACTTTCGTCACATTGCACATGTTCTTTGTATAAATGTTTATTCATAATTTGTATTTTCGTATATTTTTAAAAGTTGCGTTTCCTTTGTTAATAGTCTTAGAAAATATCAATTAACGTTACAATGACGCTAAATATTCGTCTTTTAGGCAAGCAAAATGCCATCATTTTGTATTTATTGGAAAATATGGATTTTATATCGTATTCTGACATAAACAGTGTATCCTTTACAGATGACAGACTGCAGAGTCGTTTCAGATGTTATTGCTAAATACATTTTTTGAAAAATATTCTATACGTTAGATTATCATTTCCGAATTTATGCAGTGGATTTAAGAAAATTGAATGTAATTTGTAGTGTGAATATTTACATATTTAAAACCTACTGTTGATAATAATACCATAGAGTAAATAAACCCTTTGTAAGCTTGAAGAAAGGTTCACGAATGTGGCATGATGAGAACCATTTGTGGCATGATGAGAACCATTTTGGCATGATGAGAACCATTGTGGCATGATGAGAACCATTGTGGCATGATGAGAACCATTGTGGCATGATGAGAACCATTGTGGCATGATGAGAACCATTGTGGCATGATGAGAACCATTGTGGCATGATGAGAACCATTGTGGCATGATGAGAACCATTGTGGCATGATGAGAACCATTTGTGGCATGATGAGAACCATTGTGGCATGATGAGAACCATTGTGGCATGATGAGAACCATTTGTGGCATGATGAACACCATTGTGGCATGATGAGAACCATTTGTGGCATGATGAGAACCATTGTGGCATGATGAGAACCATTGTGGCATGATGAGAACCATTGTGGCATGATGAGAACCATTGTCGCATGATGAGAACCATTGTGGCATGATGAGAACCATTGTGGCATGATGAAAACCATTGTGGCATGATGAGAACCATTGTCGCATGATGAGAACCATTTGTGGCATGATGAGAACCATTGTGGCATGATGAGAACCATTGTGGCATGATGAAAATCATTGTGGCATGATGAGAACCATTGTCGCATGATGAGCACCATTTGTGGCATGATGAACACCATTGTGGCATGATGAGAACCATTGTGGCATGATGAGAACCATTGTGGCATGATGAAAACCATTGTGGCATGATGAGAACCATTGTCGCATGATGAGCACCATTTGTGGCATGATGAGAACCACTGTCTGCAATTTGGTATTATTACCATGTCGGTAGTGAAAATGCTGTAGCTCTATGGCCTTTAAATGCAGCAGAAAATACTACTTTAGAAAAGGTACTTTTTAGGTACCTTCCGGTTATCGGATTGACCTGAAAATCAATAGGGATCGTCGCAAGAGGGATAGCTATCGATAACTGAAAACCGAATTGGAATAGGTCAAACGGTTGATGAGTTATCGTGCTTACGGACGGACGGAACTACGTCCAGACACATCACGACGATAGGAGTAAAGGTACACTAACGTGAACCTTAATAACTAAATAGAGGAAGAAAGCTAATGTTAGTCAGCCAAAATCGCGTAAATCGTAAAATGACGAAGACGTTGTTTGACTGTACCGCTGTTACTATCAGGAACGTATCTTTCTGCTTGAAAATGAAGCAAAAGCCATGTTATATTGCTGGAAAGTGCAAGATGACATGCTTCATACCAAAAAATAACACACAATTGTAGTTATAATCTCTAACGATACAGGCGTACGTTGTACACAAATTTACGGATTTTGTCGACGTTTCTTCCTTTCTCTTCTCTCTGAATAATACTGTTGATAGTCATCATTTATAAGGCTACTCCTAGCCAAACTGATTATGAGCTTCTTTTAAGATGTGATGTATTGTTCTTAGTTTACAGTAGCAGCCACAGACATTAGATACAATTATCATAGCCTCAGACAAAGAACATTAACCTATGCATATTATAGTGGAATCAATCCAATTACATCACCAACACGTCAGAGTCGGAGCGTTTATTATCTAAAATGACCTATTGTCAACTCTTGTATCATGAAACTGAATTATGTAGCATTCCTTTATAAAGCCACATACACTTGATACACATAAATAACTAGTCATTTGATCCAGATATAACGTCTTAGAAAAAGCTAGAAAAAACGTTCTAGAAGCATGAAGCTAACCATTCTATTATTCCTGGTTACCTTTGTGCAGGTGTTTGGCGAACACCAATTAGTCAAGAAAATTACAATCAAGCAGACCAAACCGGGAAATGATCTTCCAGAAAACAAGATGGCTAAGCAGTGCGGTAAGAAATAAGTAATAAATTATACTTTTCAAATATGAATTCGCATATTAATTTTTTACACGACTTGTTTTGCAGGTGGAACTGGTTCCTTGGTCCAACAAAGAAACGCCCTTTGTTCTGATCCGGAATGCAAGGTGAAACCAGAACAACTTGAAGAAGGGAAGGAAATTAAAATGGAATCCGAGATTATTCCCAGTAGGGACATTGTCCACTTAGGCTACAGGATTATGCTCAGCATCGGAGGACAACCGGAAAAGGTGATGTTTGATGAGAAAGTACCGGAAAGCAGTGTGGTTGCTGGCTCGTCATACACTGTCCAGTTAATCCTCCAACCCAAGAAGGATATCAAGGGCAGAGTAACAGGCAGATATGAAATTTACAACTTTGCGGATCCCGCAAAAACTGTGGACATTTGCGTTGAAGTCCAGTTTGACTTTTTGTAAACTTGAATACCACAGGAAATGGACTATCTGAAACTTGATTGAAGTGTTAGCGAATAAACTGAAAACATTATTTTGTATATATGGTTGAATTGAACATTTGGAAACTTATTTGAGCATTACATACTTTTTCTGAATTCCCATTATATGATTCGAAAATAAATGTGTTTTGCAAGTCAAAACGATTTTCTCTGCCAGTAAAATGTAAGCAGTCTTAAGATCACAAGATCAGAGAGGTATTGTCTAGACCCCATTTAATTGAGCTAGATTGATTAAATAATAGCGCATTGTCTGGTTTAGTAGGCATCATAGCAATATTTTTAGATTCATTCAGATGGAGCATAGAGTATGGAAATAAATAGATTTTGTCGCAAGTAACCGATAACCGAACTGGAATCGACTTCACAAATTCGAATCCGTTTAGAGTTTTAATGTTTACAGCGGACCTTAATCGTATCACAGGTATGAAAACGGTTTATGTAATAAAAGTTGATAAACTCTCATAAATCAGTTACCAAGATCAACGAGCTTTTCTTAATTTCTTAATGGCACACCCACAGTTTCAATTGCAATGACAAGCTTGCCAAAACATGATTTAATTTTCACTGATATAAACTTTTTCTATGGAAATAGAACTATTAACACGTAACAGAAATAAAGCAGGCAACATGCCTACATGTAGCAAAGTAGCGAAAGTCGGTGTACTTTATTGCTACGTTTAATTGCTGAATTAATTGCTGATGTAGACTAACTTTTGACTCCTTTGACCTAACGACATCGATAAAGTAGTATTCACTTGACTAATAAAGCAAAATTCACAGAAATTCTCATGTGTCAGACAAAAAGTTTAATCCTGAAATATAGTATCCAATTAACTAATGAATCAAAATTCAACCAAAATCCCATGTGCCAAACAAAAGTTATAACCAAAAAAGGTAGTATCCTCTTGACTCAAAAAGCAAAAATCCAACCAAAATCTCATGTGCCAGACAAAAATTCTATAGAAGAAAAGCAGCATTTTATTGTAGTAAGGTAGTTATTGTGATGCTTGACCTCTGATAACCTTTATCTTTTTTGACCAAATGACATAAAATTTTGCTAGGAGGTCCGCCTTATCGCGTCACATGCTTGTGTCAAGTTTAGTCTAGAAATGTAATTATCACTTGACTCAAGAAGCAAAAATTAACCAAAATCTCACGTGTCAGACAAAAATTATGTGTAAAAAAGCACTATTCTATTGTAGTAATTTAGTTATTGTGACGTTTGACCTCTTATAACCTTTGACCCCTTTTACCGAATGGCATGAATTTTTGCGTGGATGTTTGCATTAGTGTGGTAGATGCTTGTGCCAAGTTTCAATGAAATCGATAAAGCCGTTACGGAGATATTGCACGGACAGACGGACAGACGGCTTGCGCCAAATTAATTAGTAGCTTTCGCTACTTAATAATAATCGTTTCAAAAGTCTATAACTAACAAGCATTTACACTTGTAATTCATACTTTTCGTTTTGATTTCCCATGCCGGGAACATTTTATCATATATTATGAATCATTTCAGCAAAATGTCAAGTGTATGTAAATACTCAATGCATGTTACGATTTCTTTTTTGTATATAAAAAATTATTAATATCAAAACATTGCCTATTATGGTAATAAAGGAGCTTCACCTGGAAAGATGACGACATGTGTGAAAGATTGTAGATAAGCCGAAACTAATAATTTGACATTATATGCCTAGTCAAGAGCATAAACAGAATGTTACAAAAAATCATTTTTTGCTTGCTAGAGCTTTGACTTTGTTGCAACAACATGTTGTTGTGCGTGTACTTAATAAGTGTTTTTACTGAGCTGGGAATATGTGATATTGCGTATTACTCCCCCCGTTTGCAGATGTGTATGATCATGATCTGCTATTGAATATCAGCAACAACAAAAAGTTGGCAAGCAAAAATGAAGGTTATTTGACTATGACCGTTTTTTAATGTGTACGATACATGCTTTATGGAACTAGTTACAGCAAGTCAGCAATGCACTTGAACTGACTTTTTTGCAGGCTAGCTGCTAAAATCAAGTATAAAGAATGCTTGATTATCCATTGGAATAAAACCTTGAAAACTACATACAATGTTGTTGACTTTCGTACTCGTGTCCAGCGTTGTAACAAACATAATCTAAATCAGCTACATCAATAATTACAGCATGAATCATACATTATGTGAATTTCAGTTGGCAATATATATAAAGCTCGGTTAGGTCTATATCGTTATGTTCATTGAAAGTTTGTCCTTCAAATTTTCATCATTTCTGCTGGAATATCAGTCGAGATTGCAACAACACTCGAGTGACAAGGCGTTTCTTGTCTCTTGTGTACTCACTTGGCATAGTTGCCAAAGGTTATTTTTTATAAATTAAGTACAAAATATTGATTAAATTGTGAGTATTTTTTAGGAAACCTAAGAAAATGGAAGCTACCACGCTTGGAATAGTATTAGGAGCCATTATCCTAATTGGTTTTCTACTTAGAAAATACAGTCAACGCAACAAAGATTACTGGAAGAAACGAGGAATACCCGAATTAAAAAGTAACGATGGCACAATCATGGCCCTCTGGAATATTGTTACAAGAAAGAAGAACATGCTTATCGATTTTGATATCGAGTTTTACCAAAACTTGGGCTCTGAACCATACGGAGGCATTATTACTTTTGGCTCTCCCAGCGTACTCATAAAAGATCCAGAGATAATCAAAAACATCTTCGTTAAAGATTTCGACCATTTTGTGGACAGGAGAAAATTTCAAATGCACAGCGAGCCCATATTCTCCAAAATGGTTAGCATGTTGGAAGGTCAAGAGTGGAAAAACGTTCGCTCCGTAATGAGCCCCACATTTACCACAGGAAAGATTCGCCGCATGTTTGAGCACTTTAATCGATGTGGAAGCCACTTGGTGGACTTTATCCACACCAAACCTGTAGGCTCCCCAAAAACCCGGGATGTTGTTGTCAAGGAGGCATTTAGTCGTTATCTGGTAGATGTAATTGGCGCAACCGCATTTGGTCTGGATACCAGTTCCTTAAAGGATCCCAACTCTATGTTTTACAAAATGGCCAAAAGAGCATCCACGTTTAGCGTGTGGAAACTTGTAAAAGCTTTAGCGGGCATATTTATGCCTTTTCTTACACGGTTAGGTCTCCGATTTTCGGATTCGGAATCAACCGACTTTTTCATAAATATTTGCAAGACTGCGTTGAAAAATAGGGAGAATTCGAATGAGAAACGAGATGATTTTCTGCAATTGATGATTGAAGCAAGAAGGGGCGAGTTGAAAACGGAGGAAGGGGAACTGGAGGCTTTTGAGAAGAATGCACAGCTAACCAAATCTGGGGATGGGGCAAAAGCAAAGGTTATCCTAACGGATGAACTGATTACAGCGCAGTGTCTGCTGTTCTTTCTAGCTGGATTGGATACCACGGGTAGTGTTCTTTGTTTTGCAGTCTATTTGCTTGCCCTTCATCCGGATATACAAGAGAAACTTTTTCAGGAGGTTAATCAGGCTATGAAAGAAAAGGATGGGAAATTGGATTATGATGCTACTATCAAATTGGAATATATGGAAAAGTTTATTTCAGGTAGATAAATTTTTTTACCAGTTGTGTGCCAAATTATTAAGTTTTTAATGAAATCATAATATTATGCATTGCATTTTGCAGAAATTTTAAGGATGTATCCCTTTGCAACCAGAATCGAGCGCCGTTGCACCAAAGATTACAAGCTTCCTAATGGCACTACAATAGAAAAGGATATGCTTGTTTTTGTCGCTTCTATTGCACAGCAGCGGGATCCCAACTATTATCCCAATCCCGAGAAGTTTGACCCCGAAAGATTTACAGCGGAGGAAAAGGCCAAGAGAAATCCGTACGTTTACATGCCCTTTGGACAGGGACCCAGAAATTGTAAGAGGAATCATGATCTTAAGTATTTGTTTTGTAAATGATACAACTTCATGGTAAAATTTTATTACAGGTATTGGTATGAGGTTTGCTTTAATGGAAGCAAAAGTTGCTATTGCCTATTTGGTATACAACTTTTCCATTGAGCCATGTGAAAGTACTCCAGTGCCAATGAAATTGGATCCACATATGGTTCGACCTGCTTTAGATTTGCAACTGAGATTTAAAGAAAGACAGCACTCCTAAAGAATACATCTCTGGTTTCAAGTTGAAGACTGCTGTGCTGAGTGGAATGTGTTTAAAATGCTTGGATTTCCCGTTTATGATGGTTTTTGTTTTTGGAATGTCACGAGTTACTATTACCTTATTTTATTGGAAACAGTATATAATATTTACATAATGTTTTGGGTGTCTTGACATATCACAACTACTTATGATTAATTTTAAACAATAAACGCTAAAAACAGGATTTAAAACTTGCACAATTTATTTTATATTAAACTCCTGTCTCAGCATAGTTTAAATTTTTATCTACTTTCCATTTACTTTCTTCGTTGGCATATGCCGGATTTTCCACACCGGTTTCCGTTTCTCTCATGTTTCTCATGTTTCCCTGGTGTTGATCAGGTAATATTGTGTTGATGTAGAAATCGTTTTCTTTATAGATAGGTTTCTAAAATCAAAGTACAAAAACATTGTTTAAAAAATTATGATATTATCATTTATTATCAGAAAAATGTACGTTACTCATTACCTCCATATCAGTATCAAACTCCCATGCAATAGCATGACGTAGGTTAGCCGGCAGCATCCATCTCACCAATCTGTCAATCGCCGGGCTGATCAGTTTTGCATTTAATGTTCGTGGATCTTGAGGTTTTGTTAAGAAGCTAATTACAAGTCCTAGAATGACTGTTAAGCAACAGCTTATGGCAGAATACCAAATGTAGGAGATGCGGTAGAATTCAATAAGGCCAAAACTAAAGAAAGGTCAAACAATTTTCAGACGAGCAAATAAATATCCTGAAAATTATGAATATGAATGCATGTTCAATTTTACCTTTCTGATGTTTCAACATTTTCCATTGGTACCGAAGAACGTGTAAAGTTCACTGTACAACCTTCCACACTCAGGGGCAAATTTGGAACAATGATTTGTTTCGACATTATAGCTAAATTGGCTCCTATTCCTAGCCAAAGAGTAAATGCTAAGGAAATTAAGGAGCCACTCAAAGCACCTTTCCAATTAGCCCATGGAAACATCATCCCTAGAGTAAACAAGCCGAGAACAGGACCTGAGAATATTCAATAGAAAAATAACCATATTTAAAACAGTTTTGCTATCAAGCGATTCTAATATAAGCGATAAAAATATATTTCAAACCTCCTGTAATTCCCATAACACTCAGGGTAGCTTGTAGCACACCACCCAACTTTTGTGCCACGAAAACAAGACCGAAGGAAATTACGCCAAAGAAAACTGCCAAACATCTTGAGATTGTTGTTGCTACTTCATCTGATAGGTTGGGAAAGCATGAACCCTTGATAAAATCTTCTAGGGCGATTGCGGCAAGGCTGTTTAGACCACTTGAGATTGTGCTAAACAATTTTTAAAACATTTTACAGACTGCTTAGCAATATAGTAGTAATTTTAAAGGGGTTACCTTAAGGCACCAGAAAATATTCCAGCGACAAATAGACCAGGTAGCCCCGGATAATCTGACAAACTGTCCATGACCAGCAGCGGAAGTAGTTGGTCGGGCGTAGTGACTCGCTAAAGGAACATTTAAACATTGAAAGTTTTAATTTGAAACATTCCAATTTTTTATAAATAAGATATTTTAAAAGACAAACGTTATTAGCAATGGGATCGCATGAAGAGTATTTGGCGTATATAACTAGTCCTGCATAGCAGCACAGGGATATTATTGCCAGTAGTCCCAGTAAATTTATAAACAATGCCCTTTAAGAAAAATAATTTACAAATACATGCAATTTAGAAATAAGTCTTTTTTTAAAGCTTGTAAAATTATTTCGTTTTCTAACCGCCGAGCCATTTGTTTTGTGGCAACGCTAAGATATCGTTGTACTTGGGTTTGATTGCAGCCGTATAAATTCACCCAAGAAAAGTAGCCTAAGATAAAAAAAATAAGAAGTTGCTAAGAAAACAGATTAGTAAAAATATGACAAGAGGGGCAATGTTATTGAAAAATGCTTTATATAGAATATAGACCTCCAATCAGAAGACCCCACACTGTGTGTCTTGTTCTTGGATCAAGGTCAAAGCTAAATAATATGGAACAAAATAATTATAAAATGTGCCATTAGAAGATTTCTTAATAAAAGAGTTTCGTACTTGAGAAATTCAATTCGTTTTCCTCTACTGGCTATATTCCACACTTCGACGTGCCCACCCACGTCATGAGCTCCCTTTACAATGACCATGATCATCGCTGCAAACATGATAAACACTTGGAAAGTGTCTGTCCAAACAACTCCTCTCATACCTCCCTTTAAAATAAAATCCTAAATGAATCATACAATTCAAAAACTGGTTTTTTAAGAAAGTAAGCATTTTAATTTGTACGTTACCACAGTGGTGTAAAATGTGCATATGAAGAAAATTGCCATCACACATCCGTACATATTTAACCCAGTAACTGTTTTGGAATACCAGAAGATCTATAAATAAATTAACTCTGTGCTTTAGATCTGCTAATCTTTTATGTACGTTTTACCTTGACTAAGCGCAAGACTTGGTGCATACACAACAATTGCCATGTACGTTGTCTAGTTTTGAAACAGATATTGTTAGAAATTGAGATAAATGCGTGTACTATTTTCCTGTGACAGTTACAACTTACCATTTGAAACATAAAAATTGCAGAACCAAGTTGCCGTACTGACCTTGAAAAACGGAGTTCTAAATACTTAAGGATTTAAAATTCTTTTAAGTTTTTCAAGTTAAGTATATGCACGTCTTTTAAATGCTTTCTGTTGTCATTGCTATAGCAACAGTAAAATAATTATAATTTCATACTGATAAGTATACCTCATACACAGACGTTAACTGTAAATCAAAAAATACGGGAAGATAAATGTAAGATGTGGATAACACCACAAATATGAACGCAGGTCCAATCATCCAATACAAAGTTCCTAAATAAAAGAGGAAATTCAAAAATGCTTATGAACGCTATATACTACAACTCTTAACGTTGTCTTATTGAATGAATAGATTTTTACAGACGCTTTCAATAAAATAAATATTAAACCTTTCAAATAGACTTCGGCAGGTGTTCCCAAAAGTGTCACCGCTGATATAAACCTGAGTTAATGGAAGCATAATTGAATGTCAAACAGGTAGTAAAAAACTGCAGCACAATGCAATCGTAAAACGGATTACATAAATATTACGGGCGACGAGTACAGATTTTAAATGTCTGTGTTTCTTAAATTTTTCTACATGTTTTTGTTCATGTAAATTATATCATTAGAAAATATTTTTTAGAAGTTTTCTTCTTCTTACGAAGCAATAAGTGACGCCGCAACGGGGAAAACGCCTAAGCTTCTTCCTCCCATGAGAAACTCGCTGGTTGTATTTTGCTTGTTGCCCGTCAATCCGTAATAAATTCCGATGAGCAAGGAAATAAACATCATTCCTCCGAATACTAAATACTCCGGCCATCCAAACAGACCCGGAACGGGTTCTTGCACAGAATCCATGTCTTCGTTTGTCGCACTCATTATGGTTACGGTTACCGTTTTAGAAACGTAAAAAAATATCTAATTTCAAAATTGTACCGAAATCACACGTTGAACCTTAAACTTGATTCATATAGATTTGCTATAAAAAACAAATCCAATTTTGACTCGAAAGTATGTCTCAATAATTATGTACTTCAAACTGAAGTATAAATATTCTGGTGCAAAAGGTCTGAATTTTTTCTCTGGAACTTATATAGTCAAGGAGAAGTGGTATAAATAAAATGCGGCATTTTACCAGTTTTTTGTGACAAGAGTTTATTATTTTTTTCACAAAAAGCCATTTAATTCCGCACAATTTCTCTCCACAGGTAAGCCATTGAGATGACTTTGATATGCCTAAAAGCTGTAAAAAGCGTGTTTCAGTGCAAAAAATAATTCATGTTGGTAATAAAATAGCATATTGTATATTATATCATAGGTATACTATGCACTAGCACTAGTAACTATGCAAAACTAGGGGAATCCGTAAAAACAACATTAAAATTTTAGCATGTTTTTATTTATTTTTTTGAACAAAACGACAGAATCACATGTATATTTATCTCAGTAAGTGAGTATTGATTACAATTTATTGTTATTAAAGATCTGTTTGGGATAAAATGAATATCCAAGAATAAGAATTGAACAAAAGTCAAGCCAAATATTATTGCAATAAGTAGGTATAGAATCTATACTATAGACCACGCTTTCTTGATGAAGGAATATGTAATATCTACACCTTCGATAATGGTGATGGAATCTCTGTGGGGTTACCTGGACGCAATAATTGCTCATTTTGCTGCTTTGCTTCTGGATTAGTTTTAATGTGGTTTTCAATATCTTTCAAAGTACACTGCATGTCCGGAGTTTCCGCCCTATAAAATTAGAACAATAAATAAATGCTGACCGTTTGTAATTAGCACATCTCTACCATAAAGCACACATGCTAATTTATATTGTATACGTACAGAGGAAAATATCGCTGTAACAGTTTCTCGTAAATTCTTAGGTCCTCATCCGAATAAACACAGAATACTATCCTGTCCACCTACAAAAACAATGCCAAGTATGAAACATTAAAAATTGACGAAACCCGGTATTTCGGGATTTTTAAAAAACAGGAACAATAGTTTATACCTTTTCATGATGTTCCTCTAGAAACATTCGTGCTTCATAAATAGCAATATGAGCTGCATTTTGTGGGTCGTAACCATAGATACCAGTACTGATACATGGAAACACCTAGATGAGTCAAAGTTGATTTTTACAAATTCCAAAACAGTTTGAATATAAGTAGAATCTCTGCCACCTACAATTGACCGCAATGAATGTTGTAGCATTAAACCTAGTGAGTTTTTGTAGCTTTTGGCCAACTCCGTTGCATTCTGCGTCATTGTTCCCACCGTGTGAATTACGTCTGTCAAGCAATATACTATTTTACACCAAGTCTAAAAACTTATAATAGAAAGATTCGCTTGCGCTTATAAACTTACATTTTGATGGAAGATTATATCCCCGAGTTATCTTTGCCTCACCAACTTGACATCCGTGCAATGTTTCACATTCCTTAACTAACTGTTTACCCGCTGCCCGATGAATTGCTCCATCTACTCCCCCTCCACCAAGCAAGGAGGGATTTGCTGCGTTGACAATAGCATCAGCAGCAACTTTTGTAATGTCACCTTGCCACAGTGACACCTTCTCGTTTAACAATGGCCAAAACTTAAAGGCATGTTCATTAATTTCTGAAACGGAAATTACATTACGTTTTAAAATGCAGTATAAAATTGCAACGATTTAAAAAAATGAAACTGATTTTACCCGGGTTATCTAGTACTGGTTTATGCACAAGAAAATATCTTGCCCAGGTAAGTATTCCCGAAATCGGTGTAACCATAATGAAATATTTTAAGTTAATATACTTTAATGGAAACGTAGATATGAATAGGTATGAGTTAGTAGTGTTTGCAGCTTGACCAAGACACTATAGAACTGAGTTTAGGTTTGATTGTGCCAAAATCTTACACATCAATTCGTCTACATGAATTTGCAGAGTGTCACAGTGGAATTTTACCAAGTGTAGCTCAGCCCACTTGAATATACTTGCACTTGCAATTTCTGGAATGTTCGGTCATGTGAATGAATCATCAACCAAAACGTGAATAAACGTTTTGGCATAATACGGGTAATTGTTCATTAAATATTACACGATCATTATGCGAAAGAAGATAAACAAAAGTTGATTTCATGATAAGCTGGATGATTAAATTAAACTGCAGTAATGAACACAAATTGCACTGCTAGTGGTAGCATATTGTTAAATCCGTCCATCCGTCCGTCTTCATTTCAAGCTTGAAGATTTGAAATTTTAAACGTGTTTTCAATCATCGTTATTGCTTATAATCCTTAGGAATTTTTATGCGATTGACTTTAAACATCCTTTAAGAACGGATTATTTCGAATAAGAAAATGCTAATAGTATTATCATTATTTACTATGAAGTTCTGAAATTAAAATGTAGGAAATTTTTCTTACTATGTTAACCTGGTATGCCTTGCCTACTTGTTGTATTTATCAGTTGCGACCTAATAATATGTAACATGTCAAACGAGCGGAAGCGATATGAAGTTTGATTGACAGGTAAAATAAAAACGATTCCCCGAAAACTAAATGATAATGCTTATGTTCCAGATTCATAAAATAATTTGAATGAATGACGAATATAAATAGCTTTTACTATTTGAAACTTTTTAATTTGTTGCTGCACCGCATTACAACTACAAGTCCCTAATAATTTCATATTGTTCCTTCAGATTATTATTATTGAAACAGCAAAGCTTTCTAAAAATGAGGTAATAGCATTTTAAAACTTTTTATTTCGAAACAATCCTAATTACCTAATTCTGATTTCATCAGTAACTACCTATACCACTATACAGACGAGGCGGGTGTCAAAGCAATCTGCAAGAGTGGCAAAATCCTGATGTCTCTTGAAAGACAGGGAGATGCCGTTTATGGAGACGGTGTCTACCTTACTGCCCTATCGCCCGATACGTCAACCTACGTACTTATTGCTAACAACTGGGACGACGCTGCCATACAAGAACGGGGTAATAAGTTGTACGTGAATGCTACAGCTCTTGCCAAAACCAGGTTCTGTTTTGCAATTCCAAAAGCGTCTATTCCAGAGGTGAAGAAAATGAGTGACAAGAATGGTAGGGATATTTGGTTGTACCCAAAAGAGTTAATTTTGGCAGGGAAAGGAGTTCAAGTTCATGCAAGAGAATAAGTTTAATGCACATTTTTGCAATAAATCCAAATAAAACTAGAAGCTACATTTTAAAACATTTTTATTACAACAAATTCTTCATACAAGCTCGTCATGATATATTATAAGTTTTATAAGATTTTTGAGCTTCTTCTCTTTATCGCCTTCGTGTCTGCCCACCTCTGCCATTCTTCACTGCCCCAGTTGACTTCCCATGACGTGGTCCAGTCTGTGCCGTCTTGGGAGGTGGCCGATTGTCGGACTGCCATGACCAAGACCAAGGTTTGTACTCTTCGAACAACAGTTGAGTTGGCGGCCTTGGCTTGGAAGAAGGATTTTGCTTCATTTTGAAAGAGGTTTCCGGTTGTGGCTCATTCTTCTCCTTGGCCACCTCAGTCTCAATCTTAACTTCACATTCCTCCTCCTTGTTCATTACCGCTTTGGCTCTGTTTGCCGACAAGCGCCGTGCCCTAACCAATCTTTCAAATTCTTCATTCTTCTTGGAGACAGGTCTAAAATAACAAGGGATAATAAGTTTAAAAGAGTTTATGAAATTTGAGGCAGTTTTGTAATGAAATCAGAAAGACTTACGTTACTTTTGCAGCATCGGCTTCCTCCAGATTTTCCTTCATCTCCTGTTTCATAGATGTTTCCGGTTTTGGTTCCTCCTTCCCGTCGTCATCTACGTCCGTCTCCTTCCCCTCGACAACTACTTCCGTTTCCTTACCGTCGCCGCCTACTTCCGCCTTTTTCTCCTCGTTACTTACTTCCGTCTTCTTCACCTCGCCATCCTCCTCCGCCTTCTTCTCCTCGTCACCTACTTCCGCATTCTTCGCTACTGTCTCCTCCACTTCCTCCCGTTTCTCAGCATCCAACTTACTCCTCGGCCCAAATCTCTTGCCCCAAACCTTCACGTACAGAGGATCGGGTTCAGTTCGTTGAGTAATCACCCTAAAGCACATTCCATGATCGAGTTCCAACCGTTGCACTCTCACTTCCTTCTCCTCCGTCTTTGCCAAGGCGCTTATTGGCAACCGTCCATAGTCAATCCCCAAATTATGGCCATAAGGATATCCACAAAAGGTTACTTGTCCACTGTCTTCTTTGGAGTACCCGTAGGCATCTACAAGACTTTCCCACAACCCGGCATCTTGATCCTTTTTGAAGCAGTTGTCACAATAGTGGTGACCCCGCGCACACACGTAAAGACCCTCAGGTTTCGGGTACTTCAAACAGCCTCGGCCTTGGCAATGGTACTGCGAGAGAAAGAGGTTATCCCCTGCGTTTGCCATCAGAATTTGCCGATCCCGACTATAAAGGTAGGACACAAGTTGGAAGCCAGTTTGGTCATCAATTTTCCTCGCCATTTTCAATTACCGTTACAACTTTACTCCCAAATAAATCGAAGGGCTAACTTTTGACAAATTTGGCAATCAACTTTTAATAAAAATTTACCCAGATCCCAGAACTCAATCAACTGATTGAAGCACTTGGAAGCATGGCGGTGCAGTGGATGGGGTCACGGCGCACTGCAAACGTTTGGTAGATGCGGTTTGATCGATCTCGAACTCGATTTATGAGGCATGGTGCACCGGGGCAACAAGAAACTCGTCGACAGTCGATGTTTTTGGGGCAATGTAAGGCAATCCGTTTTATTGAAATAAATAACTAAGGCATTTAGAGTTATTAAGTAATTCCAAATTATCTAGTTATCAACAAGCATCTCATCAACATAAAATATTGAAAGCTAGAGCGAATGCATCCAGAAGCTTAAGAGACTTTTTGTTTTCTATTTTGCTAGTAGATTTTGGATCTGTAAAGAAGATTTCTGCATATTATTTTTTTGAGTTTGTAAGAATGTTTTAAACTGCTATACCTACCTTCTAGACTTTCTAGAAATCTTATCATTCCATCTGAAAATACACAAGCATCCTTTCCAAATAAGCATGTAAAAAGGTAAATTACTAATAAAACTAAAGAGCTAAGCCAAGCCACCATGCCACCGTAAGGTGAAAATTGCTGGATTGATTTTCAAACCAAGATTTTAATAAGCATAGAAAGCCTAGAGGGGCCCAAATTGCTGCTAAAGTAAAGTTTACCCTAACTTTAATGCTAGTTTTATGATTGTAGGTGGTTCAAGATTAAGATCAAATGCTGAACCACTTAAAAACCGGCTACAAGTGAATACGTCATGTGAAATTTTTAGTAACCTTTTTGAATACATACTTTGAGCTTAGATTTAGAATTGAGATATATATTATTATTTTGCTTAGAAAATAATGACTATTTAGGATTCCATTTCGTTTTAGAAATGTGCTGCCTTGCTTTGGGGTTTGAAATTTCTCAAATGTGGTTATTTTAAATTGTCCCTTTTATTTTTGACATTTCGAAATCAAAGCAAACGTCGGTGAAATTTTAAGGCATTTATGTTGTCCATTAGCTGAATTATAAATATAAAAAATCCTAGATTGTAGATAAACACAAAATTTGCTGTTTGTAAGAACAGAGCAAATGGATTTTAAAAGTAAACATTTCTAAATTTTCAAAATCACCGTTAGTAATGGTAAAATGGCTAAAAACGGTATAGTATAAGGTGTTAAGTAATTATGAACGGCGGTCAGCATCTAGTTTAGAGCTTCATCCCCTTGTGTTTTTTGGAGCCCTTAACTTGAGACTGACTACAGGTTAGTCCGCCTCAAGTTTGGGGCTCCACAAAGTCACAGAGTCCTCCGTTTGCACTTTAGCACATAATTTTGAAAAATATAAAAGAAAATGTATATTCTAAATGTGTGTGAAGAGCTTAGATGTCACGACCTATGACACTGTACACAAACGGCTCGTTTGACGTGCACAGTGACCGTCCGAAGGACGGTCACTGCGCACGTCACTCGCCAACGTTTACCGTGTACACACTACCTACACACTTCATTAACCTAAAAATAACCTTACCTGCTCGCTTAGCTCGCATATATGCTCGAAAGGGAATTTAAAGAGAAAGGGAAAACCCTTCAAAACTCAACCAAAATCACAAATCAAAGTCCAATACCATTTGACAAAATCGGGAAGGGCGCACCCTGTTCTTCATGGAGCCCTCAACTTGATGCCCACCATGAACGGCTATTTTGTGTTAATGTGCTTGCAAATGCAATAATAACAATAACTGGATTAATATAATATGACTCGTAACTCGTACTTTAAAAGATATTAACGCTTGATGACAATGCTTTAATATTGAACATTACAATATCTGTGCGAATTTATTGTTTGTAATGTTTGGTTGATGGATCACTAAAGATTGCTTATTGTAAAACACTTAAAAGACCTTATATTTTTAATACCCAGTTAAAGTTGGGTAATTTGCAAGAAGGCACAATCTTATCAAATACATACTATAAACTATAATGCAAATACCGGTGATTAGCGGCAATTTTAACTAACAACAACACAATTACAGAAAATATTTATACAAATGCTTATTTAAATCGCTTTGAATATACAAAGGAAACCGGATAAAATTGTTTTAAAAGTACAACTTTTTCTCAGTTTAGAATTTATACAAGTCTTTTAAAAATAGTTGACAATTTACAGTATAGTCTAGCACTGCCGACAAATAGTTCATTTTAATTTTTCTATCCACACGTAACGAGATATCGCTACCAACATTAATAACAATTTCTCTACATCCTCGCACAACTCTTTTGAAATAGCGTGAACTCCTTTTTCTTTTCGCCATATCCCGCTTCCATTTTGATTTAGTCAACTTATAACAAGCCTGTTGAAAGTTGCAGCAGATTTCAAATGAAAAATACACCATTCCAAAAACTCCTACTACAATAAACATTGCAAGAGAAAGTTGTACATACTTACGAGCTTTTACAAACAACAGAAATGTATTTGTTGAAATTATCAACACTAAAAATACAAATATCAAGTAAACCTGTAGGATTAAAGTAAATAACTGGCTAACAGATGAAATTGCAATTGAAACTATTTTATATTGCATTACGCTAAACATAAGTCTCTTGGACTCTACACTTATATTCGAAATTTGTTTGAGTGCAATAGTTGAAGACCACAGTAAAAAGAGTAACAGTATATTTATAACCCGTGGACTATGTAAAGTTATAAAGGTAACCAGAAACTGTATGTAAATGCGCGTTAATGTTACAAGTATGTTATCACAAACATGGCCTTCGTACATATTCCATATTGCAAAATTTTTGCAAAACAAGTAAGCAGGATCCCAGCCTAGAGCAAGAAAGGCAACCGGAAGTACAACAGAATATACAACATTAATAATTACTATAGAAACTAGAAAGAAGCCCAGTAGGTCAGCAGACAAATTGTTTATGTATTTTTTAAGTTCATGGCTTTGTAACCGTAGTGCATTTAAGAAACTGTATTTAAACTTAACTCTGGTGGAATTTGCTTGTAGCACGTAGTTACTGAAATTTACTAGCTCCGGTCCGTAATCAATGACAAATTTGTCAAAAGAGAGTGCCAATAGTTGAGTAAGAATTGTAAGGATTACGGAAATTATATGATAATTATTTACAGGGGCAGAATCTTTATAAACCAGTATAGTATATATGCATGTCAGCAAACACAGTAAGACATACAATGCAGAAGAAAGTATATAATAGTAGTAACGACTACATTTTTGTCGCTGTGAGGTTGCGGGTAAATATATCCAAGTTTCGGTTATTCTGTCAAATTGGATTGGGTATATGAATGGCATTATTCGGTCTAATTGGGCGTTCATGTGAAATGCAGCCAAGATCAATGGAGTTGCCATTATGTTCTATTTGCCGTTTTTGTGAATGCACTAATTATATCAAAGATTAATACGCTTAACCTTAATCGTCACGTATATATTTTTTATTTTTACTATTTTAGATTTATTTTGCTTCCCTTAGGCCAAGCCTATAAATTTTATATTTTATACTACCTTTTTCTAATTCCTACAATACGTGTAAGACGTTATGGTGCTTCAATGGCTTCGACTTTCGAAGTAAACCTTGAAACCTTTCTCTGAGCAAAACAATTTGAAAAATCCAGTACTTATCGATATTTGAAACTTGGCGTGTAATTATGTAACTTCGCTATACAAAAAACAAAGCCCTGCATTTATGAGATCTTTATCATTAAGCGCCATTATTTTTGGTAAGTTCACTTTACTAAAGTTTAGTAGCCAAAAATATATGGACGAACAAACTCGAACATAATTGTTGTAGCTTGCTTTTTACTAAATATCGTTTTTACTTACAGCTCATGTCAGTCACAAGTATTTTATCAGCTATAGTTCATCTTTCCAGGTAAAAACAAAATTTAAAAGAATAAATAATTGCACTTGGAAAATCCCAAGCTTCATGAAACCGATTTGCGTTATTAGACGGTTATAGCAAACTATTCCTTACCACCACAAATTATAAATGCCCTTCACTTTATATATGATTTTGAATTACTAGTTAGAATGCCATTGTCAGTTTACTAACTGTTAAGAATAGAAACGATTTCCAAAAGTGCTTGTTTCCCAACTTTCAATCTGCCAGATAGTTGCTTAGAAACTTAAAATTGTCAAGTCTGTCAGCCTGACGCCGCTTTCAAGTTTCTAGTTCTTGAGTGAGCACACGTTATGGTAGATGAAACGAGTACAGGTGCGGTATACAATTTACTTCTCTTTCTATTGGTCTACTAGCTAGTTGGACTTGGGTTGATTGACAAGTTGACTTGTGTTTAATTAATTGCTTCACAATTTAGCAAGTAATTTCGGTTATTTTTAACTGCATCTGTTTGAGAACTAAAGAAGAGTGACGGTTTAAGGCTCCTGCAAAATGAACCTGTTTGATCTTCCGGAAGAAGTGGTAACTGACTAAATTGTTTACGTTGATTTTTAAACTGTTTTATTTTAATTGTAGAATAATTAAATGTTAGGCTGTGTTTTAATTGATGCTTTTAAAACTTGCAGATTGAGGGCTGCCTTCTGCCCTGGCTGGGGTGGAATGACCTTTTGAGATTCCGCAGGGTTTCCAAGGCCACCCTGGGGATTACAACTGGGTACATGAGAACTCACCCCGAGTTGGCCCCCGAACTGGAGATTAACGAGGAGGAAAAGAACTTGAAGGCCTTTCTGGAAATGGATATTCCTTCGACAAAGCTGTTTCTGAACAATAAGTTTAGAAAGTTTTACTCTGGAAAGGAGGATGGTCGTCAGGAGGATCTTCAGAGTTTCCTGGAGAGATACGGAGGTCTGGTCAAGTTTTTGAGGGTAAACCAGTTGTCTATTTACTTGTTTGGCAAGGAGTGGGATTTTCTGGAGGGCTTTACCAATCTCCAGAGTCTTGAGGCACCTTTCTTTGGAGTTGGTCCGAACGAAGAGGAAATGGACAGTGAGGAATACTCCGAATCGGAACAGAAGCTTTTGAAAAGGGCCAAAAAGGACCCTCGCTTTATGAGTGGCACCCTACCAAACAACTGGTGTGGATTAAAACGACTGAAAATCGGTCAACTGGAGAACCAAGTGGTGGTCGGGATTGTTAACCGGACCTTTGTGTATTTGCATGGATGTCCACAACTGGAATATGTTTCCTTGCCATTTAGTCCCTACGTCAATGAATTTCCATTTGATCCTCTGGAAGTGTTGGGATTTACATTTGCTGTCATTTTAAAACTTGTTGAACAACAGGAACAGGATACGCTGAAGACTTTTGACTTTGCTAGTTATCATTACAACAATGAGATTGATCCTTCAGCCAGAAGCAGAATGGAGTCACGGGCAAGCCACTCCTTCCTACAGCTTTGCGTGGAATGTCTGAAACGGAATGTCAAGTTGGAAAACGTGGGAGCTTACTGGTTCCAAGGTCGACATACTTTTCCAGAGTTAAGTGATCCGGAATTGGGTTCGGTGGTTCGGTCAATGGTCAACATTAAACCCTGTGTTTTTACATTGGAAATGCCTTGCTTGGAAAGGATTGACATTAAAGCAAGCGATTCTAATGTCAGCATCGCAGGAGGATTTCCGGTCCAAGATGAACGTCCAGAATGGCCTGCTTTGAAAATACTGAACATTAAAGTGGACTGCAAGCAAGTGTTTAGCCTCCAGGCTCGCACTGACCTTGGGGATGGGGATGATAATGATGATGACAATGATGAGGAGGAGGAAGAGGACAGTAGTGATGATGACTATTACGACAGCGACAGCAGCAGTGACGATGACGAAGAGATTAGGACGATGCATTTGCTTGAAGTTAAGGATTTATTTGACTTTCTGTTCAGAAACGTTCGAAGGTTGGCGTTGACCGAGCTATGTCTGGAATTCACCAAAGCTTCAGATGTAGCTATACCCAACACAAAGGACATTGTGGATGCTTGTCCTAATCTCAAGAAGATTACGCTGAATAATTGGAGGGGTACTAATAAGGCACTGGTGAATTTTTGGAAGGGATTGGAGGGTTTGGAGGAAGTCAGTTTGGAGTACTGTAAGGAACTCGGAAATGTGGCGTTTGTTGGGGAAGACAAGAGTCAACCAGCTTTCTTCAAGCTTAAAAGTTAGTTGGAGGAAATGTGAATCTAAAAATTAATTTTTCTAATGATAATTTTTAATCCTGAGTTTTTTTCATTTGTTCTAGAGCTCAAGAAGCTGACCTTGAAAGGACTTGACCAAATGCCCAAGATAACAGACACTCTGTTCAAGCTTGTGATTCGACACTTGAAGCTGAGGCAACTTGTGATTACTTCTGAGGAGGCTGTTAAAACGGTAAGTTAATTAGTAATTAACAAAAATAATGTTTTATTCCCTAAAATGCAGCAGATAGTTTATTTAGTCTTTTATTCATGCGACAGATTACTCGTGCTGGAGTGGAAAGCCTATTGGAGGGAGAATTTGCCAACTCCATTGAGAAGTTTCCGTTTGGGAATTGGTCAATAGCCGACATGCAGATGGATGAGTGGAAACTGTTGGAACGACAATTTCGATCATTTGATATGCTGTAGATTGCTCTTCAAGAAAATCAACGATTTTTTATTGCTGAATTGAATTACTTATTGCATTTTGCATTTAACCATACCTAATACTTAATTAATGTTACTGTAACATGAGGTCATACTTGTAAAATTTATTCAACTCCGTTTTGAATTATTCTTTAAATAATTTGAATAAAAACGTTTTTTATAACGCTGAGTTCTAAGAACCAACAGGTTTTATGATAAAAATTATTGTTCACAGGGCAGGGTGATAAGTCCATTCTTAAAAGTCCTTACTTTTTTAATTTTAGAATAGTAATTTTGAAATGTAGGGTACTAGAGTTGCAAAAGGGATATTTTTGATAAGGGCTCTATGCTCTATTTTGATAATTACAGTTAGAAAACTAAAAAATAGCCATAACGTACAAACTCAATTTGAATTTCGACAAACAAATTCCGGATTCCTTAATTTGGTGAAAAGTAACCCAAAATCATATTGTCTTGCATGCCATGGTCACTTGAGAAAAAATTGAAACCGCGTGACCTTTGACCCTTGGAATTGACCGTTATAGCTGGCGAATTTGCGGAGCCAAGCCTTTATGGGTACTTAACGTAATATATAAATAATCGAGTAGAATTAAAAGGAAGGTCCAAGCTTTCTAAAAGCAAACAAACTGAATTGGTGTACAGGAATACCATTGTTTTCTATTTCCTCAGAATTTTTTCCCGTACGACAATATTCAAAGTACCCAAAAGGATTATCACATTTCACACTAATGTGAGTGGGCATTCTAGTCAGCGGAAAATTAGGAATACGGACTTAAATTCCTTTTCATTCACATTCAACATTTTCATTTTCTTACATTCTCAGAAAAAATCAACAATATTTACAAAAAAGGACCAAACCTTTTTCATTCTCATATGTACCTTTAAAACACAGCTTTCTTTCAGTATAACTTTGGATTGCGTTGAGCTTACCTGCACTTTTACTTCGTGCATATGTTTTTAACTTACAGTTTTTTCTTAATATCAAATATTAAAACATTTTAGCTCTCTTAGCGATCCATCGTTCAATTTGATATGAATAATATATTCCCAAAACGCTGTTTTCAAATTGTACTGATTCTCGTTGTTTTCTCCTGGTCGACTAGATTCGGCACAAATGGACAACTTAGAACGGTATACAGGAACTGGAACGAAACGCACGTTGTTGCTACCAAGGTTAGCATTAATTTTTTAATTAATTCTAAATCCCAGGATTCCTAAACATTCAGTCAGAATATTTAATCCAGTCATAAATTTATTTTGTAGGTTGGTGAATGCGATAAATTCCCAGAGGCAGAGGATAAGCCACATCCAGAAGAAGGGAAACCATCTTACGACAAACCTGGAAAGCCAGTTAAAAATGACGGCAAAGAATGTTGCCATGTAGGAGGTGGGGAGTACGAAAGCTGCGAAGACCACAAATACGAATGCAAGCAAAGTCGTGGATGCACTTGCAGAATTGACTACATGTGCTGTATGGGCTACTGGTGTGCATGTTGCAGTTATTGTGGACCTTTCTTCATGGGATGTTAATAGATTTTTATATTCATCAAAGTGCGTAAAATTTTATTATGTTAATGTTAATTAAACACAATGCATAAGATTTAGAATAGAAAACTTGCACGAGTGCAAAATGAAGTTATAATCAACTCTACAAATATGTGTTAACTAGTTATAAATATCTTTTATAATAGATTATAATCAATGAATGGTTTAGCTTAAAATGTATATTTAAAAAAATGGCAATGGCATATGCAATAGGAAAGGTGTATATAAAGCCGAATAATAAAAACTGTTAAGTATGCATAAGAAAATACTGAATTTACTCATTGACGCCCTCCTCATTTCTAGCTTTTGGTGATCATAGTGATCAATACAACAATGTGCTGATTATATTTTCTGGTATAATACTAAATGTTAGCATATTTCGATGGGTATAAAATGTATTTAGATTATTTTGAAACATTTTGTTGTATATTACGTTGCGGAAAAGTGTATACAAAAGAGCAGTTTTAATTTTGCATATAAATTTCAGACAATTCAATATTATACCATTTTACAAATCATTTGCTTACAAGCATCAACTGAACTGCTACGCAATTAGCAAAGTCAATACAATTTAACGGTGTTAATTGATCAATAAAATTCAACGTGCCAAATTTGACCTTAACAGGAGTACAGCTTTTATAAGCTTTTTTAAACCAACGTTTCTCCTGCTGGTTGGTATTGTTAGGTAGAGTTAGAATCAATTTACACCGTTTTAAAGTTTTGCTAGATTCCACAAACAGTTGTGCCATGGTACCTAAAAGCACCACTAGAACTAAAGTTGTGTTTGGAACGATTACACCAAAAATTGCAAGTAGAATTAGATTGTCTCTTGAGGACGGTAACTTGATAAGCATTGCCATAGAAAAGGATTGGAGTGGTATTCCAGCGATGATCATGCCAGTGACGAGTGTCTTTTGTTGTACTTCGTTCATCAAAGTTGCCAACACTTGAAGCGTTCTATATTTGCTTTTGATCTCTGTCAAATTTTGAGAGTGCAAAATGTACTGATTGAATCTGTCAAAAAGTAAAGTGATTAAATTTTTAAGTCCCTTTAATAATTCATTAGTGTATGTCATCTAACCTATCTAAATGTTCCCAAAATGTTAGCGTGCACATAATCATTATCCCGCTTCCAACCAATGCTCCAACGTGAAATCCAAATGACCACATCCAGTGATTTAGCAGAAACACTATCGCTTTTACCAACGTGTTTACAAAATGCCACACAAATGAGTTGATCTCTTTAAAATATGAAATTGTACTTGATTCAGCACATTGAGGAAGTATCCAAAATCCCATTAGCGAAGGCTTGCAGGGTTGATACAAATGAATCCCATAAACAAAGACAATTGGAACTAAAATTGTGCTGTAGTATACCATGTAAGCTAGAAAACTATTGAAACTTCTAAGTGCTGACCGCTTTGGTGCGATTTTTCGTTGAATTGTTGCTGGGAAATGTAATTTGAAATCTAATAGTCCGTTTACATAAAGACATACAGAATGAGCGTTGTTCCTAGCGGAATTCACGTACGCATGAAGGTTTGTAACAAAAATTGCTGCTACTCCAAACAGAATTTTATCGATTGTGGAAACGATTTCCAAACTGGATATCTGAATATTATACAGTCCACCAATTAATAGACAACCAAGCAGTATTGAATGCAAGTCTATCTTTCTTATCAAGGCTTTGCAGTTGTTGGTTGGATTATTAAGAATTTTCATCCGATGAGCTTTTGTGTCCCAGTACAGTAAAACGCTGCCTAGCGAATTTGACAATCGACAAATTTTATTAAATAAGTCCATGTTTCTTTCTAACATATTGCTAGGGTTCAATGAATCATGACAGAAGCAAAACTTTGAGAATTAAAAATTATTCAAGTATGTATAAGCGAATAAGAGATAATAGAGTAATGATGATAGTATGACTTTCTGAACTGTTGTGTAAAGTAGAACACTTTTAAGCAGATTTTAGATCATCGTCATGTAATCGTAATCCTAATATTTAAACCATCTTCGTCAGTTACCTAAACAAATTTAATCACAGGTTAGCGAAAGACTTAATGCTGCTTAATTATAGACTGTGTGTGTAAACAAAGCACGTGACATAAAGGCGCATAGGGCTGGATGGTTTTACTTATAGACAGCGGTGAAATTCGCATTTTGTTTATTAATTTTTGACGTATTTTGATAATAAATAGTAGAATGTGTTTCTAGTTAGTTGAAAATTTCAAGACATGCAATTAAGCTGTAGTATGTATAGGTAGGGATATAATTTCTTATATGGTAGTTCAATATTATACTTATGTATTTCTATTTTTGTTTTTGTCAGATTACACGATTTTGTTGTTTACTTTAGAAAAGTCAAGCTTGTCGGCTCTACAATTTTCTAAGATTCAACGGCTTGATTTTGCTTACATAAAATCACAATTATTTTAGAATTAATTCACAAGGTTAAATATTGTTTACTTTGAAATTCTCTTACTAAAACAAAACATAAATTTCTTAATTTATCGTTTGCCTATTACGAATGTTAACGACGAGCTAATAAGCGCATGTTTACAAGCTTAGTAGGCTTAAGTTTTTTCTTAATTTTTCTATTCAATAAAAAACTTCATTTAAAAAATCTTGAGCAGAATAATATGTTCCATACTATTCATTTTAAAATGGACCGAAACCAAACTGTCCATTTTATGCTAACATACATTACATGCAAACTAGAATTTGTTATGCAGGTAATCGTATTCTAACATCTTACTTACTTACCAGATGAAAAACTTAAAATCCAGTTTACGATCTACACTACGAATTTTGTGCTGATCTACACTACTAGATTCATTCTAATCCCACAAGACTAATTACGCAACAGCACAAAACATCAGAATGCAAACATGTACCTGCACTTCAGTAAAGTTGGCATTCGTGATCTGTCATTCTGTCATTTATGATATGCTTTCATTCATTTGTTTAGTCAGATGACCTTGACTGAAAAAGCGTTATAATGTATTCCATTCAGCAAGAGCAAATGCTTGCAGATACACTAGTAGTAATGTTATCATAATTTCAAACTACGCATGCTTGTTTGCTAATATGTTATGCTTTAGTCTGCTTTCAACCTTCATCCAATTTGCATCGTTTACCTTAAATGTAGAAAAATGGACATGTTTGCAGGGCTCAGAAATTTTCTTTCGCCAAATCATCCAACTGGTCTTTTCGGATTGGGCACTTTGGTTGTCATAACTGTACTGAATCCATTCCTTGGTATTTTTGCGCTTAGTATTTTAGCAGTGTTCACCCAAGCTAGGAAGAACTATGGAGTATTGGAATCTTGCGGAGTTCCCGTAGTGAAGCCAACACTTTTCTTTGGAAGCGAACCGAATCTTCACAAAACTGTTTTGCACATGGAAGATATAAAGCGATTCAAAACATTTGGAGGATTTTGGGGTGTATGTAAAATATTATTCAAAATGAAGATTAAGATATTATATCCAATTAATTGGTTCACGTTTTCGTTTTTTCTAAATAAAGTCATACCTAGGACAAATTCCGCAAGTTTTCATAGCTGATCCGGAACTCATTCGTCTTGTTTTTGTAAAAGATTATGCTCATTTTGCGGAAAGACAGGCTATGGAATTTGGCTCACCTATTTTAAATGAAATCCTGGGGTTTCAGCCAGGTAGGTTTCAAACTACTAAATATGCTTTACTTCTTTCTTGTTTGTTGATGCAAAGCAATGTCAGGTTTGTTGATGTTGACCTATTTACTTGTATTTTATTAAAGGAGAGAAATGGAAACTCCTTCGAACTTCAATGAGTCCATTATTTTCAGTATCAAGACTTGCACAACACAGTCAAGTTATTGCGGATAGCGCTTCGGAATTCATGATAGATTTGAAATCAGAATGTGATGCAAGGCTCTTAAAATTTGATTGTCGAAAGTATGTAATGGATAACTTGTCTGAAGATGTTATCGTCGTTAGCCCGTGATTTTGCAATGTTTTCACAATTTTACATTTTTTATCACCAGACGTCTCACCGCCTGGCTAATTGACATGTTTTCTCGAACTGTTTTGGGAGTTCGTCTGGAGGATGCCAAAAATCCTGATAACAAATTTGCCATGGCGTTCCGAGAAATGATGGGAGAGAATAAAGAATATAATCTTTTATTTTCCCTTTCTTGTAAGAACCTATTTAAAATTGGACAGTCAAACGCATTTACTTCAATGCATGAAAATGGTGTGTTCATTCTATTTCAGTTGCGTTTCCATTTCTCACACGATTTGCACCAGCAATGAATGATGAACCATCCAAACTAATCGAATCCACATTTCGTCAAATAATGGAGTCTCGAAAGCAAAGTGGATTGACAAACCAGAAAGGTTTTCTAGATGTGTTGTGTTCCCTTTGGGATCGTGTGCCTACTGAAGAGTTTCGAAAATTGGGAATCACGCAAACCTCTGTATTAGGACAAGCCGTTAGCTTCTTTTTGGGTGGATATGACACAACTGCTACTACACTGAGCCATCTACTTTACCACATGGCGGACAATATTGAAGTGCAAAACAAAATGCATTCAGAGTTAATGCAAGTTCTTGCTCGGAACAACAACCAAGAAATTGACCACGAAGTTATAAAGGATTCTAATATTCCTTATATTCTTGCTTGCATAAACGAGTCATTGCGACTGGCACCTCCAGTCGTACGGCTTGAAAGAATTTGCACAAAGGATTGGAGCCATGACGGGATTTCTATTAAGAAAGGCACTACCATATTTTGTGCTAGTTGGGCAGCAAATAGAAACCCCAAAATATATCCAGATGAACCTGAAGCTTTCAAGCCAGAAAGATTTCTCCCAGAGAATCAGGACAAGTTGGAACCTTACGCTTTTACCACTTTTGGATTTGGACCCAGAAATTGCATCGGAATGCGGTTTGGATACGAAACCTTGAAATATTTTACGTGTCATTTGGTCAAAAACTTCACGGTGGAACGACGAGTGGATACAAGAATACGTTATAAGACTGGAAGAACTTATCTTGTGGATTTTGACCCACTGTTTGTTGACCTTGTTCCACGAAATTAAATACAGTAATTTCATACTACTCGTTTTGACTTGAGATGTATTAAAAAACTTTTATTAACAGACTTTTCAAATGAATATTATATAATATATTATTTTTACGTTTTTGTGGTATGTATTATGTTAGATCTAAACTAGCTCCGACAATAAAGCGGAAATAAGAAAATTAATGCAGTGATGCTTAATACAATCTCATATAAATATGATGAACCTACAACAGAATCTGAGTTTCTTCCGGCAACCCGCTATAGAACTGCCTAATTACAAACGGCGTGCAGATGACATTTTTGCATTATTTGTCATGAATAAAAATTGACATACCATTCTCCAGTCTGAAAGCACAGAGACAAAGAAATTTTCATATGTATTGTTTTAAAATGGATATATATAAATTTTAATCATATAAATTGAGATTGCTTGGCAGTTCATTGAATGTTGTTGTAACACAGTGAATTATAATTAAAAACCGTTAGTCAGATTTTGAGATGCTATGTTATGTTATATGTCAATGTTATATTTTAAAAGATCGCCTTAAGCATTTTGAAGTTAATTATATGTATAGTTTTGTCTGAAATGAAGGAGCCAACAATTATTAGGTAAATTATAGACAATGCAACAGACATGTAACGTGGGACGAGCATTAATTTTATTTATGTTTCTGAGGTTTGAATATTCAAAAACAACTATTTCCAGTACGAAATATAAATACTAAATATATGAACTTGTAACAGCAACAAAACATAGTATTAAGTTAACATTCTGAACATTATCTGTTGGCTGACTCGCAGTGCAGTTTTACACGACATTTATATTCATAATATTATGTAAGCATAGAAACTTTAATGCCCGGATGTTCTCCAGCACAAATAAAAGTTCATGCAAATACTGCATTGTAATTTGAAGACGTAACTTTTACTATAATCAATTCAGATTGCTCAGTTGTATGTCCATATACCTACACGTCAACTTGCGTGTCTGAACTGGTGCTTGGTTGGGTAAGGTTCGACTATACTTGATCTGCACTTTTGTGAGTACAGTACTATTATCCGATGCATTTAACCTTGACCGAAGAAAAAAATTACAATTTAAAATTAAATGCTAGTAGAGCAATTTCCATCCTTTCAAACAATACACTTTCTGGTTTACCGGAAGTAGTCTTTTCGATTGATTTTAGTTTTCATGCAGATGTTGTCATTTGATCTTCTTCTCTGCAAAAATGGGAACATTTTCCTGTCTCAGAAATTTGCTTTACCCAAACACCCCGACCGGGGTAATGCTGTCGGGCATTTTAATTGCCTTCACTATTTTGAATCCACTTGTTGGTATTCTGGTGCTGTTGATTTTATCAGTGCTTAGCCAAGCCAGAGAAAACTATGGAGTTTTGGAAGCCGGTGGACTTCCAGTAATAAAACCAACGCTTTTCTTTGGAAGCGAGCCGAATCTCCATAAAACCGTTTTACACTTGGCGGATATAGAGCGATTTAAGAAGTTTGGAGGAATCTGGGGTGTTAGTAATTTAATACTATGCAATGTTACAAATTTTGTGCGTATATTTTGCTTAGTGCATAAAAGTAAAACTGATTTCCAAATTTAATGTTTTTTATGAGTGCAGTCGTACTTGGGACGAATACCTCAAGTTTTCATTGCTGATCCAGAACTCATTCGTCTGATTTTTGTGAAAGATTCTGTGCATTTTGCGGACAGGCAGGCAATCGATTTTGGTTCGCCAATATTAAATGAAATGATTGGTTTCCAGCCAGGTATACTATGTTCTTCCAGTTCAATCAGTTTGTATGGTAGTTATTTTTGTTTCCGTGGTAACATATATTTAATGTTTTAGGAGAGAAATGGAAACTGCTTCGAACTTCCACGAGTCCCTTGTTCACAGTGGCAAGGTTAAATCAATATGGTCAAGTAATTTCCAGCAGTGCATCCGAGTTGATGATGGATTTGAAATCAGAATGTGATTCTAGAGGGCGATTGAAATTCGATTGTCGAAGGAAAGAATCTAAACAACTTTAACTTTGCTAGTCGTGTTGGTGAATTGTGAATGAATTTTCATTGCTTTATTTCTCGTTTTGTATAGACGTCTTACTACCTGGCTAATTGACATGTTTGCCATAACTGTTCTGGGAGTTCGTCTAGAGGATGCCAAGAACCCTGATAATAAATTTGCCGTTTCTTTTAGGGAAATGTTGGGAGAGAATAAGGAATACAATTTACTGTTTTCTCTTTCTTGTAAGCAAAATAAACTATGCAAACATATTTGCAAAAGTGCTTATTTGGTAATTTTTAATGTTTTGGAATTTCAGTTGCGTTTCCATTTCTGTCGCGGTTTGCCCCGACGTATAATGACGAGCCATCAAAACTTATAGATTCCACTTGTCGTAAAATAATAGAATCGAGAATGCAAAGTGAGACAGAAAACCAGAAGGATTTTCTAGATGTGTTGTGCTCTCTTTGGAATCGTGTGTCTTCCAAAGAATTTCAAAAATTGGGAATAACAGAAACCACTGTTTCCGGACAAGCTCTTAGCTTTTTCTTGGGTGGATACGACACTACAGCTACTTCCCTAAGTCACTTGCTTTACTACATGGCAGACAATACTGAGGTTCAAGAGAAAATGTATTCTGAACTAATGCAAGTTCTTGCTCGGAACAACAAGCAAAATATTGACCATGAGATCATAAAAGACTCTGAAATTCCATACATTCTTGCTTGTATAAATGAGTCATTGAGACTAGCACCTCCAGTGATTAGGCCTGAAAGACTTTGCACAAAAGATTGGAATTATAACGGAATTTCTATTAAGGAAGGCACTAATGTGTTTTGTGCTAGCTGGGCAGCAAATAGAAATCCCAAAATGTACCCGGATGAACCTGAAGCGTTCAAACCAGAAAGATTTCTCCCAGAAAATAAAGCGAAATTAGAACCCTACGCTTTTACCACGTTTGGCTTTGGACCTAGGAATTGCATTGGCATGAAGTTTGCATACGAGAATATTAAGTGGTTTATATGTCACCTGATTCAAAACTTTAGAGTAGAACGGAGAATGGACACAAAACTCAGCTATAAAACAGGAAGATATTTTCTTGCGGATTTTGAACCATTGTATGTCGACTTGGTACAAAGAAATTAAAAATGTGAAAGCAATTGAACGAAATAAATTCCACTTAGAAAACTGTACGCTAAGTGCACGAATTATAAATAATCCAGATTAAGTGTTTTCACTTTCGTCTTTATTATACCATTAATACCATTTTCAAGTTTATTGACTAAATCCATATTTTGTGTGAAAAATAAGTGTAATCAAAACTTGAACGCTGAAATATTTGTAGGTTTGCGCAAAATACGACAAGGCAGGAAGTTTTAAGTCTTGTATAAAATATACTAGTTACATAATGTGTTAATTAATATAATGAACATCTTAAATTTGCAAATAGAATTTTGTGTAAAACTTTTGTTTATAAATAATACATTGATTTGCATTTTGTGTCGCGTTCTAAATATATTTGCTTGGGTTTCTTTCTGTACTAAACTTGAAGCGAGAATGTCATAATTATCGAAGCTCTTTAAGATCTATTTCATGGTACTTTTATAATGACTATTTTGAATGTTATAACTTAACTAATCTTCCAGCAAGCCTGATTCGAGCCGGTAAAGAGTTTCGTGAAACTCTGTAATGAAACCTAGCTTCCGAGATGGTACCTTCGTTACATCTTTCAATGTTGATTAAATGAGTTTCGAAGCTGGGACCAAGTAACCGTCTCCAAAATTCCATGTCGTCTAGTTGGGTTACCCTACAATTAAAAAAATAAACAGTGTTTCAAAATCGCTTTACTTTAGCCTAAATACTTATGAACCATCTTTTATCGAGCATACCATCTCGTTTTCATTTCGTCTGTGATAGTATCCATGACAGCCAAATGATAAAAATGAAACATTCGATAACTTTCCGTGAAGAAGGGAAAGCATACAGACTGCACCAACTCCATTGTCTTATGAACCACGTCCAACAATGGGTCAGTTCGCATTAGTCGGAATTCATTTTCGGGTTCGGTGCATACAAAAGTACTGCAGTTTTTCTTGCACACAGCCTGTTAACAAAATTACATTACAAAGTCTCAATTATAATTGTTAAAGGTTGCGATTTTAAAACTTTGATAAAGTTACTTACAGTTTCTTTACAAGAATCAGTAAGAATGCTAGATGGCTTGACTTCTTGCGTGCAATTGTTCAACAGCTTTAGAATCCACCTTTGATCCCGTTTCGACAAATATTCTCTTCTGTTATGAGCAGTTTTCCAACTTATGTATGAATAGAGATGAAACACTGCCTGCAGAAAATGAGCTGGAATGATAGGACACACTTTGCCATAAATGGCAAATGTGGTGCTAACAAGTTCAAATCCAAATTTTGGATGATGGGCAGGAACTTTGGTACCGTACACTCCTCGGTTTATAATTTCGGCCAAGAGTAAGTCGTTTTGCTGCCTTACTTTTAAAATGTAGCTTATTGGACGTTTAGGTGGAACTTGGAAAATGTCAGGATCGGGAAGAACGCTTATTGCTGAGCTGTTACAGTGGGAAACGTAGTCGTCGACAAGGTGAGCTGTAGAAGATTTGCATAAAATCATAATTATTATCAGTTTTACAGCAACCAGTTAAAATGATTTAGAAAGTACTTACGTTTTGCACAAACTCCAACCATTTTTAAAGCCAGGGCGGATAGTTGGGGTGTACTTGTTGAGCCATTTCCAGGTGCGTTTGGGTCTGGTGGTGCTTGTGCATCATTATGACCCAGCAAAGAACCTATAATTCATACAATAATTTTATTCTTTGAAAATTATAAATTATTAAAGGTCAACTTACCGTATATGAAACCCCAAACCAGGAAAATTTTACCGGAACTCTGAATTTTATACATTGTAATATTTTGAACTTTGGGTTTTGAACAAATTTTTATCAATTATAATGGTTTTGGTGATTTACTTGCTTTGCTTGGGCTTTTAATAACTTTAATCGTTTCACAACTTTTTATAAATGCGCAATAAATTTAATGCTAGATTTTAATTGAACAAAGACAAAAAATGAATTTATTGCCTATTAAACTCATATATTTATTGTGAAAGAGCATCAAATACACTTACCAAACAGAAATAAGTTTGTTTTTCATAATTTATATTTCCTCATGCTAGTATTTAACTACTAGGTATGTTGAAATTGCGTGTAACTCCAACGTTTGATCAGTAGCATGAATGAACTTTAGACTCAAGTTGGAAGTATAATATTATGCACCTTTACCTTGAAAATGACAAATGCAAAATGCTTGTGGTGTTATCCTAGCCTTCTAATGATGCACTTTATGACAACTGGCTAGATTTCTCATGATTTTCAAATACGAATTCTGGCACAGGGAAACACGTCGGACATTGTTGCATGCAATGTCTAGATCTTGGAAATGAAGTGCGTGAAATATTCTGCTGCTGCATAAAAAGTCTCAGCTTTGGTTTGCCAGTAGTTATACATTTTCATGAACTTTAAGATAATTAAGTAATCATGAATCCGAAAATATGTCAAAACGTCCTCATGCTTTGTAATTTACTTGTCTTATCATATCAGCCAACAATCCAAAATTCTCACTGTCTATATTCAATTCAAACTAGTAATGTTTATGTAGTAGCCAAGTAACCAGCCACTTCTTTATCATTTTGTGAATAATAGGTGTTGAAACATGCATCTGTTCATTTTAGCCATTATTTTACATATTTTGTTTATCCTGAATTGCATTAAGAACTGGTATGTTAACCGTAATGATAATCAGAAGGAGGTACCATTCGGCTATAAAGGCATTCCAGGAATCGGACTTTTGCCGTATTTCAAAGTACCTTCGTGTAGACAACGTTTAGTTGATATTAGAATAAAATATGGTTCAATTTGCAAAGTACGAATGGGGTCATTTGAGTAAGTTGAATAGTATAAGAAAAGAAAATAAAGTGCATTCCTGGAGTGACTTTTACTCTTTAGTTATCTTCATTTTTAGTTGTGTTTGGCTAAATGACTACAAGCTCATCAAAGAAGCTTGGTCAAATCCTATATTTTGCGGAAGACCATTCTTACCCGGGATATCCCTTCGCAGTAAGGGTTTTCGTGGAGGAATTATATTCAATCACGGTCCAGAATTTACGGAACAACGCCGCTTTGTCATATCCAGTCTAAAATCGTTCGGTTTGGGAAAGAAGCCAGCAGAGCAATACATTCTAGAAGAAGTACAGGATTTACTGAAAACACTAGAAACTACAGAAAATTGTGCCATTTCCACACGTCACCTATTCAACATTCCAGCATTTAACATAATCTGGAAACTGGTAACTGGTGGTGTAGGATTCAAGCACGATGATCCAACCATGTCGGAATTGGTTAGCACGTTAAACCGAAACATGGAGCTAAAGGATGGCGTTTGTGCAGCATTTTGGATGCCTTGGCTAGCTCGCTATTTTCCTAGACTAACTGGTTGGAATGAATATGTACAAGATGCTAATTTTATTTACGAATTTTGGCAAAAGTTTGCAGAAAAGGCTGTCAATGACAATTTAGGGGATAATGGGTTGTTAAGGGAATATCGGGATAAAATTTTACAATGTACTAATGCATCTTCCAGTTTTTATAGCAGTAAAGGAGTAATGTCGCTTGGAACAGTGCTTCAAGATCTGTTTATAGCTGGTAGCGAAACAACAGCCACCACTTTACAATGGATTTGCTTATACCTTGCTGCATTTCCTAATTGTCAGGATAAGATTTTTAAAGAGATTAGCTCCATTTTAAAGAAAACTGGCGAAAGCATAAGTTTGGATTTAAGATCATGTTTGCCATATACTGAGGCTTTTATTCGAGAATCTCTTCGTTACAGTACATTGGCACCGTTAGGCATGGTGCATTGCACCACTGAGGATGTAACATTTGAAAATTATTTTATTCGAAAGGGTACTCTGGTGCAAATGAATGTTTGTGCGGTGCATTTTGATAAAACTTTGTGGAAAAATGCGGAAGATTTTCAGCCAGAAAGATTTCTCACAGATGAGGGTAAATTGAGACAAGGGGAAATTCCGGGGTTTGTACCGTTTTCTTGGGGAAAAAGAATGTGCCCTGGAGCGGAACTAGCTAGACAAACATTGTTCTTAGCTACGGTTTCAATTTGTAATAGGTTTCAAATTGTGTATGAAAATGGAGGTGGGGAAACTAGAGTGGATTTAAGGGCTAAAGTGGGTGTAAGCGCGGTGCCTTATCCACACAAGTTGGTTTTTAAGACACGATATTAAGATAGCTGATAATGAAGTAGAATTTACATTCAATTTTTATGTTGGTTTGTACGTGCAAAAACCAGAAAATAAAATCTATAAAATGCTATAGTTATAGCTATTAACCTACATCATGGTTTCATACTATTCTTTATGCTAGATTACTGCTTGTGTGAAAATTTATTACATGAGGAGTTACGGTTTTCCCACTACAGATATTATATTGTCAAGACACGACTTGACAATGATTGACATTGACATGTGGCAGCAATAAAACATGGGATTTTTACTTTTATGCATGCACAAATACCTACTCTATTATAATCACCTATGAATAACTACATAAAAATGCGACTAGTATTAATAAGACCAAAGTGTTACATTTTCAGTTTTATTTAAAGGATAACTTTTTAAGTAATTGTTACAACAATACATTGGAATTTTTCGTAGTGTAAAAATATGATGTACATATTATTTCATCTTTCAAATAAATGAAGCCAACTACATTGGAAAAAGACAAGAAGGAAGTTATTGTTGCATAATGCAAAATGTTACAAAAATGCATACATTGATTTACACATGTTAATCCGATCGTACATAGGAAATTAATTAATCGATTAATCTGAAAATAGCATAAACCTCCATTAAAACGAAACAGCAAGTTCAATAAAGATTTAAGTTGATTGTTATAATTCCGCATTTCAAGTACACTGATAACCGCATCCTGGGATGATTACTGACTTCATGGTTCCATGTGCATACGAGTAATATGATCAACCAAGGTACGCTGGTACATGAACCGCTTGTCGCAAATTTGGCATTGGAATCCCCACGGGACTCTAGGAATCGTCAAGGGACCCGGATCTTCAGTGTGACTAGTTAGGTGGGTTGTGTGCTCAGCCAAAGTTGTACTTACTTTTCCACACCATTTGCACGTTTTTCCTGTAATTGATTCAAAAGCAGTTTCTTCTTCTGAACTCGGGCTGATAACAACAACCTCAGATAAATCCTCCTGGTTGGATTGAGAGGCTTCAGAAGTCACAGGATTCTTTGAAGTACCTTCTTCTGCACCTAAAAAAGAATCAAATCGTGAAGAATTAAAATCTTTTAAAGATTTACAATAAACTGGCAGTATAATACTTTCTAGTTAGCAGCTTACTCTCTTGATTTCCACTGGGCTTCTCCTTGGTCCCATTAGACTTCGTCCCAAATGTCACCCGTAACTCATGTAGCTCTTCAACCGCCTCTTTAGTCAACCCATCAATCTTGATCACCTTATCCGCACAAGGTTGACACATGGTTGGAAGCCTGGTGAACCCCCCACAACTTCCTCCTACTTCCTTCTTCCTCAGAATCCTACACCAAATCCGGTTAATGGTCGGCAGAGTGACGCCCCGAAGATTAGCCCTTGGAGCAGTTGGCACTTGCTCCTTGTCCACCTTCACCTTCTCAACCCTACTAGAACCGTCCAACTTGGACTTGGCCACTTCCAACTCTTCCAAAATATTCTCCAATTCCGTTTTCACCTTCTTCACCTCCTTCTCCAACTCAACCACCTCCACCTCTGTCTTAATCCCGCAAATGACACAGTTGTCCGAAGCCTCCATTTTAATCAAGTGCTCTTAATTAAGTTAAGAAGCAATTAAGTGCGAACTGAACAGCCAAAAATGCAGAGAATTCCAGCTGCTTTTCAAGTGCTTTCTCCAAGCACGTTACTGGCATTGTCTACGCTGAGCTGCGCCGCCGCACGACAATCCTGCCATTTTTCGTACAAGTGCCCTTTTCCTTTGTTCATTTTCATGGCGTCATCTATGCAAAGTCCTTTCAAAGCTTATCATGTACTGGATCATCATTCTATCCAAAATTTCATTATAATTCGCTATTTTACTGATTATTTGCCAAACCCATTAAAAAGTGACATTATAATGCTTTCATTTTCCATGTTCATTTTTAGGTGGCATTTTTACTACATGAATAGTTTATCAGTTCATTTCGTTTAGTGTACGTCAACCTCTAGCCTATATCTTCAGGTGAAATTCCATTTTGCATAAATCCAGATAGCGGAAACCGAATGACATAAAAGTCCTGGCATTTCTTTGTCTTAGATCCCACGTCAACGCCGGGGACAAGTACCATGACGTGTCATATAGCGTGATCATCAAATAGTTTTCCTATGGCGCACGTTCTTCCCGTCTACAGTTAACTTAAATACCTAAGCCGTTAAGTTTTACGTGTATTCCCAGCTATATGTCTGGTTTCATTTCTTCTTTCTTCTTCATAGCTAGATGCCATAATATCCTGCATACCAGTTAATTTGCGTAACGTCTCTTTTCTGCTTGTCGTCATGTCCTTGAAGGAGATGAACTAATATCGGTAGCGGTGATGATGATGATGATGATGATGCATATAGCGGTTAATTATAAAAGTTCGGCTACTTGACTAACCTGAGAACAGAGAAAAATGTGAATTTTATTAAGTCTTAAATATCGTCATCATCGGCTTGCTCAAAAATGCCAATAACCGTTAAGACATCGTTACGACTCTATTCTCTACGTCAATTCTATTGAGTATTTCGTCATGCCAAAAGGTTTAACTCCCACTTTATACAGCATGTACGTAAGAGCATAGCCAAGACAATAGCGTAATCAAATTTTTATCGAGCCTTATAATTAGTCTGCATCTCAAGCCCGCATCCTTTTAATGCTAAGCCATCTAGGGCTCTGGGGGTATATAAGGCCAGCCAAAACTCTCAGTTGGCACATTCTGCTCTTCCTTCTACTGTTGAAGACATTCCAGAGAACCGAAGCCAGCAAACCAAAAACCTCCCTCAAAAACCTATCATCATGAAGGTCATCATTGTTATCGCTTTTGTTGCCAGTATGGTAGCCATCTCCTCCGCTGCTGGTGCAGCCGGTGCGGTAAGTTTTACACAAATTGATTGAATTCCGGAAAATTCATAATTGATCCTTGACATATAATTGACTTTGATTTTTGTCACTTTACAGGGAGCCGGAGCCGGAAGCGCATCCCCAGCCAAGTCAGCCGCCCCAGCTAAGTCAGCCGCCCCAGCTAAGGCAGCCGCTCCAGCTAAGGCAGCCGCCCCAGCTAAGGCAGCCGCTCCAGCTAAGGCTGCCGCTCCAGCCAAGTCAGCCGCCCCAGCTAAGGCAGCCGCTCCAGCTAAGGCTGCCGCTCCAGCTAAGGCTGCCGCGCCAGCCAAGTCCGCCGCCCCAGCTAAGGCTGCCGCGCCCGCTGGCCAGTAAACAGTCAAAGAGTATACGCCGCACATGGAACATCATTTATTTTTCAAAATTGTCCTTCCTTGATTTGTAAAAAAATATAAAGTCTGAATAAAAAAGCGGCGAATTTATAATAAACGTTTACCAAAACCTTTTACTTATATTTAATACCCTACACGACTGTTTGTTTGTATGTAAAGCATTCTTTAAAAGCATTTACACTGGCGAAAATTCTAAAAGCGATAGTTATACTGGCATATTTGCATAATTACTTTTACATACTGGCATTTAAAAATTGTTAAAATCTAGGCATTTTCACTGGGAGAAAACATAAAACATAGCGGTCCTGCTTGGTAAAATGACGCCACAAGAACTTTCTAGGGCTTAGTTTTAATGTCGTCATTGTCAGAAGCAAGAACATAACCGATAAGACATCGGTATAATTTCTTCTAGATCAATTCAAGCAGTGGTTTGCTTAAAGCCATAGTAAAAGTTTATCTTACACTTTAATGATAACGCAAACGCATACCTAAGATAGGCTATTGTAAAAGGATGTACATATAGCACGCATATTATTTAAGTAAGATGATTTCATAGGAACCAGCAAATGGCATTTTAAAATTTTTGCTACCATAGGGTGCCACATTTAGACAGGTTGGGATGTCGTGTTCTGAAGCATTCTCCAAAAACAGAACCGGTAAAAGTCGCCAGGGTCCAGGATATTATGAATGATGTTTTTGCCACAAGTGGGCGTAAATTGGGATGTTTCGAAATATAATGTTAATGAAAATGATGAAGAAAGTAAACTATTTCAAATGAAATTCTAAGTATGGTGTAAATCAGCGGAAAACTACAGTCCTATAAGGAAATGGCGTCATCAGAAAGAATCTGCAAAACGTCATCAAGAACCAGAAGTATTTTTACTGCAAAATAAGTCTCGACACAATAAAAATATCTACAATGCATATTATCCTAGTTACATTGTTCGTTGTGATAGCCGGCCACGCGCTTACAGTTTCATAATTTGTCGTTAAAAATCAGACACGTGTGGTTCTAGAAGAGTCTATTAAATAGCGAGATAATTACCTGTCTGATTTCCGTTCGACCGTACAGTCATGACCATATCCTTTCAATACTAAGCTGGGTAGGGTTCACCGGGTATATAAGGCCAAGGAAATTTTCTGTTGGCATCAAAAGCTGTTCTTCCTTCTTCTGTAGAAGACATTCCAGAGAACCGAAGCCAGCAAATAAAAACCTTCCTTAAGTGAACCTATCACCATGAAGGTCATCATTGTCATCGCCTTTCTTGCCGCCATGGCTGGCATTTCTTTTGTAAGATTTACAACTGAAATTTAACCAAATTCTGACTACCAAATTTATCTGTTGAGAATCAAATTAATTAATTGACTCAATTTTCGCTATTCAATTAACAGGCTAATAGCGCGGCCCCCGTGAAGATGACGTCAGGTGCGGCGCCCATGAAAATGGCGTCAGGTGCGGCGCCCATGAAGATGGCGTCAGGTGCGGCGCCCATGAAGATGGCGTCAGGTGCGGCGCCCATGAAAATGTCCAGTGGTGCGTCGCCGATGGCCCCTGAAGCCTGAGGTTGCTGCACCTAAAGCCCTATAACAGAGAAAACAAAATAAAAAAGAAGTACTACTAATATATAATAGCGCCTAGAATAGCATTTACGTTACAAGATTTTCTTTTATTGATATAAAATTTGAATAAAAAAGCAATACAGTTTATCAAACAACACTTCTTTGGTTGGCAACGAGCATTTTTATTTTGGTCATCATATTTTACAAGACTGTTGCATACTTGAAACATTTCCACCATACAAAAATACGATTGGCACAAATTATGCTGGCATACTGTTTGCATTAACTAGTAAGTAGCTATTCTCAAAATCGAGCAGTTTATACGGAAACAGAATTGTGCGATGTATGGAACATATTAAATGCTTGGTTTTACCATGACACCACAAGAAAATCCGGATATTTTGTCATATTTGTAGAATATCTACAACATGTAACAGGAAACAAATGGCTGGCTACATTGAGTGACGGAGATCTATCACAGAGGTTCATAAGCGTTTACGCGTTTATAACTTTCTCCAAATACAATACCCCAAATACCTTATAAGATCAAAAAGTTTGTAATAAAATACTCGAAAAATTATAACTATAATCGTAAATAATTGTAGGTATTGAAGAAATTATTTGAATACCATTTAGACACGGAGTACGAAATTCCATTTGACTGTAGTTTTGCATATACATTGGAGAAAGCAAATGCCTGCGTTGATTGTATGAAGACTGAAGTTCAGTTCAGTTACTGAAGATTTCATTAAAACTTGTTCCTGAGAATGAATTCGACTAGTAATATTAGAAAGCTTGTGGTTTAAAATAAATTCATCAACCATTAAAGCACTTTAAAAACTTGCGCATGACTAACCACCTAAGGTTCGGTGCTTACAACAAACAGCGATGATAGGTGTAAATATCAAGATTTTAAAGTATCATCCCTATATGTTCAGAATTTTTGTTTCATAAAACATTATTTCGCATTGATTTTGAAATTAACAAAGTCTACTCAATTTGTTTGCTGTGCATACTTAAATTAAAATGTACTTTTATTATATCTTTTGGACATCATAAATTTGATTATGAAACTTAGACGCTTTTCTTCATTTCGTACGTATAATTAGAAAATGGATAATTTCTTACTACACACTACACAGTTCAATTTATATAATTGTTATACAATGATGCTATGAGTACCACACCCATTTATATACCCATTATGTAACCTGCAAAATTATGTAATATAAATACTATATAATAAAATTAGCATTAAAAATTAATATTTAATGTTTTCATTTTGAGTCCTTATCCTTTAATGCTAATTTAATGACAAAATTTGGGGTATATAAACCAAAGTTGTAGCTTTCTTTGGCATCTCAGGGAGTTTCTCGTACTAGAGTAAGCCAAAAACTGCAAAAGCTTACCATTATGAGAGTCCTTCTAGCGATTTGCTTTGGCGCAGCCATGGTTACCATTTCCGCTGCATCTCCTCAAGTAAGATTTAAAAAAGGAGACATTCCTAAATTTAAAGTTAATGACCTTGGATTTTGATAAGTAGAGGTATTCACTTACCATTTGATTTGTTTTGCAGGCTGATTCAGCTCCAGGTAAAGCAGCACAGTCATCCGCAGCACCAGCCAAGGCACCTGGAGCAGCACCAGCTAAGGCGGCTCAGGCACAAGCACCTGCCGAGTCAGCACCAGAAGTCCCAGTTGGTGTGAACGAATATGAGCCAGCACCAGTTAAAATGATTCCTCCGCAATAAACATTATTTTAGAATACTAGACTAGTATCCTTTATAACCTTAGAAATATGCACACCATTTTATTAAAGATATTGAAAGTTTTTAAATAAATCTTACCTTGTTTTATTATTAAAATGCATAAGAGAAAATCCTACTTGTTGACTTTGTGTTCACAACACGTCAGCATCAAAAATGCTACTTTGCACTTTGTGCTAGAAGTAAACACACTTATGTTTCTGTGACACCAGATATATTTCCGGGTATCCACACATCATGAGCTACGGAGAAACGCGTGCTAATGAACTTTGCAAAAATGGACAGCGATTGCAATTTTTCTGTGAATTCCAGCAAAGCATATTATAAGTCAATACGGAAAATCAAACGATTGCATAATATTGTTTTATTTTAAAATGTTGTGTGAAATTCTGCTTAAAATCATGAATGATAAGTTTAGCCAGTATGCACCGGACACCGAACTTATTGCAAATTTATGAAAACTTTGGACTTTTGTATTAAATTACGTTATTTTCCATTCCCCATGACAGGACTTCTAATTAGTGTTACAAAGCCGTGATTTCATCATTTACTCAATTTCCCAATAAAATGTTAGTTTTATGAACACCTTGTCATACCAAAGCAATGATTTACTCAATTTTTGCATAACTTTGGATTTCGATAAAGTGTAATTTTAAAGTAGTTTACTTAAGGGATTATCAGCACTCAGTATGGAAGCAATGCAGTAGCTGTGATTTACATTTCGCATATTTTTAGGCTATATGATTAAATCAAGGGAAAAACGTAGTCTTGTGACGTACGTGCCTGCCAGAGAAGGGTAAACGTGACAACAGTTACTGAATTGATTTATGTACCTACTTGCGTCAATATTAGAACAATGGCTTAGTCCAAATTTTGTGGTAGGTTGTTATAATAAATCATGTAGAATGAATTATAACACCAATTAAGCTGGAGGTGCTTACGACTTTCTTTAGAAATCACTTATAAATATGCGGGCGTAGAACTCATAGGTCATAGTTTAAAATAATAATCATGAAAACAAAAGAATTGAATCTGTAGCAATCTTGCAACATATTTTTCTACAGGAAATCAAAATTTGCACTTTTCTAAGAAAATCCCATTTCTGAAAATATTTGCTTTTTTGCACTACGCATTATTTAATATTCAAATATGCAAACATATCATAACACGTAGTATAGCAACATGGCTTGTGCTTATCATTTTGCACCAACTGACAAGCGTTAATCCATCCAAGGTTTCAAGCCTTATCTACCGACCAGCCAAACCCTGAACCTGAACTTTTAAATTATTCTGTGTAAAATATACGTATTTACAATGACATTCAATATTTGCATGGTCAATGTCAATGCTACGCGTATTTTGCCGTGATTTATTACTTAGTTCAGCAAACGTTTGCGTCGTTTCCCTTGCAAATACCAAGTTAAGCTTTTGGTCATCCGTTCAAAATAATTTGGAATTTGGCTTGTTGAGCATGAGTTTACATGATGATGATGCTTCTGTTGATGATTATTATGTCATCTTTTCCAGTAATAAAAAACGGTTTGTCGTCATAAAACCTTAAACCGTATTTAAATCTGGGCAGTAAATAAAAAGATAAGAAGATGCAATTAGAATTCAAACTATAAAGCGACAAACTTTTCCAGAGTGAAGCACACTTGTGTTACCGAGCTTGCTCAGTAAAGGCAAAAAACTAAACCATATTTTTTAATTGTGAAACAAAAGATTGAAATTTTAGCCAAAATGAGGACGATTTCATTGTTTGTTTCCTTGGCAGTGTGCCTTGCCACCATAAGCGCCAGACCAAGTAAGTACAAACCGTAAAATTTGAAAATGATTGTAAAATTTAGAAAAGTTTTGCCAAATTGGCTAACAATTCATTTAATTATTTTACAGGCCCACCATCAGATTGTGAAGTTGACAAGCTATATCCAAATCCAGAAAACCCACACACATTTTATTCATGTACGCCATTTGGTCCCGTGTTAATGCAGTGTCCAGCAGACTTGGTGTTTAGCGTGAAAGCAAACCGTTGCGAATGGGCAACCAGTTCTGAAGAAAGCTCAGGCGAGGAATCTGGAGAGCAACCAGAGCCAACTACAGAGGCTCCGGCTAAGCCAGAACCTAGCACTGAATCTCCTGTTGAGGAGACAGAAGCTCCAGTGAATCCAGAGCCAAGTACCGAGTCGCCAGTAGAAGAAACCGAGGCTCCAGAAAATCCTGAACCTAGCACTGAAAGCCCAGTCGAAGAGACTGAACGCCCATCAAAGCCTACTAGACGCCCATCAAAGCCTACCAGACGCCCATCAAAGCCTACCAGACGCCCATCAAAGCCCACCAGACGCCCATCAAAGCCTACCAGGCCTCCTGGTCGCCCATCCAGACCAACTGGTCGTCCGTCCAGACCCACTGGTCGCCCATCCCGGCCAACTGGTCGTCCATCCAGGCCAACTGAGGCCCCAGAGCCCAGCACTGAAAGTCCGGTGGAAGAAACCGAAGCTCCAGAAAATCCCCAACCAAGCACAGAATCGCCTGTGGAAGAAACTGAAGCTCCAGTGAACCCAGAGCCCAGCACGGAATCTCCAGTTGAAGAAACCGAAGCTCCAGAAAACCCAGAACCAACTACTGAAGCCTCTAGTGGTGAGTTGGCAGATTGCGAAATCGACCGACTTTACCCCAACCCTGCCGATCCAGGTAGCTTCTATTCCTGTACTCCATATGGACCAGAATTGATGAAATGTCCAGAGGGTTTGGTGTTCGATGAAGAAAGGCAGAGGTGCGAATGGCCAGCTACTGTTAGTCCACCAGAACAGGGATCGTCTGAAGAGGGTTCAGGAGAAAGCTCTCAGGAAGGATCAGGAGAAAGTTCTGAGGAAGGGTCTGGAGAAAATCCAGAGCCCAGTACTGAAAGTCCGGTTGAAGACACTGAAGCACCAGAGAACCCGGAGCCAAGCACTGAGTCGCCCATTGAAGATACCGAAGCACCTGAAAATCCAGAGCCAAGTACCGAAAGTCCAATTGAAGATACAGAAGCTCCAGAAAATCCTGAAACAACTACAGAAGTAGCATCCAGCGGTGAATTGGCTGATTGCGAAATCGATCGACTTTACCCCAACCCTGCCGATCCAGGAAGCTTCTATTCCTGCACTCCATATGGACCTGAGCTGATGAAGTGCCCAGAGGGTCTGGTGTTTGATGTTGAAAGGCAGCGATGTGAATGGCCAGCTACTGTTAGTCCACCAGGATCAGGAGAAAGCTCTCAGGAAGGATCAGGAGAAAGTTCTGAAGAAGGATCCGAAGGAAGCTCGGAGGAAGGATCTGGAGAAAACGCTACTGGTCGTCCATCCAGACCTACTGGTCGTCCATCCAGGCCTACTGGTCGTCCATCCAGACCAACTGGTCGTCCATCCAGACCAACTGGTCGTCCATCCAGGCCTACTGGTCGCCCATCCAGACCAACTGGTCGCCCATCCAGGCCAACTGAAGCTCCAGAGCCCAGCACTGAGTCGCCCATTGAAGATACCGAAGCCCCAGAAAATCCAGAGCCAAGTACCGAAAGTCCAATTGAGGACACTGAGGCTCCAGAAAACCCAGAGCCAACAACTGAGGCATCCAGTGGTGAGTTGTCTGATTGTGAAATTGACCGACTTTACCCCAACCCTGCCGATCCAGGTAGCTTCTTCTCTTGTACTCCATACGGCCCTGAATTGATGAAGTGCCCTGATGGTTTGGTGTTCGATGTCGAGAAACAACGATGCGAATGGCCAGCTACAGTTAGTCCACCAGGATCAGGAGAAAGTTCGGAGGAAGGTTCAGAAGAAAGCTCAGAGGGAGGATCTGGCGAAAACCCACAGCCAAGTACTGAGTCTCCAGTAGAGGAAACCGAGGCTCCAGAAAATTCAGAGCCAAGTACTGAAAGCCCAGTTGAGGAGACAGAGGCACCTGAGAATCCAGAACCAAGTACTGAAAGCCCAGTTGAGGAAACTGAAGCTCCAGAAAATCCGGAACCCAGCACTGAGTCACCAGTCGAAGAGACTGAACCCACTGAGGATCCTTCCACCGAAGCTCCTACTGACGCCCCCACAGATGCGCCCACTGAACCTCCAACAGAGCCACCCACTGAACCACCAACAGAGCCCCCCACTGAACCTCCAACAGAGCCACCCACCGAACCACCAACAGAGCCACCCACTGAACCTCCAACAGAGCCACCCACCGAACCACCAACAGAGCCACCCACCGAACCACCAACAGAACCTCCCACCGAAGCTCCAACAACCACTACTACCACCACCACCACAACTCAAGCTCCAACAACCCAATCTTCTGGAGGTCCACCAACCTGCGAACCAGGAGTCATGTACTACCCAGATCCCACCACTTGCTCTGCATTCTACCAATGTTCCAACGGAGTACCCTACAGGCAACCATGTCCAGCTGGACTTAACTTTAACCCCAATATTAACGTGTGCGACTGGCCTGCCAGCTACCCATGTCCATTGTAAAAATATGCAAATTCTTTAATGTATCATGTATATAAAACATAAACATGTAGTCATTCATCATATCTGTAGCGTTGATCGCATATAATCGACAAAATGCCAAAATTGGAATAAAACAATTGTTTGTACATTTTTTCAAAATTACAAATTTGTACTGAAATCTAAACCTGCAAATAAAAATTACTTTCCAAATTTAATCATCAAAGCAAAGCAATACATGCTCTACGCTGTTCTCGCATCTCAACTGATTCAAATTGAAAGCTGCTTCTAGAAAACCCTTTTCTAGAACAAAGACATTTTCTTTCTAAATTCTACACAAACTGCAATTTCTCTTTTCCAGATAGCGTTAGCTTCCGGTTTCTCCGTCTGCAAAATCCAGTCTTTCCAAAGATGGCGCAAAAGCTACAAAGATGCATTCTAAGCCATGCATTCAAAACTTTCGCACTTTCTTTTGCTACGCAGTAACAGCATCCCGACTAACTTGCTACTATACAATTTCACACTCGTCCTCAAAATTGCCACCTAGAGACGGATTGTCAGTGACAGGAACAAATTACTTTGTACCTTTGTGCTACAAACTATTTTTACTTTTTTTATTCTGTCCTTCTCCAATATCAAACCACCTCGCGAAAAAAACTTGTGTAACAAGCTGTATTATATTACGCCATTGAGACATATAGCTTAAAACCACGCCACACAGAGTTCAATGACATCATTACAAATTGGTCCCTAGTTAACCTTTTGAAGCTAACACAAGTCCAATAAATTTCTCACAAAAGCTGAAAAAGCTTTAAATCAGATTCCGTAATCAAAATACCTAAAACATTTGTGCAAAATATTTAGTTCACAAAAATTTCTGTTTTTGTTGCCATGCAAACTTTTGTAAACCAAATAGTTTCCTCATTTTTAAGCCTCTTTTCCTCCAAAACTATTTTCTCTTTAGAATACCCTCATATTTACCCAAAGAAGATCTTCCTCTTGCCTGCTTCCTTTTTTAAAAAATCCACCTACGGTGACGGTAAGCAGCTTCCGCCCAAAAATGACTTTTTTACGCCTTCACATGAAAGAAGAATATACCCACGCGTCTGTATATGTGTGCGTTACATGCTCATCCATTATAAATAGAGCTAGCAGACCAGACCAGAACCTACTATTCATAACACGGGGAACGCATACAGCGCGCGGCGGAGATTAAAAAATAGTAAGCGAGAAAGCCTTTTTCTCTCTGGAGAAAATCTACTTTCAATTTTCTTCCTTCTTATTATAATATTTTTTCATTCAAACGTTTTCCCTTCCTTTTTTTGCCATCTGCGTCCCTGCTGCTTGCTGTGGTGGTTCTAGCCATAGCCTGGCAATGGCAATACTCTTCCGCTTCACTGCTTTCACCTGAGCAATTCTCTAAGAAAAGACGGAAGCCACACAGGAAAAAAGTCGTTATATATTTTTTTCTTTAAAAAAGCCCAAAAAAGGTATTGTGCTTGAGTAGAAACATTTTTGTGCATAAATATTATTCTTCAAGTATTTTTATAATCCTCTTTGCCCAAAAAACCACTTAGGTTTTCAAGAGCGTATATATTTTTAGAGCAAAACCTCAAGTGAAACTATTTTTGGGGAAAGTTCTACCCAAATTATAAAATTTGACAAAGAATCAGCTTTTGTCAAAAAATACTTTAAATAACTGAATGCTTGTTAAAAATTTATGCAAATTATATATCAAGCACAATAATTATCACACAAGCCAGTATATTATTACAACTTGGCATTTCTTTACAATATGAGCTTGAATACAGAAAATATTCAGTTTTGAATAGAAATTCTCTAAAAAAGTACAGGAGGAGGAAATTTCACAATATACACGCATACTATTTTGCTCTAAGCTTTTATCATTCTGCATTTTATTCCATCAGACGTGTATAATGCGGTTGAGTAAACTGAAATGATCAGCCGAGAAAATGGAAATGTCGCCACTTTTCCACAGCCTGTCACAAAGGAACACGACAGTGGCGACGACGGCATAGCATAGCTCTGTTGCTTTCTCCCCTATAATATTTTGCTCGTCAGGAATAACAAAAGAGCACTCAGACTAGCCGTGGGGAAGAAAGAGAGAGATGGGGAGAGTGAGCAGAATAATAAAATTAATGAATGGTGGGATGATGATCACAGTGAGACTTGGAGCATGTTGTAATCCGTATTTTATTAGCCACCATGCGACTATGCGACAACTACTACTACTGTTGTGAAATGACAGTAGTAATGAAAAAAATGGAAGCCAGAGCCAAAATGGAAAAAAATATATACAGACTTGATGATGCTGGTTTATGCCTGTGGCAAACAACACACCCGAAATGCACAACTCGTGTACAGAATATTAGGACAAGGTTTCTGAAAAAAAATTTTTTGTTGGATTTTGGTCTGAAAAACATTTTACGCGTCATTGTCATCTTTGGCTAATGCCTGGAACCCCTGGAAAAAGAGAGAATATCTCTGGACATCAGGCTTTTTTCTTCACTTTGACAGCCCAGCTCTGTCTGCTGGACAGGGAGAGATAGCAGAATGGTTTTTAGAAAGGAGCAGTAAGGCTAATGCGTGCGTAAAGTGTAATAAGGAAGTAATGAAATGCTGCAGGGGAGAAAAGTTTTTATGGTGATGGTGATGATGATAGTAGAACCATGACGGAAAGAATAAAAGAGGAATATTGGCTAAAGCCAAATCTTCAGGAAAGGGGATGACACGCACGTGTAACTTTGTTGAAAGACGGCCAAGAGAAAGAATAAGACGGAATTGTTCTCTGGAAAAAGTCAGTAGGTTTCTTGGAGAACAAAAAAAAATTGAAACAGAGGCACTACTGCTGCATTTCGTATCGTAACGTTTCCAAAAAAAAAGTTTTTCTGTCTGTATTTTTTCTGGATACAGAAAAGTGAATTAAAGCCACAGAGATATAGAGACAAACTTGATATATGAGAGGAAAAGATTAAGGAACTGCGACACAAAATTAAAATTTCAAATTACCCTGATTTCTGTTCCAAACAGTGCTAAACTATCCAGCTGTTTTGCATAATTACCTTAAACTTTTTTCTTCTTCTCTGGTTTTAAAAAGTTACCATTAGTTTTTTTCTGCTACTTTTATATATAAAAAACTTCTTTTTTTCCTTTTCTTTATCACTTTCTCCATTAAACATTTCCCCTCTGCACAGATTTGCTTTATTTGAAACCTGCTCTTTCCATACAGCATATAGACAAGAATAGAAGAAAAAATATTTTCCATTGGTGGCAAAAACTTTGGTCATTAATAATATTCCGGCAAAGAAGGGAATGACAATAGTAAAGAAAAGTTTGCCCATTATGCTGCTCATCGTTCTTGTTTTTTATGAATAGTTTGGCGTGCCATTAACCATTTCCCCTTTTTCTAAGCAAAATTACCAATGATAGCTTTAAGAGCTAACCTGGTATCATACATAAAAAGTAGAAGTGGTAGTAACATCTGCTTGTTCTTCTGCAAAGTTTCCTTATAGCTTCCAGATTACATAATAATTTTCTAAAGAAGTTTCACCTACGCGTAAATCCAAGTTCGTGTGTGGAAACCCTTATAATAATCTTTGGAAAGGGCAGCACAGCTTCTCTAAAAACATAATGGTAATCGGTAACTGGCCACTTGAGTCAGTTTATATAAAGCTGTAACCTTAGCAGTAATTTCATTTTCCCATTCTCATAAAAATTACCATAAAACTCACACGCTCTTCTTGAAGACAGGGCTTCAAGATGAAGAGAAAGAAGACACCCGGAGATTTTGTGCAATAATCTGGTGAACTTTAACGTGTTCTCTCTATGTCTCTTTGAGAATTTTGTGCTGGACGGAGCAAAAAAGGGTAATAGGGCTTTTGTGCTTTAAATCTAATAAAAGTGGAATTTACTGCAGTAATCTTCAGGTGACATTTTTTATAACCGATGTATGGCGTTCTAGTAGTAATAGTAATCTGGGCTAAAATGGAAAAGAAAAATTCTTGGAAAAAAGGAATATGGATCGATATAGAAAATATTTTGTGCCAGTAAAAAATATGGGTTGACTTGAAAAAACCCAAATATTTTTGAATTGTAAAAAATGGCTAGGTTGGATGATAATAAAAATGGTATAAAGTTATAGAGCTAGCCAATTGTTTCAAGAAAACTGATAAAATGGCATTTTTTGTTTTTTACAACAGGAATTCCAATTTTCAAAAATGAGGAAAATAAAGCCATAATTTATTTTAGGGTGGTATTTACCATAAAAATTGGGAAAATACAGGAAAAGCAAAAGCATTAGGAGGATGAGAGCTTGTATGTATGAAAAAATGCAGTAAAAAGCAATTTCCTTACCGTTGATCCAACTCATTCATTTCAGTCAATTTGACGGCTTGAGTGGCATCCGGAAGGGAAGTTGAAGGAGTACACGTGAGGAAATTTCCGTTTTTGGATAAAAAACTTTTTCCTGGTGGTGGATAGTATAGAATGCAGACTCAATGCATAATAATGCGCTGAACCAAATGGATTGAAAGTTGTGGTGATGCGAGGAGATGCTCAAGGCTCAGCTGCATTTTTATAGCGTAAAAATGCAATTTCAAGTGGAGAAGTTGTAAACACAAACTGGAAACGCGTGCAAGAAGGATGGAGAAGATGATGCAATGGCGATATTATGTATTGGTAGAAAAATAACTTGCTGTTTTGAAAACAATTTGGAATAGGGAGTTTTTTATGGTTTTACTTGTATCGGAAAATACAGCATAATTTACAATTTTAAACGAAAGTTATGTCTTTATTTTGCATAAACATAATGTAAACTATGCACAAAGTGGAGAAGAATAGTCAATCTAATTTCAATTCTTGTATTGTTCTTTGTGTTTTAAAATTTAAGGAAAGTGAAACTTACAAATTACCATTGTGAAACATTTCTTGGAATGCCAAACCTTGAAATAATGGAAATACACTCGTGTTTGCATTTTTCATATATGCAGCAATGCTGGCATATTTTAAAGCAAGATACACATTAATAACTGGTTTGCTATCTTTCTCAGCGCAGCGTAGTGACATGGTCATGATTTCTACCACGACTCAATTAGATGCACACTACTTCATTTTATGTTCATTATGTCATTGTAATGACCTCAGCGTAACTGCATGCAAATCAAAAATAGCACTGACTTGAATCTAATACATGAAAAATTAGATACTACTACTATTTTAATCTGCTTGATAAATATTTGTAGGTAAAAAACTGCTTACAAGCTATAATCTTTCCACTTCCTGGAACATTAAAACTATTCATGCAAATAGATGCCAGCTGCCAATTATAACTTCAAGATTAACCACTTATACAATTAATCGGATCACTTCACGTCATCTTTCTCTCCTATAATCCGAATAAAACTTCGCACCTCGTAAAAGTGATTACGCACAACAGGTACTAGACCACACAAGACTATGCTATATACTAAAGGAACTATAAAGCCTTTATGGTATATTACTGGATATATCAACATGGCAATTCTAAACAATAATGTGTAGCAATTGTATCTCCACCAGTGGCCGATGCTTTTCAAAGTGGTTTCTGTGACGTTCTTGGGATTCTGAAATTTGCAAATAAAAAGATTTAATTTCACTTCAGCATTCTAATTGGCAATAAGCACGCGTTATGAAAATAGGGAAATAGTGCTAAAATTACTTGAATTGTTGAACCTATCAATCTACCCGAGTAGTAAATACTCAGAAGATGAAACGGAATTTGCACAGCTACACTTGCAATTTTTAATACGTATCTGGTCATATCTGAAAACCAGAAGCAAAAACATTTTCATTTCAAGTGCGTAAGTAAAAGTTTAATTAGTAATCAACGCAGTAGCTATTTTCTTACCTTCTTTCATGTCCTCTTGGGAGCCATACATATATGACAGAAAGTTCATGGTGAGATAAACAGAGATCAATGTGAATACCTGTTAAAAACAAATTTAAAGATGAAACTCAGAATAATAAAAATGTCAATAAAACGTGTAAAGAGTAATTAAAACAATTGAAAGCTTACAAAGTCAACGAGTCCAGCAATGCACGCTGGAATCCTCCACCTGAAGGAAAATCCCAGATTATCATGATAACTATTGACCGATGAAAACGCCATCACAATTTAGAAAAACTGAACACAACCTATCAAAAATTTGTACTGCAAACGCGAAACACTAAAAGACAAATGATATACTTTGTGATGTAGCTCATAAAGAAACAAATTCAAAAGAAAAATGCATGTACTGGTACAGTTATTGTAAATCATGGCTCATCAGAATTTCATTACATTTTTTTTGTTTCGGCAGCTTCATAATGTTACGCTATAGAACTTAACACAGTGTTCAGCACGAGGATAATGCATTCAAACAGGTTTTATTACATGTTGTATCGCTGATCAGTAGTAATCCTGCAGTTTTCTTGTGTCTTTCCTTTACACATGTAAGCCCAGCTTTGCCTTCAGGCGTGCAACAAGCTTTTTATGTGTTTGTCATTCTTCATCTCAGGTATCAGTCAGCTCGACAGCAAACACATTTTTTGAAGCTTCTAATCGCATTCGCGCAAGGCAGGAATAATCAAAAGGTCATTGAATGCACAGATTCCAGATGGATGTGAAATAGATCTTTAGGCAAGTCGTACCAAGAACATTAAACAGATGCGGAAGCTATTTATAGCGATTTTAGTACATCAAAATGATTTGGGTGTGTTGCATAATTTTAGTATTTGAAAGATTCATTGGAATATATATTACAAATTTGACATTTTACTCTTTACCCTTTATATTGTCATTTTTTTGCTTTGGCTTATCTCAGTAAAAAGGAAACCAAAATAAACATGGATAAAGTTCAAATAAGAGATACTAAATAAAACAGATTATTTTGTTTGCAGTAACAACACACCGCATGAGAGTGCACATTTGCGACGCTCTGGAATAGATTTATAAACATTGAATCATACATTTCAAGCTGAAATACTATTTGCATTTTTATGAACTATAGCATATAGTAGTGAGTTAGTGAGTTTGCAGGCTGTAATAACCAACGGAAAATTTTCATGAGTATATAAATGTAAAAAACGCAGCATGAAATACGAATAGGATAAAAAGTAGATAGTGTCAGTTATATGATGCAACTAATTCAATTCTCCAATGCCCGTTGAAAACTATTATTAGAATGAAAATGTGTAAACAACAGATTTGATGACATTCTTTTTAATGTAAGTGCATTTAAATATATGAAATAAGCCTAGTCGTCGTCGTAGCATTTAGAGAAAAATATTTTATTGCATTTTCATGCACCAAAACACATTTTACAAAAATAATGCCATTCCAATCTTCTCAATAATTTTTATTCCTTATCAAATAACGCATTTCTTAAAATACCTCGTCTCAGAAGAGTGTACCACTCTTGAGTGCCTTCCACTGTTCTTCCACAGTCATCTTGTTTTTCTTTTTAGCCTCAACGTGCTCGCAAGAATCTAAAAAATGAATACAAATAAGTTTTCAAATATCTGAACACACTTAAAGCAAAAAAGTAAGCAGTTTACCTCCAAAGCCAATTATCTCGCCATTGTCTTTCAATTCCTTTTCCATATGATCCAAAATAGGCTTCAGGTAGTTTTTCAATGGCTCAATACACATTTTCCTTTTTCCGGTCATCACCTCCAAAGCATCAGGCCACGCATGCGAAGATCCCATTCTCAACATTTTCTTAAGTAGCTCTCCAGCATCCTTATTACCCGCAAAGTCACATTGATACAAGGGTTTGCTGTTGGGATCATTGGGTTTAAACTCTCCCGAAGCAATGCACATGGCTTCATAAAATTGGAAATTAAGAACGGCCGCAACAAAGTAACGAATATAATCGATACCAGCCACAGTATGGAATTTTGCTGCAGGGTCAAACAACTTCGGGTTATCTCTATTTCCGGGAGGAACAATACCCTGGTTCAGCTTTCGAATAGACCACCATTTTTTGGTGTAGTCTTCTGGTTTGATCCTACCCTCAAACACGCTAAAGCGCCAGGTATCCACACTCATACTAAATGGGAAGTAGGCAAGCTATTCGACAAAGTTTTTTGAAAAACAACAAATTAGCTCATCAATTTCTATATCATTTAGAGCTTTTAATATGTATACCTTATCTAGAGCAGTTAGGTACAGAAAATTTAAATCTGTTTCCGTAACAGTAACAGGTCCCTCCTTTTTCTCACAGAAGCTCGCACCCAGGCCCAAGTCCAATCCTAGTTTGCATTGTAAATGCCCCGGTGTTTGAACGGCTAAAGCTATAGCGTCGCCAATGGACTGTACAAAATAGAAAAGATTTCAAAATGTGTTTAAATATTTAAAGGTCGTGTTTAAAGGTTGCACCTCATGAAATCCGGGGTTGGCCGACTCTCTGAAAATAAACTCCAAATCTCTGTACTCCTGATAATACGTAATATGTCCCATTTCATGATGCACAACCAGAAAGTCGTGATGTGCCACAGCAGTACATTGTCTAATTCTAAAGTCCCTATTGCCCTTCCCCAAGCACATGTCCCAGGCAGTGGCATGACAGCTAATCTCTTGTCCCGTGGTTGGTCTTTCAAGAATACTCTTTTCGTAAAACTCGGGATACATGCCTTGAAGCCCCAAGTCCTTGAAGAATTTGCTTGACTCTTCAAACATTTTTAAAGGTGTGTAGCCCTGCTTTTTTAAAGAATTTGTGGCAGACAATTCCGGAGCATTGGGAAAGGGTTTGGTTTTGGAATCCAGACCAGACCAACTTTGAGCCCACATGTTGCCCAGGATGTGGGCGGGGAGGTAGCCGCATTTTTCAATCATGCCTGCGTACTCGGGAAGCTTTCGCAGTTTCATTCTTACGTAAGCATGTAGGATTTGGTACATCGGGGCAATGGCTTGTTCTAATTCGATCATGACTTTTTCAAAGCTTTCGAATGTCCAGCCAGGAGTGTCTTCTTCATAAGGTGCTAACCACATTGCGGGAAAGTGGGGAAAGCCTAATAGAATTTTTGAAACAAATATTATATAAAATATTTATCTGGTCAAATAATATGAAAGTCTAAGATAAGCGTTTTGCAAACCGTTTGCCACGGCATATTCGTTCTCCAAGTCAACATGCTCCTTATATTTTTCCGGGGGTACCAGTTCACTCATTTTGTCATGCCAAGCAGTAAAGTAATGCTCTAGTTCCTTAGGATCCGTTAATGTTCGCATATAACCTTCCAAATCTGTTCGAACATATAAATATTTCAGCTAATTTAAGTACCGATCAATTGGCAAAATGTTTGGTAATTTTCACATATAGCTGTCTTACGTGGAATTTTCAACGTGCAGTTCTTAGGATCGTGGTACGCACACACGGAACCTATTCCGTATTTAGCGGCCATATCAGATTGCAGCTTTTGTGATAGCAAAACTCTTTCCTTTGGCATGCTAGCGGGTCCTTTATAAGCCAGAGTTTTAAATGCTCGGCGTAGTCGCTTGTTCTGGTATGTTTTATAGTTTGCAAATTTTGTGTTAACTGTCTTTTGTACTTCTGTCATATAGTTGGTGTATTCTTCATCTGCCTTAGCCTAATCAACAATTTATAAATATACTCAAATTAAGTAAATGGATTTAACAAAGTGTTGCTTCTGAATAAGTTTTAATTTTTACCGCTGCTGCTTGTGTTTCGTCATTGATATTAACTCCAGACATCCACTGAGCTTCAGTTCTTTTAAAACAGATTGCATTATGACTGGACTCTATTTCGGCTAGGTACTTTGCTGCCTCTTCTTCTTCAGACGCAGAGCTAGTACCTACTGACATTAGAAACAGAATTCCCATTGCCAGCCACCATTTTAAATTTCCACAAATTTCCATTTTAAAATCAGAAATCTATGTACTATTTTTTCTATGGTGGTATCTAAAATGGTAGGATGCGGGAGTAGAGTTACATTGATGTCATCAGAAGCAACTCTCGCACCTTTTGTAAGTAAATTCTTGGTTTTATTAGTCATATAAAAGGCATAATCAGTTGCATTGTCTGATTGATTTGCGGATTAATTACAATCACCAAGCTTGCATGACGGTGTTCTACTGTGAACCAATGTTCCCCGTTTTGCCTATATGTAAACTTTTGAACGGAATTTCAAAGTTGCACAAATAAAAATCCATTACTTTGACCTATAATTATGACAAATTTTTTAAACTGATAAACGGAAGCGCAAAATAATTTTCTATACCCAGACATGCATTTTTAATGAGAGTGCTAAAACAGTTGTGGAATTTAATTACCCTCTGCATATTCATGTGTCATGCCAGAAATATACGGGAGAAGTCTATCCTAGAAAGGATTGTTAAAAAGCACTCATAGTTTCCGACAAAGCCATATGAGGATACGTTTGATCAAAAAATCATACTAAAATGCTAAGAATGAAATTCAGCAGCATATTTTAGTATCTATCGGCAAGAGTGTCAAAAGTTTATGTATATAAAAAGATGTTATGCATTTATGTAGGTAGGACCATTAATAATGACCTTGAACGTCTAAAGTGCATAATATGAAAGACATACATTCCAGGTTTAAGAGGAGTGTAATATGAATAAATCAAATATTTTATTCAAACTTCTTTCGATTCACACAGTTGGTTTATTGTATCAATGCTGTACTTATAATGACTTTATAAAGTGGTCCAAATATCAGGTTTTTCTTCCATTACCAATAAAACCTCAGGAGATAAAAGAAACCGCCAAAAAATGCTTCTTTCACTAGAATACGCTTTTTTCACGCACTCGAGTTTTACAAAATAATAGTACCCGTAAATCTATCTCTGTTGAGTGAAGATTTCACGCACTTCCGGTTTCATTCACCTTGCATTCTACCTAGCTGTCACATCTATCTTATAGCTTGGTTCACCGAGCCAAGACATCTTCACCGAAATGCGAAACCACACTCGCTTCTTGCTTGCACAGTGGGAAGTGATATATTAATGTGGTTTAAAAAATCAAACAACGAGAAAAAAGCAGAAAGAAGCGTAGAGTTTCATAGAGCAAAGAATGGTAAGACGCCACATGCTATCTTATCAAGTAGGGAATGCGTAGCTGTGCCTTAAAAACGCGTAACTTTTGACGAGCAATGCGTACTTGCATTGCATTGTCCAAGACTTTTTCTTGTGAAATAAAAATGCTGCGATATTTTGCAACATTAAAACAAAAATATAGACAAAAGTGTATTTATGTAACATGCAGGCTTAAGATAAAAACCAGTTTGAACTAAATCTGGATTTGTAGAAATGTGTAAGTTTATGATTAAAATATTAACGAAACATTATACCGTACTAAAGAACGCCATTTGTCCAACGTTAATAAACATTTAGACAATAAAGTTTACGCAAGGTGGGACAAACATTTCTGATTGTCGCTATGGCGTCTCATTTCCAAAATCAAAAATTCAAATAAATGTTTAATTTTACAATCACGATGCCAATCACTTAAATAAGAGCTAAAATAACTACATCGTTTCACTCAGCATGAATTGTTTATGTTTATCATGCCGTTATGCTATGCAGTATTCTCGTTTTAATAATATTTCGTAGCGAGCAGTGCAGGAATATTTGATTTTAACTGACACACGCGTATCCCATAAAGCTAATAAAATATTAAGTTAACAAGCTCCAGAATCTATCTAGCATCAAAATTCACGCTGTTGGAAATCGTGTTTTATGATATTTATCAACAAATACGGTTAGCAACATAGGTAATTACAAAGCTATTTGCACTTTGCTAAACTGTACAGGTAAATAATGCGCAATTTGTTCACACATGTTTTATGTATAGCATGGCAAATTGACAAGAATCTATTTCCAACATCACTCGTTTTTCGTTTTATTTATTTTATAAACTTTTACTCTTTTGTAAGGTTTACTGGAACCCAATATTACCAACCTTCCTGAGATAGTAACAACACCAAAAATATTTCAGGGTCAATTTGTCATTGTTTTCGAACTTTGGCAAAATCCTTTATTTATTTGAAGTTAGGTTAGGTAAATAAGCTGACAACTTAAATACATTGATGGCATTTAATTAAGCAGCTAGTGGATTTAAAATATCAAATTCTGAACTTTAAGAAAGATTTAGTTAAAGGTTATTTTGTTGTTAAGCCAGTGAAATATTTAACTTTGGTAGCACTTTCTACAACCCCCATATTTTTATAATTCGATTTCTTAAGTTGAAATTCAACCCTATATCATACAACATGAAAACGCACCGTGTTTAAATCGTGGCTATTTTCATGAGCTTTTAATTATAGTTCCACTTCTGCGGTAGTTTAAGAAACAACATACTAAGTAACTTTTCTAAAATACGTAGCACTAAAGAAGTCAACGCTTCAATATTTTTTCAAAATGCTGCAAAATCATTTTTACCTCCTTGGAAAAGATTTCAGATTAGGTGAATATCTCGGCAGCATCCTAGTTCACTGGGATGAAATTACGCACCAACTGACAGTACCCCAGAATTTGAAACGAGCACAATTAAAAAATAAAATAAAAGCAGCATTTCAAGCTTTCCTTGTAGTTATGCTTTGCGTTGGTGGCTACATGAAATTCAAGCTTGGCGACCCAAATGGTTACACTTCAAGTGACATGGTTCTATACGGCTTTGCACTAACTTGCTTACCCATAACCAGCTTGTACATTGACACTCTGGCTCCGAAATCTGTTGAAATTTGCATGTACATAAACGGGCTACTAAATTACCCTACATTCTTTCCCAACTGTTGCTTTGAGGATCATTCAAAGCAGTCAATTATCCGAAGAATAAATTTTTGGTTTCCTTATATGATTTTTGTTTCCCTGATAATCGTTCCCATTGCCGATATTTGGGGTGTGCATTGGCTATCTCCGTGCAGGCCTGCTATAATTGGCTACTTTATTTTGCCAGAGTGCTACGAGGATTATGAAATTGAATATGGAGGCAACATGTTTATGGTAAACTTAATAGTTAAGATCGTAGTTTTTGTGGCAAATCAGTGGGTTTGGTTGTTTGGACCAAGTATCACGGAAATCTGCTTTTGCATATTGTTTTCAATGTGCATTACAACAATTCGGGAATATTTGGAATGGTAAAAAGCTTTTAAAATTTAATGTCTAAAGCATTTGAAAAGAAATACTTTGAATTTGTATTATTAGTTTGCAATCCGCAGCCGCTAGTGGATGTCTTTCTGGCGATCAATTGGCCAAACAATACAGAACTCTGCAAATTATCACCGTGGTTATGAACGACTTTCAAAGAACCATCGTCGTTTTTCTGGTTCTGGGCGTTATTCTTCTGCAGTCATTTTCAATGACAATTGTATTCAAGGTGAGTCTATCCCGAGAAAATCTGGTGATATTTCTGATGTTTGCTGCTATCATTCCAAATACTGTGCTGGCATTAACTCTAATGTTTGGAGAAATGGCGCAAGTACATACTGCTTCAGAGGATCTTTTTGAAATACTAAGAAAAAATTTGGTAACAAGCTATGCAATATCTAAAAGTGATGTGAAGTGGAAGCGTAGGTTTTACAAAAGCTGTGCAACAATCAAAGTGGGGTTTGGGTCTTTTAACTATTTTGAAATGTTAACCCCGTTGAATTGTGTTGATTCTGCGAATGATCTTACGGTTAACATGTTGCTTTTAAGCCAGTAAAATTTCCAGTTTAACAAAAGCTAATAAATTTGAATTTAAGAAAACTTTTTCATAATTAAATTGAACATGTCGAAAAAACGTGGTTAGGATAAATCTATTCTAGCAAAAACATTTTGCTTTTATGTATCTCCTGTACCATAATTGCTAATTACATTTACTTGTTCTATAAGCAACTGTTGTATTTTCAAGCTATGAGTTGTAATACAATCAAAACATTTTGCCTATATGTCAATAATTATTGTTGTCATACGTAAAAAGTACTTCTAGTAGTGCTAGTTTATGTGCTAACATTCAATGTTTATTTATAGTAATCATTCAATATTTACATGTACATTGCGCAACACTATCGCGTAGCATAGTTTATTAGGTACAACTACAAATTATATAATACCGGGTTAAACTGGTTCTACTTTGATTCCAACATGACAAAATCTCAAATATAAAATATGTATGATACGAACCGCAGGAAAGCGGGCTAGATAGATAAGCCGTAGTCAGTATATAAGCAAAAAGATCAATTTTAAGCTAACCACTATCTGCTGTTTGGTCCCTTAAAGGACCACTATCTGCTGTTTGGTCCCTTAAAGGACCACTATCTGCTGTTTGGTCCCTTAAAGGACCACTATCTGCTGTTTGGTCCCTTAAAGGACCACTATCTGCTGTTTGGTCCCTTAAAGGACCACTATTAAGTTAAATTTTAACAAACAAACTGTAGATTCGTAATCCTGATAAAAAATGGACCTAAAATCACGTGCCGCACAGCATAGATCCATTAAATTAGCAGATTCGGAAATTAAGGCCCTGATTTCAGGACCTTGAAAGTTAAATTTTAACAAACCAACTGTAGATTCGTAATCCTGATAAAAAATGGACCTATATTCATGTGCCGCATGATATAGGTCCTATGTAAAAGTATAGGACTATTGGTGACCTTTGACCTTTGGAGTTGACCTATTGACCTGAAAATCAATAGGGATCTTCGCATGAGGTGTAGTTATCGATAGCTGAAAACGGAATTGGAATAGGTCAACCCCACAACAACCACCAACCGCCCCAACCGTGCAAACCCCGATCCCCTCAAAACCAAATACGCACCACAAGTAACCCCGAATCCCACTACCAAAACCACCAAACTATCCCTCATCCTTAGTTTTGAGGAAAAAATGTGTCGGGGGAAAAATGTCCACAGGAAAAAACAACTAGGGAAATTTTGTCCAGGGAAAATTGTCCGGGGAAGAGTTGTCCAGGGGAACTGGGTCCTGTTCCCAGGTCAAACGGTTGAGGAGTTATCGTGCTTACGGACGGACGGAGCTACGTGCAGACACATCAAGATGATAGGAGTAAATGTTCACTAACGTGAACCTTAATAAATACATAGATGTACGCTGACTGAAAAGGTTAAATATAATATGTTTTATATCAAACCCGATTTGGATTAAATAAATTCAGATTATGAACATTGTTTGATATTCAAAATTATTTAAATTACGAACATTACGGATTTAAAAATGCAAAGATTCCTATGTAGCTACTCTAGTTCAACTTTGAAATTGTCATTTTAAAATTTAGTTACCATGACGTAATGGGTGATTCTCGATTACCAAACGCAGTCTTCTTTCGCTTTTCACCACAGCAAAGAAATGGTCTCGCGTATGATTATCTTTGTAGTTTCCAAAACAAGTATCACAATATCCAGAACCTGGGTTGCATTGCATGCATGCATAACTAACTAGCTTGTTATTACACTCTAAACATTTGGCTTGTTCTCGATTTCCAGATTCTACAAATCAAACAGTTTACAGTCATATTATTAGTAACTTTAATATTAACGGATCATTAACAGAGCACCTACCGCCTAATGTCAATGGAGATGGAAAGAAAGATCCCCATTTCCAGTTGAGCTTTTTTCCACTAAAATTAAAAAGTAAATTATCAGTCTATGTTTCTCTTTAAAACTCATGAATAATATGTTAGTGTCTTACATGGCATATTCGTGACGAAAACTTCGGAATTTAGCAAAAATATGCTGTCCATGAGCTCCTTGCTCCATACATTCCTCGCAAATATGAAACTTGACACACTGCAAGCATCTATATGGCAAGGCGTCAACCGTATTTTCACAATTATCACAGCCAAAGAATAAGGTCTGGGTGTCACTCAATCTTTCCTTGTTTGTCTCAGTAATAACCTTCTTTGGAGTTTTACTTGTCATGGGAACATTGAATGCACATAAAGTTGCTGCATTTAATATTGGCAACCGTGTGTCCGAAATCTTGTCAATAGAGCAACGTAACAGAAGAGTACCATCTTTGACGTAATAGTTTCGCAGAAGGTCAACAGGAAATGTGTAAAGCTTGTTTTTTATGGCGTGAGCAGCATGCTTGATTGGAATGGGCATCACGGTCCATACCAAATCAGCAGCCTACATTTTTTATCAAAAGTTTTTAATCAAAATGGAAATTCCAGATACCTTTTCAAAACTTGCTTGAGTGACTTGCTTACGTTTTCGATTTTGGTTGTTTTGATATAAAATTCCGCTCGGAATTCGTTTGATGACATGCTTTCATTTGGGTTATCAGTGTCGGACAGAATCAAACAGATTATGGAAATGGATTGTTCTACCTCGTGGTACAAAGTCAATAGGAGAAATTTCGCACCATGCTGTCTTTCCAAATCGATTACCACCGGATACCACATACTCTTGCGGTTTTGTTTAAAATCGGAAATGCCCTCTAGACGAATGTCAATGTCAGTATCATGACATATGGCAAGGTGATGACATTCTAGGAAATGATTCAACGCTGCTGGTATCCGTTGAATGCTCATTTTAAAGTCACACGTGTAGCCCAGTAGCTCACAAAATTTGAGAACATATTCTCTAAAAACACAAAATTTACACAATGAGCTTCAAAAATTGTAAATGATGTCTTTCAATAGATAACTCACCCAAAAGAGCAGACTTCAGCATGACGTGTAATTTCACTTCGTTTAACCTTTATCTTACATCCTTTGGATTGGTAGTTACAGTCAAATGTCATTTTATCTAGCATAGCCTCAAGGGCTCTGTTTCGAATTTTTGGTGATTCAAATGCCACTCGACATTGTGGACAAGCAAACAGACTTCTAGAACAAGATCTGCAAACTATGTGACCAAATTTGCACTGATAAATTTCAGTTTCGGGAATTTCCAGACACACCGGACATTTGTGACTGTCTTCGCTATTATCCTCCATTTTGAAAGACAGGCTTTAGAAATCCACAGTTAATTTCCTCCAACTTCAAGCACGTCGGATTTGTATCTATTCAATTAAATTTACGTTTGACCAGGATGACTTGGTAGAATTACCAAATTGACTTTTCCAGGAATGGAAATGACGACTGCAAAAAACCCTGTAAATTGGTGTTATGGTGCTCAGATGCATACCCAGAAAGGCTATTAATGAAGTGAAAGATTAATAAACCAGTTACCAGAGATAATGCACGCTTCAAGAGATAAAACATAGATAAGCAAGTAACGTAACCAATCAATGTTTTGTTTGAATATTTAGGTATGACGTTTTTATCATGAAACAGAAGCGTGCTTATGATTTATACAACAATATATTTTTAATTGCATTGTACTAAATATAAATTGTGTTTTACAAATAAAGCTTATATTTGAAATTGACAGGGTCGTGTGACGCAGGTTTCTGTTTTGACATTTTTTGACATAGTTGACATTTTCTAGTTAATTTAATAGAATAATGCGCAGTTAAGGTCAATTTATATGTATTTTTTAGTTTGTCAAACTGGTGTCATCTAATACAAACAGGAACATGTTGTCTAGATACAGGTGTATCACTGTCATAGAATTTGAAGCCAAAAATGTCCCATAAATTTAAAGCTATAGTTTGAAAACAATGTTAAATGTTTCATAATGTCCTCGAACATCATCCAAAAAACGTATTAAAATCATGTCACCTGTGTCCTTCCGTTGTTGTGGACGATCTGGTGACGCACATAGCTAATAACAAACAATACAGGAGCCCCTTTCAATCATGAGTTGGTCAACTTCCGTATCCCTCAGCTATTAAAAGTCATCGGTAAAAGATAAGTATTTGACCCTTACCCTTTTTGGAATTCTGATTATTGAAAAAAAATATGCGTGGGTGATAATAAATTGACACACTATTTTCCTATTATTTCGTCAAAAAAGCTCTCACCAAGAACTTTTACAAGGACACGAACATAAGAATTTCTAAAGAACAGTTGAGAAATATATGTGCAACCATATTAAATGTGTATATCAAGGAGACACGCAAGCAAAAATTGTTGTCATAGTTTTCATGTAGTATTTACTTATATGTATGTAATTACAACACAGTAGTTTTTGTCACCCTCATAAAGCAGACCTCATAACGCAAAATAAACAAACACCATAGGAAAATATGCCGCCATTGATGCCAAAATCCATTAAGAGTTTTCCCGGCAGCTTACTCCATTTCCAATGATTTCTGATCACTTTCCTACTTTTCCAGTATTACACTCTCGTGAGAATATTTGTTTCTTACAACAACGCAATAATATTCCTTACTATATATTTTGGGGAAAAAGCAAATCTACAATATTTCTCTGATGAAAGAAACAACACGTGTACAGAATCTGTGCCAAGACGCTGACTCTGCCTTTATTTACTTGTTTCCCTGGAAAACATTTGGTTTCGGAATTTATGTAATGCAGGGTCAACCTTAGTATTTATTCATGACAGGGGAACTAGTACAAAAGCAATACAATATTTTTCAGTATTCCAGAGTCTTAGAACAGCCACCGTAAGGAAAACGGGCTTAGGGCACATTTTTTCCCCTTTTGGAGCCACAACAGTGCTAAGGGGAATGCGCTCACTCTCTCACAAACAGACTGCTTTCTAGAAAGCAGAGAAAGGAGACTGCTTCTCTCTGACTCCTGGAGTTTCTGCTCAGTGTTGTTTTATCTTCCACAGAGAGCACACCTACCTACAGGGAAGCTCCATATTTTGTCGATATTTTTTTCCAAAGCTAAAAACATGTTTCTTAGTGAAAGCTTAGGAAAAAGTGGAAAATCTATATTACATTTGAAGGCTAAGCTGTGCAGAGAGGAAATGGTGGTGGTGGCAAGAGTGGTCACAAGTGTAAAGTTTTGCCAACTGTAAATATTAGAAAAGCTGGAAAAACTTGATAGGAGTGGATCATCCCAAGTAAATGATTTAGCTTGTTCGTCAAGATGACTCGATTTAGCAGCTGCGCGCCCAGAAAGTGGACAGAGTTTGGGCACCTATTGTGGTACTTTTATCCGGTGATAGGGGCATTTCTCTTTTCTGTTTGTATTGCTAATGCTAGCGGCTCGGCCGAAATTCAAAACGGGACTGTACTAAATGGCACTGCTACCAAGTTTGATAGTAACGTGGCAAGAAAAGGAGTGGACTTTGCTGATACGGCAAAAGCTGTAAAAAATGTGGTTTTATTTGCCAAGAAGAAGGGACGGAATGAAAAAAGTGAGAAGAGTAAACTGAGCAGCGGCAGCAACGGTGTGAAAGTTGAAAATGGTGGATTTGCGGCAGGTAAGCTGGAAATATTTTATGGTTATTTTTTATTTTCACTAAAAAATGATTATGGGGCGACTTGAGCAATGGCGTCATTTCAATTATATATGAAATATGAAAGTAGAGTAGAAAGCAGAGTAGGTTGTAATTGCGTCTCTGGAGAAAGCAAATAATAACAGTGGCTCAGATCTATATTGCCAATTATAATAAAGCCAGTAGAACAATGAAATAATGATTCATCTGGAACTCGTTCCAAGTCCAATGCAATTAGATATAATTGCTGGTAATTATTTGCACTAATACAGTAAAATGGATATGGATGTAACATTAGTTTGACATTGAAGAAGTTCACCAGATGGATAAAATGTTGGAAATATCATGTTTTTGTTAGTCTTGCGTACAGGTGCATTTTAGTAATCGCATATAATCAACTTATTTACTTTAGTCCATATTTACCTACTTATCATACCTACCTATTAGACCATTTTCCCGTGTTAGGTAAACAATCTAACACACATTTCATAGAATTTGCGTTCACAATTATTTTCGCTGTTGTGTAATCAAATCATTATCAAGCTACCTATATGTACCCAAATACCTGAGAGGATTTGCTTACGTATAACACCAAAGGATTTCAATGCTTTCAAAATAATTTGGGTTAGGGTTACTTACAAACTATTTTTGGAATTTCTGGAATTTAGATTTGTAAGGTGAAAGCTAGAAAGCTCAGCCCAAAGGTGTGACAAAAATATGCACTTAAGTAGGATTTTATAAAAATTTACTACAGAATTCTAGGAACTTGATTCCAATCCAAATTCCTGAAACCGATTAGCCTCGTCTATACTCGTGTAAAAAACCCAAACTATACTGGATAACAAAAATCATTATAATGAGAGCCACAAAAGTACCAAACAAAAAGCATCAAAGCCTCCTTATGCCTTAGCCTACTCCTCCATGGAGACAAAGGATAACTCCCACAAATATAATTTACTTTTGCATCCGTTGATGTTATATTGCTGCTGCCCGACTTGCCAACCAAATTGGGAAAGATCGATTGATGCACGTTTTGTACTGAGGAAGGATTTCTTTTTTGTTAACAAAAGTAGCAACGACACAATACCTTATACTATACCTACCAAAATGGCCTTTTTCTGTCAAAAGTAATTTCTTTCCATCACCCTAGAGCATATTCCCGCAACAACATCCTCATTCATGCATCCCGGATTTATCCCTGAAAAAAACTGTAGTGCAAAACTGACATAGTTGCCAAGCAAGTATGTATATGTTTAAATAATATATATTCTTAAGCGGTAAATCCATTGGCTTTCCCATTTTTTTTCTAAGAAACTCGAAAAAAGCATACAACACAGCTGGTAGCCAAGTATCAGTCCTGGAACACTTGAACATTTATCCTATCCCAAGTCAGACTTTCAAAATAGCAGTCGGGCAGGCAGGATAGATGACAGTAAGCCCCCTTAAGACTCATACTCCAGATTTACGTCATTTCATCTTCCTGCTTCATCTGATTCAGTCTTGGCTGAGCACAGGCAAGACATATGTGGTAGCCCACAAAATATGAACTGGAGCTTAACAAGTTTCTAGCTTGGACCAGAAAAAAGAGAAAGTTGTCTGTTACCAAGTTTTTTTCTCCATTTACTCTGTGTACCAATTTTTTTCTCGCTTGGTACTAAAGATGAGACTTTTTTATGTAGCATAGTAGCAAGCAATCTCATTTTGGGTTTTTGTAGTGCTCACCTTTCCCAATTTTGGAGTTCATTTTCTTTGGAAATAACTCAGACTCGGGGTGTCTTGTGTCACAGACTGTTTTTCATTTTGGGAGAAAAATCAAGAAACTTCAGTATTGACACATTTTATTACGTTGTCTACCCCACGAAAACATATATCAAGCTTCACAGCCTGTGTTTACTTATAAAAGTCTAGAGATCTAGCACGAAACACATTTCATTATTGTTTTTCTCTCTGTCAAATTTGTTTCAAGTTTATTAGTGTATATTGTCAAGGCACTAGATTGATAAACGTGAGGTTTTGCTGATAACCTGTCATTGTTCAAAAATTCTACGCAGCAAACCATTTTGATTGGGTTTTCTCTTTGAAGCATTTGTAGCAGCTGCGTTTACACTACAATTTTTGCAATTTATCTAAATACCACAAAAGTTCCTAACCCAAAAATGTAAATCATTTTTCCTGCTTTACTGTAAAGAACATACAATCTAAATCACATTAACCATATATCTCATATTTCTATGCTCTTCAATCCACAATCAAGCTGTTCTCAAATCTGAACTTAATCTTTCTGGCACATAATTCAGTATAATTCAAACGCAGCACCAAACTCACTCAGATTCAACTACAGACAATTTTCCCATATATCTTCGTACCAAGCTTAAGTGCGCATCCACAGGGCGTCCACATCAGCAATTCCGCCACTGTCACCATTCCCATTTTTCTTTCTTCTTTTTCCCACTTAACTAGGTTAAGTAAGCTATTAGTATACAGCAAAAGCATCATTATACTAATCTCTTCAGACTCTTTTGGAACCACTCTGCATCCTTGCATATATAAGCTTTACACAACCCACGAGCTTTGGCAAAGGCCAAAACCTTGCTCCAAAAATCAAAAAGTGGTGCTTAAGCATTCCCCCAAAAATATTCCAAAGCTTAACCAAACAACGTCGTTATGTTGCCCTAAATCGTGCATTACACACAAAAAGTTAAAAAATTCTGGATTTTTTCTTCTTTCTTTCAGAATGGGAATACCAACTAGCCCCGCTTCTGCCTCAGGATGTTTCCACACTCCCTCCCAAGTCGGTTTCCTCCCCACTCAAAGCAAACACAGGTTTTCCCTCCCAACGCATTGGACCAGGCACGTGGCATCAGGGCTCCACGGGAAGCTGGTGGCTATTCGGGGGTCATCAACCTGGTGGCGGAAACGAGAAAAAAGCAAGCTCACTTTTGTATAGAGCACCCCATTATCTAACTGATCTCTGGAGATACTCCCCTACCACAGCCAAGTGGACGTTAATTTATAGACCGGAAATCAGTTCTGGAAATATTTCTACTCAAGTTCCATCAGAAACGGTCACCAGTATTCCTGAAAACATCAGCTTTCCCTTGCTCTGCGGTGGAGAAAGTAGTAGTGACGACAAGCTTCTTGTTTTTGCGGGAAATGGGGTAGTTTCCCAGAATAACTTTAGCAAAGTTGAGTCATTGCCAATTTCATCTTCAGGACAAGGTATTATCTGGCTTTATAGCAACCAAGAAGGCAGTTGGACATCTTATTCATGTCCAAGCCAAAATGGGTCTAAAGCTTGTCCCCAGTTTGCTAAACCAGCATTGTCTTGGTGCGATGCCTCAGGCTTGACAATATTAGAGCCTACAAAGCCATCTCAATCTGAAAACGTCATAAACGACACAACCGAAAATGCTAACATCGACATAACCTACAATCAATGGAATTTCAACCTGGCAACCTTAACTTGGACAAACTTTGCATCCTTAAATATTTCCACTTCCGTGCAAAATCTCCTCCAAACCGGAAATTGTCGCTCGATACCCACCACCAACTCCACAAACCATTTGGTCTATTTTCTTTGTCCCTCTGCAAACATTCCTCTTCTAAACCGCAACGTAATTCTGTACAACCCGGCAACAGCCTCTTTCACTCTACTTGGCGATATCCACCTAAACAATGCTTTCACCGACAAAAAGATTTGGCAACCTGCAAGAAGCTCCTTAGCCGCTGTATTCCTCCCTGAGAAAAACATTTCCCTGATATTCCTAGCTTATCACAAGCTTCTAGACATTTGGATTCATAACCACGCAACGGATAAGCTGCACTTTATAGAAAACGTTTGGAAAGCGGATACTCTTCACGTGTTTCAAACCCATGAGCACTTTTACCAACTTCAGGTTTCCTTTGAGGGATTATCTTCTCCCGTTTTGGTAATACCCATGGTAAATCCAAGAAACAAGCTGGCTAGCTTTCAAAACAGTCCGGCAACTACAATCTTTAAGGTTACAATTGTATCGGACAAAGAGGTATTTCTACCGCCCAGAGATGCTCCACTACTATTGCTGAATGATAATGCAGTGGTAGAAGAACAAGTAGAATCTACAACAACTGTATATCAAACTAATGAGCTTTACACCAACAAAACGATAAAGATCGTTAGCAAAAGCTCTGTTGAAAATGGAAACTCTTCTAGCAAATCTAATGACCAGGTTTTTACTCCAAGTGTAGTAGTTGCAACAACAACAGCAGCAAGTACAACTAGTACAAGTACAACAACGGCTTTTAGTACTAGAATGCCCAACCAACAGAAACCACTGCGTCTAATGATGATGCCCATGATGAAGCAAAAGAGTGGATCCGGTGTGGTGGGTAGTGGCGGTAGCGGGGGCGGAAGTAATAAAATGGTGATGAGCCTCGGAAAACGAGCCAAAAGCTCTGTGGCGCCCATTACCAGCAGACTGCCTCGTTTGAGTACGAGTAGTGAAGTACCCTCCAAATTTGTTAGTGTTAGCAGCACTACTCCAGACTATTCAAATGTTTCTAATGACCAGACTGAAATATTGCCAGCACCTCAAAAGCTACACAATGATAGCAAAGTAGCAGAAGAAGTAGTGGTGGTCACACAAAAACCCGGAGTTATTTCGAGTAGAAGTACTTCTAGTAATGTAAATTTGGAGGCTCAGGGATATCAAAATGATGACCAGTACCATAACTTTCGGAGTCCAGGTAGACTAGACTTGAATGCTGGGGAAGGACAAAACAATGTTGTTTTGTGGCATGAGAATCAACAGCAGAGGCATGAGCAAGAGGAGGAACCGGGCACGCAGAATATCGACCCAAAAATATTTTTTGCTTTGACGCTATCCTTTTTTGGAAGTATTGGCCTTATTACTTTTGTGCGACGATGTGTCAAGTGTCCCATTGGAAGATTGGAGGAGGATCCGTGTATTTTGGATAAGGAGAGTTTGACGCCGCCGGTGAGATACACGGTTATTCCGGGAGATATGCCGTATCACACGCCAATTGTCTAAAAAAATATTTCAAAATGGGTATTACAATTACAATGTACAGGATTTTTAAACAAATTTAAAAATACACAAAAATATTGAATAATAGTTTAGATTGATATGCATTGATTGATGCCATGTAAGAATTTAGACTTATGGCTTAAGCTTGTACTTTGGAACATTTTCAATGTAAAAATGTTTATGAACACAACTTGATGTACATACAAAATACTGTGTAATTGTCCTTGCAAATATTGAAATAAAAACGAGAAATATTTTGACTAGCTGGCGCTGTACAATTGTTGACGAATTGAACAATATCATATTATTTTCCATGTATCATATTTTCTAAGCATTTTGCGCAAATTACTCATCAAACCCAAAAACTGGAATACGAAATGATAAATCACGTAAGCAAATTATAAAAACACCGGAACTTCCGTGAGTTGCCGCAGTTATATCTATGCGAACGGAAATGGAATCATAACTGACTTTGAATGTTTCAACACTACCAAATAATTTAGTTTGACGTGGTAAGTAAAACTACCTGAATGCCTGGCATTCCCAGAAAAATGATTTTTATGGGTTGGTTTAACGTTTTCTGAAAGCCAGTACGTTTTTACGAAAATTTATTGCTATTACTGCATTGGGAGAAGATTAACTAGTAGAGCTATTGAGAACTTATAATTCTGGAGTATTACATTTCCTTATGTCTATTGTTTCTAGGAATTTTGTGCAATATACAGTTCAAACATAAAATGGGCATGGAACATGTAGCAAGTTTTCTCTGTTGATTTGTAATGTAACTTTTTACGCCTTTTCTGAGAAGTTAAGTGAGTGGCCCAATATTTTACTGGGAGAAAGTTGCCCAGTGGTACTCCAGTAACTCCAGTTGAATTTAAGCTATGATTTTTTTGTAATTGGGTGAGCAGCCTTTGTGTGAAAACTTTGGAAAGAGTGGGTATTACTGAAAATAGTTATGCTTGTTGACAAATTATTTGCTAATTCCTTTTCTCCTTTTGTTTCAGCTTGAATGTGCTTTTGTTCAGAAAATAAATAGGTTAAGAGAAAGCAGTACGACATAATATTCTTGGTCTTGGGTCAAAAGTCTTTGTTTTGAGCAAGTTTCTTGTAGAGTTTCAACTGTTATTAAAATAATAGCCTAAATAGTTTTTCAACTTTTACCATTAGTGACCTCTCGAGAGTAATATTTGAGAGGGGCTTGACACAGTTAATTCTGGACTGGCAAGTTATTTGACCAATCGTTGTTTCTTCAAGTTTGTTCAGTTGGGTTAGCGAACTTTATCAATTTCAGCTTATTTTCTATGAAGTAATTTATTTATTCAAGTAAATACATATATTTTGTAATGATGGTTTAAGATTTATTAAGAAAATCTGACAGTTTTGCGGAAAGGACTGAAATTGATGTAAAATCCGAAATACTATCTTAAAACTATTTGCTTTCGTTTTACTACTTTTCAAAGCTAATCTTGCAAAGTAAACTGAAATTATTTTTTGCGCTTACGTTGATCAAGTTTCCTTTTTCATTACAGCCTAAAACGTAGAAATCTTAAATGAAATTGAAATCCTTAAGAGAAGAATGCTCTCTCTTTTAGACAATTTCTCTGACTACGCCATCATCATAAGATCACGCTAAAGCGGCACTAGAGAGCTTTTTTCCCGTCGTATCGTTTTCTCTTATTGCAAAACATTGAATTCTACGAGCAAGGATTTAGTTTCATGCTTTTTATTTTACTGGTTTTTCATTCAACTGGCATAACAGCAGCAGCAGCACTGCTAAACAAACAGTGTACAAAAGCGTATAAACAAAAATGACCCTTTTCAGTATTGTTTACCAAGTACACAAAAAATTGAACCGGATACAGGATACATTTTGCACTAAAAAAGAAAATATAAACTACTATCTACAGCCAACAAACAATTTTCTCCCAACATTCAAGTAACGCAATTTTGAAAACACTAGTTCGTTAGTCCCTTTGTTTTCCGGGAACAAACCCAGTAAATTGTCTATCTGTCTTGCATTGTCCTTGAATGCCCTAGACCAAAAAGGAAAAGATTCTCTTCATGTTGCCGCACAAAGATTGCATCATTATACGTTGGGCTTTTCTTTTGGGACCCATCTTTAGTATAGTAACTAGTGTTGTTGTATTGTTGATTGTTTGCAAACAACAACACAAAGCGAGAGAAAAACAAAATGCGCTACGCTTTGATGATGACCTTGTTTTACCCCGCAGTAGTAGCAGCAGCAGAAATAAAAGCACAAAAGAAAACATTTCTGAGAAAAGACCACCAACTTTTCTTGAAGTGCGCTTTCACTGAAACGGTAATAATGAGCTTTGTACATTCTGTCCTCTCTGGAGTAAACAGCAAATGACCATGTGCAAATTTGAATTTATACTGAGAGCTCAAAACATTGTGGTGGTTTTAGAGTAGAATCATGCTGGAAAATTCTGTAACCAAATTATAATAAATGAGATGAGACGTGATGTTGTGCAAGAAAAGTAGCATTTTCTACAGTCTTAATGATGCGCTGAAAACCAACCTAGCGCATAAATTAGGTGGATCATTCCTCGTTTTTCAAAATTACGTATTGACAATGCTTGAATAAACATTTGAACAAATAACTTGTCTTAAAGTGCACTAGAGCGAATATATATCTACCGGAAAAGTGAAAAGTCGTGTAACTAGCACTGCACCCCCGCAGCACTTAATTTACTACTGCCAATTTCATGTCAAACGGAAAATATTTATTTTTAGAATGCCATCCAATCCACTTTTGCTGATAATGCATCCTGTGTGTTATACTACTGATTCATTTGTCGTCAAACAGACATAAAATATATATATTTTTTGAAAAAGGGTTAATACTGCACACTAGGGAAAACTGAATGTGTATTACGTCAAAGGATGTGTATAAAATCTTCCCTAAGGCAAAAAGCACACACATAAGTGAAAACCCGTGTACAGCAAAATACTCTGGAGAAAAGTTTACTAGAAATGGCTGGTTAGGTAAACTATCTAAATACATTTTGTGTGTCGGTTTCCGCTACCTTTTGCAGAAAAAAAACGAAATTTCCTTCACACTCCTTGTCTGCTGCTTGTTATGAAAACATCCAAAATGTAATAAAGTGTTCTCCTAGCATCTCATAATATAGCAGTGTTGGTTATTGAGTTTGAGATGTCGGCAAACTTTTCGTTTGTGCATTGCCTAAAGCAACAGACACTACTATGTATACCTAATATCTACCATGAAATATTATAGTGTTAAGAAAATCTCTAAATTAAACTTTTAGCGAATCACCTTGCTATCACCATATATAAAATATTACTGCAAATAAAAAACTTTTTTGCTGAGGTGATAGTGTGAATAGGAAAAGGAAGTAAAATTTAATTTTCCTTTAGCTTTTGGCCATATATTTGCTGTAATAAAACAAGAAAACGTTTCGGGGATAGAAAATGCCTGTAAATATTTGCTCAGGTTTATTACAAAAAGAGAAAAAGGGTTTATTGGATGTAAAATTTTACTAGAAAGAAACTTCCAAAACTATACAGTTTATTAGTTTGGCTATATATTTGCTCATTTGTAGGCTTGGTGATTGGTTCGTGGAAACTAAAGTTAAAAATAACTTACAATCAGCGTTTTATTCACTTTATTCTCGCTGACAGCACTAATTCCCGGAAACACATAAAAGTGTAATAATTGTTTGATCTATAATAATTTATATTGAAATGCAAATGTGTTTCTAAAAGACAACAAAATTTGTTGCATTGAGGCAAAGTACTAAATTGCAAGAGAAAGTAGTTTTTGATCATCAAAAACAGTATTGATTTTCCCTATGTGCTTTCTCTTTTTATATACCTACACTGCTAATCAACTTTTCATCCAAAATACACAAAGCAATTTCTATCTAAGGCCGAAATTAGAGTGAATGCTTGTACCTTTTCCTTTTTTCTCTCTTGAGCATTGTGTTTTGAGTTGTGTAGCCAGACTGCAGATTGATGTTCTCTTGTTCCTCTGCCTTTCAGAATCAATTATATTTTGTTGTTCAAGTTCATTGCTGTGCACTCTGGGTACGCGTGTGAAAGGCAGATAATGACACAAGTACTAGCAGAGCAGCAGCTGCAGATGTTATTTGCGGTTTATTTATTTGTTCTTGCTGGGAAACGGCTGTTGCTGGCGTATGTATAAATGCATACAGGGAGAAAAAACCGCAGACTCCTTTTCGGTTGGTACATGTGTTGGTTGTCTGTGTCTGTTGTAGAACAAAACGACGACAAAGAGTATGAATGCATTTAGCAAAGTTACAGCAGAACAGGTTGATCAATAACTCGTTAGAAAGCTGGGCGGACTAGAAAAGCTTTTATTGTGTGTTCTCTCTCTAGCTATCTAATATTTTGCGTGGAGAAGCAGTTCCTCCAGCACACAGGAAATTGAATGGTGTAATCTTAAAATCGTCGGTGAAGGAATATGGTGGGGTTTACAAGACAAGCGGGAAATTTTACTAGTATGCTAGTACACTAGATAGAATCCAGGTCAGTGCGGTACTAAAATCAAATAGCTAATTTCAGTAATGCCATTTGGCCTGTTCATTTCTAGAACAATAAAATGTTACAGAGAGAAGAACCAAGGACAGAAGAGCAGAGATGATGAGTCAAAATAAAAGGCGCAAGAGAAAGAGAGAGAAATGTCAAATTCCGGTGTATAAAGTTTAGACCCAGTAAAATTTTGGAAGCAGGACTTCCGAAGAAACTGGAGCGGAAAAGGAGGAAAAGATTTCATTGACAAGAGGGAAAAGAGAAAATTATGTAACTGGAACAAAAGACAATTCTGGGAAAAGCCAACAAAAATCAAGCGGAGATTTAGGTAGTAAATGCGATACATATAAGAAAAGACAGAACAACAAAAAAGGTCAAAAATGCGTGGGTGAATTACAAAAAAAGTTTTATTGTGTGGGGGAGGAAACTCTTTATGGCAAAACATAGTATAGAGTTTAAGTTGAATTGAAGGAATTTAGGGAATTCTAAGAATGGGGTCTGGTGAGTAAAGTAATAAATAATGCACTTTAGTGGCCCACAACTTGAGGGGTTAGAAACTATGCAAAAAAGTTAAAAACTATTTTGGCAAGTAGCTTTATATACTTGCTGGTTTACCCAGAAGCAAACTAAAATTTGGGTGTGTAAACGGGAATTTAATTACAAAATTTGCTGAAGCCATTATACTAGCAGGTACCTAATTCTTGGCAGCGTTACGTTCTTTTTCATATCCGGCAGCTATGGGTTTTTAGGATGTACTTGAAAGATAATCGGCGTGGGTGTTTTTGTAAATATGAACAACAGCCTTTATGTACTTGTTCTTGTGAAGGTTGTAAAGTGGGTAAATATATCAACTCTTGAACATCATTCAAAATAGGTACTTAAAATTCAAATAAAAGCAGCATATATTTGCAATAACATGTTTACATACGACGACATTGGGCTCAGGTGGGATCATACACTTTTACTCAAAGTACATTCATCCACAGGGCAATGACTTCATTGTCATTGTTTTCTCATAGCTAACATGACAATATAAATTGTCAAAAAAAACTTTTATATTTATTTAAATGTATTCCTATCAAAATCCGGACATATAAACGGAAGCTAACTTAAAGTTAGAAAAATGTACGAATTTTTCGTTTCGTTGCATCAAAAAATATTACACACGTGCGTACAACTTACATAAAGCTTTCGCTTTGAATTAAAGCACGTTATCCTAGCAACTCATGTTTTTCCTCATTGCAGTGGGCACAAAGCACACACGTACGCAGTAAAAATGTATCTAGTTTCCCTAGAGCCGTAGCTTTCACTTCAAACATTCCTTGTAGAAAAACACGTGCTGCAATTTTTCCTTGCTTTCTTCTTGTGAACTACGCACTTAGTAGTTTCTAAAGGTTACTTTGAAACATGGCTATTGCTAGAGACGCTCAAGTAGCAAACACTTCTTGTCTCTAGAAACGGCAGTGCGCATAAATCCCATCATGTTCTCAACTTTTTTTGAATTCAGCATTAAATCTTAATTAAAGCTAGAGAGCATTTACAAAACATGTTGGTAACTTTAAGAAAAAGTCCTAAGCAATTTCAACTCTTTCCGGAAACACATTTTTGTAGCCCGACAGACATATCAAACTTCATGTTTCTTACACAAACTATTCTTGAATGAATTTATATAAAAGAAAAACAAACTATACCTAATTTACCATTCAGGTAAAGTAAGCACTCGAATCTCAGAGTTTCTTTGCCTCCTCCAAAAAAGTTGCTTAGTCTATCGCAATTTTTCGGGGTTTCGCTTTCCCTGTCAATTTTTAGTGAATTATGAGCACATACGCATCCACAGACTTTTACAACTTTGTATTACCTTGTCCTTGGCGGGGAGGTGTGAGACGATGCAGTAAAACATTTTCAAAGCCAAATACCAAGTTATGTAAGAGCAAGTATCTTGTGTTATTATTACAGTTACGCAGAATACAAAGTAACTTGAGATGTTGTTATGCCAGTCTTGTTACAATTTTAGCGTTTGTTGCGGTTGCTAGAAACCGACTCTATTTCTAGTAAACATAAATTACGTCATTTAGGAAGTGCACGTGCCGCAGAGCAGAATTTACTGTAGATTCTAATCAAACTAGTATATATTCTCAAGTTTTACAACTAAAACTCCAGCCATGTCTTCGCGCAGTCTTAGAAAAACACGAGTAAAATTTGCAGTAAGTTGTAATTAAAATTAAGAGTGCTTGGCACTATTGCGCACTTGAGAGGCTAGAAACTTTCAGCAATGTATTTAGGTTAGATGAGTAGACCTCTTCCCGTATTCTTTTTCTGCGTCAACGGAGCTTGAGTGAAAATTATTTCTTGTGTGATGTGGTGTTGGTATATCTTCACCTTTTGCTTTTATGTTTTTACCTATTTCACATATGAAATCTTTGTGTTATCAACGTATATAAAAGGGAGCTTCTTCTGTAGATTCCATTTTGGAGATGACCAAGCAAGGAAATCTTTTCCATTTATCTCCACTCCTGTCCTACTTTCCACTCTTTTGTGTGTGTTTTCACGCTTTTTGGCATACCAACAAAAGGAGCATGCCTTCAGGTATCTGTTTTACTGCTTTAACGATTTTCCTGGAATTTTTGGTGTGAGTGGAATGTATGTATTTTTATATTCCTTGCTATCGACCAAAGTTCAGTGGATCGGGTCAATTACTTTGGCTTTACTGCCAAGTAAATACACTGAACCAATAAAATGCTCGGGTGCGCAACTCAAATAAAGAGGGTGACCCTATTCTATGGGGTTCAGGACGACGTTTTGGTGTCATCGATAAACTCTTAAAACAGGAAAAGAGGGGAAAATGATGGATGTATAACAAAATAACAAATTTCTTTTTATATAAAATGCAAATTCCAGACAACTGTTAGCGAAAATACTATACCAGTACTACAGGTTTGCAGCCATTTAGAGAGCTATTATTAAGATGCTCTAATTAGCATACTATGTTTATAATGCGCAGTCTTTACATTAGCTCATTCAAAATTCGTTTCTAAGAACGTTTTTCATATAGACCTGAAACGCTCAAGTTTTAAAACACTTACTTATTCTGACGCAGTTCACTTTGTATACTTAAATTAAGCTTTTCTTTTCATTTCTGAACACAAAAAGTCCCCTCATTCCCAATTTTACTAGCTGGAAAATTCATGCTTTTGAAAAACCATTGGTGCTGAAAACGGGTCAAGCATCGGATTACAGTTTAAACATTTACAGCATTGCTTGACATACAAAACTCATGATATGGTCCATATCTAACTTTTTGTTTCAGTACTTTTTCTGATAGCCTTACATTTTTAACACACAATTGACCCAGAAGCTGAGCAACTTGCAAACTACATTTGCCAACAGCAGTCAACTTTGGACCCAATTTGATATTCTGATATGATTCTATTTTATTAAAAATTCAATACGAACCAACTTGTTATTTGCCCTTGAAGAGTAATTACTGAAATGACAATATCAAATACCATTAAACTGACTTGATGCATCCTGTGGGACTAATTTGTCGGTAAAGGTATCATCACCTTTTGTTTACAGTTTCCTTTACAGCTTAAAAGCAAGGAACTTACGTCAGAATATTTAATAAACTTTGTCATAAATACATAATCCTATTTTCATATATACTTGGAAATATATTGCATGTGCCGTGGACTCATTTTAACTGTTAATTTCTAATGCAAATTGCAAATCAACTGTCAATGGCATTACTTTCCAAGCTTCCAAGAAAGTTTATAGCATCCAGTTTAAAATCACAAAAACAAGGAAAACCACTTTGAGCTCAGTTCCATATAGCTATACAAAGCCCTCCTATGAAGCTACTGCTTTTCCTTCACTGCTGCTAAACTGATTAATTATGCTGATGGGAAGTCTTTTCATGATACAGTTACATCTTTTGCTTTTGTTCCCTTTCCCTTTTATCAACCTCATCAATTCCAAAACAAAAGTCTTTTTATTACTATGATCACCAGACCTAGTTTTCTAACTTTACGGAAGTCTTCGTGCAAATGCTCATTTCTAAAAGCCATTATATCTCAAATTGAGAAACAAGTTTTCATAATGAGAATTTAACGATGAATGACATGATTTATACAGTGAACAATACAAAGATTAGGAATACGAAAGTGAAACCATGATACAGTTACCACCTGTTTAAGTCCTATAAATTATTCAGCATTTCTGGCTAGCATGTTGTACGTTCATTAGGACATTTGTACAAAATACAATATTTATAAATTGGTAGCATTTTTTCCAGCATAAAGTTAAAAGATACGATCATCAGTGTGTTTTGCAGTCCATTATTTTAAGATTATTATTATGATAACTTTCTCTCGCATCCAAATGAAAACATTTGTTGTAATGTTGGAAAAATTATAGGCTATTTTATAAATGTTTATATAAATTGCTTTAAAAGAAACAAAATATAAGGATAACTGTTGTATCCCTTTGCATTTTTCTAAATATTCACTTTTTTGTTTCTAGATCATACATCAAGCACGTCTTCCTACATTTTGGCAACATTTCATACGTCAAGCCTTTTTCTAATGACATACTGTGCACAAGCACGAATATAATGCGATGATTGATGAAATATTAATGGATAACATATTTTGTGACGAAACACTTTTTTCACTTTCTCGCAAAATCGTGTGAAGTTATCAAAAAATGTTTCTTTCATGTTGCCACATTAGAGAATTCCCTGTATTTTAAAATATATTGCATAAAACATAAAGTAAATTGCACCAAAAAAATTTACAATCCTTTACACAATTTCCTTTTTTAGTCGATCGTGCGCTTGTGTAAATTTACACATCAAAATTTTCTCTCTTTTATTTCCAGTCCGTGTCTCCGTGCACTTGTCCCTTTTTACCACTTTACACACAAAATACAAAATATGTATCTTCCCGAGAGATTTTTTGCCAAAGACACACACACAAAGTGATGATGATGTGAGCGGTGGCAACACTGACATTCACGTTTCTAGCCTTTCTCCCTGTAGAGTTTACACAATGGCATGTTGGCTGGTATGCTAATGGTAACAAGAATGTAACAGCGGGAATCTGTAAGTAGCTAGACGTGCTAACGAAAATAATGATCAGTTTGATAAAAGGCGGCTGTACAAAAGAGAAAGCTTGTTATTTTCGTACTCGCCACGAGCTCTTTCACTCTTTTTTTCTTCCCCTTTTGCCAGCAACGTGTACTTTGGAGGAAAACCAAGGGCTTCATCATAAAACACGTTTTCTGAGCAGAGCGGAGAGTTTCTCTGGAAAATCCTTTGTTGGGGAATGTCACGTTGCTTCGATTTTCCCAACTGGGAAAAAGATGATGAAACATGCATGATGTGCCCTGTACATCTCTCACGTCAAGTTGCTGAAAATCAGCAAAGTCTCAGGGTACAGATGCTGCTGAAAGCTGCGTGTGTGTTTGCTATGTTGGTATGAAAATTAATTTACAGGAAAAGCCTGTGCAACACGTCGTTTCATATTTTTGGCAATAATAGAAAGGTGCACATGCAACCTGCTTGGCAAGCAAAATTGTATTTTAAAAATATTATTAAAATTATTTCGAAAATCAGTATTCTCATTTATTTAAACAAATTAAGTTAATTCCAGAGTAAATCACCTAAGTTACATGCATTTGATTGATAACGTGTAGGTTTAAGCAACGTAACTATTGTCCAAACGTAATGCGGCTTAGTACACCTAAGCAAGCACAAGTACCAATAGTGCAAAACATAGACAATAGAAGTTTGTTCCAGGAATTACTAATTTAAACTGCTGCTGAGTTCCAATTGGCTGCCGATTTTTAATTTCAATATCTGCATTTACTTGGCTAGACTTTATTTCGTTTACTTTATTCACTCATAATGTTGCTTTTTGAAAAGTTTACGAATTGAAAGCTAATTACAATTAGATATGCATCGCTCCAATTGCCACGAATATTTTAGATTTCAGGTTTTAAAATAAACTCGCAGTTTCTTGTCAACATGATGAGACTCTTTTTAATAATTGTAGTCTATTTTACATCATTAATTTCTACGACCTACGCCCAAAAAGGTCACGAAGATGTCAACCTCACCCAAAAGCACCACCTCAGTCTTCAAATGCAAGACGGCTACCATTTTTGTTCCGCGGCTTTAGTTGTGTCTCAATATGGTGATCCAAAGTTTGGCCAAATCGGCATCACCGCAGCAACATGCTTTCAGCATCGTATCTACCCCATTTACGCAGTGGCGGGAGTAACCGACCTGAACGACCTAAACAGTACAGGAGTTTATGAGAAACGTCTTGTAACGCGTATTGAAGCTCATCCAAATTTTAAGCCAAATCATTTTCTAAATAATATAGCTGTAATCTTCTTTGAATCCGATTTCGTTAAAGCTAGTCCTATTCCCTACTACTATGGTAGACACTATGGCTACACGGGGGAACCAATTATTGTCAGTGGTTTCGGAACAATGTATGCAGGAGCTAAAAATACAAATCGGCTTCAGGTTCTTGAGACTGTAATTGCAGTAGAGGAGTTTTGCAGAGAGATAGTCAGAACTTTTTTGCCAGACGGCACCAAATTTGAAGGTTACGAGGACGTGTCAATGGAATGCTTTGAAGGACCAATACGGAACAGCAAACTGGGACCTTGTATAGCTGATGCGGGTGCTCCAGTAATTGAAGGAAATGGCACTTTTACATTGATTGGTATAGTCTTATATGGGCATGGTAAGTGTTAAGCATGCAGATTAGTACTCTTATTATGTTTTAACAATGTTAAATATTAACTTTGCATTTTACAGATTGTTTTTATCCAGAAGACAGGCATGTCATACTTACGGATGTCTCTTGGTTTTCTGACAAGTTTATTCAAGGACTTCATACGTATCCTTAGCACTTAATTGAATAAAGTGTAGATAGCACGTAATCCAGTAGAAACCCTACCTGATAACTTTTATTATGCTAGTTTTGATCGTTGCAATATGTAAGCATTGTTTTCCGTAAAAGATTTGAACTTCATAAACAATTTGTTTCACGAAGAACAATACAACGCAGGTGTTCCAATTTGTGATATTAAATTTAACTTGTGTAGTTAACAGGAAAATCTATAAAGTAGAACAATCGAAATTGTACGAGCAACGTTAAAATGTACGCCGTTGTAATAGGATTTCTAGAAGCAATAATATAAGATATTTATGACTGAAAACTGATGAGCTAAAAGAGTACTATAAATGATGAAAAAGTAAATACGTACAATTACTTTGTATTATCGATAAGCTCAAAAACATAGAATGTATACATTATGCAATAAAAGTAAATTTGCAGATAATACGGTAAAAACATATAAGGTGTGTACTAATAACTTCAAGTCTTTTACCAGTTCCAATTGAGCTATATTTAAAAAAAAACGTTGCAATAAATTGGCAATGCATTACGGATTGAGGTTTTGTTATAGCATAATTGTGAATGCACTTCACTACAAACAGTCGCTTTGTAAACCTTGTTAAATGAGCTTAATTTACAAGTGCTTCAAAACTTATCAAATGTTGTGGCCAAGGTCAATAAGGTTATGCCATTTACAAAAGCCACCATCTAGTAGGAAAGTGCAAACCAATAATTATCAATAAACTACGTCAATATTTCCCCAGAGAAACAATTATTGTATGGGCTTCGATTTTCAGTCTGTTGCTATTAATTATTATTCATTGGTTCTCGGCAACATATTTGGCTCAATGGTCAAGGGCAATCAATGACATGGAAATAGCAACATGTGGAGAATATTTACTACAACTTTCCATTTTGCGTGAGACTGTCAGGCAAATAATTGGCAAAATATTGTAAAACCCGGTATATCAGAAATATGGTTAAGATACAAATAATAGACACAATTCAAGATGCAACTGGTTTAAAGCAGCAAATTGACCAGACAAGAAGGCAAGTTTATAAAAGTACGAAATTACTGCACCGACAAAATACACACAAAAACCAGACAAAGGGTCAAAGGAAAGTGATCTGAAAAAGTTTTTGATTTGACGTGACCGTGAAACTTTTTCCTATGCATATTTAGAACTACGCGTGTTAGCTAAAAACTTTTTTAACCTGTGCATAATACCCAAACAAAATCCAATAATCTCATTTGATGACTGGCATCACTTTGATTAGAATCAACCAAAGCAGATTATTTAGACAATACATCGATTGTAGTATAAATTTTTTGACCCACGCTTTCCTTCCTTTATAAAAAGGATAAGAGAAAGCAAAAAATCTCGCGCGTGTCTGGGAAATCTGCCAACTAAGCCCGTCTGCCTCTCATTTTTTTCAAGGGTAAGGGGTACTAACACCATAAGTATTAAAGTTTCTTGTTAAGCTCATAACTCATGTTGGTACACCATCATACAAATGGTTTTCACAAGTGACCAGTTACTTGTAAATAACTGGATAAAATCTCAAACAACACACACGCCGGATGATAGAAGAAAGCACTCAGCCGGAATGCATAAACATGGTACATCGGAACTCAAAAGAAAAAGTATTGCCTCATTTAGCTCTCTGCAGCACATCTCATTTTTCACAACTGGCTGCGCTTCAAATGTTCCGGATTTTCCTGCTTGGGTTGAAATATCAAAAGAGAAAGCGCCGAACCAACTTTTGGTTCTCTTTTTACATTTGTTTTTATGACAAGACCAATAAAATGCTGCATTCTATTTTTTACAAAATATTTTGGATAATGCTAAAGCTTTTATTTATTACTTCAACTTCTTAACCATATACGGCTGATATCATGCTTATGCACAAACAATGAAGATAACTTTATCTTTTGGAATATCTCTAATAAATATAAAGCTGAATTACACAACATGTTTTCCAGTTTGAGGAAAACAGCAAGCTAAGTAGTTTGATGTAGAAGCAATTCTTCCAAAGCCGGTAAACAGCAGCACTTTCTCCGCTAGACTTTTTACATGACATCTAAATCATTGCCGGCGTCTTGCAAGTCAACAATAAAATGTCTAACCGGATTAAACTTACGTTTTAGCAAGTTTCTAAGCTAGCGTACTTTCTAACTAAGCTCCATACAAGCTGTCAGCTTCGATGCGTTTAGCTATAAAGGTATTTTATTTATTAAGGTGATTAAAACAGACGAGAGCTGGAGCATCGGCTCCAAAATTAAGCTCAAATGCAGTAAGAAGTTTAAATGGTAAACAAAAAAGCTTTAACATTTTCCTATACAGACTATACACAAGACGCTACACTATTTTCAACAGTATTAACCGTATCGTCATATGCAGTTTTTATCTGTACTGTTGGAAATTCAGAAAGTTAAACCTGTATACTATATTGGCGTTTTATAATAGCTACACTGCATCTAAACCCTTTTTGAAGGTTTGCATTGCAAGCCCAGCAAAGTAATAAAACATGCAATGTATCCACCAAAAAACTTTCATAACAGCACATAAACATTTTTGATCTAATTTACCAGCGCGTATATATTTAGTGCAGCGAGTGTAATGAAACTAAAAGTGTCACCATAAGTTTCTAAACACCATCCGTGCTACATTTCACTGCTGGAAAGCGTGGTCATTGCAAAGTTTGTAGTTTGATGTCACACCATAAAATGTGGCTAGTGCATATTTCAAGTAAGTTCTTGCATTTCTGCGCATACAGCGTAAGTAAGCAAGGGTTTTCGGGCTTTCATGGTAATATATTTTTACGACCAGAGCACTTTATGACTATCTCCTAAAACTCGGCGGGTGTGCTAAATTGCATTTATTTTAGGAAGCGTATTTGCAAGGAAATGCTTTTTGGGATGGGTTGGGATAACTAGACTGCATCAATCGGCCTTCCTTTGTTTTTCTAGCGTTAATAATATCCGGTGTGTTTAACTAGAATGTCAATAGAAGTTAATACTGTCATTGTCAACAAGTAATGTACGATACTTTGCCATTTAATATTCCGGTTATATTTATAATATTTTACTGGACCACGCAGAAAAATATAATTTCATTTATATTTTATCTTCCACGTAATTTATACACAAATACAAAAACTTATTCTTATTCTGTAGTCTGGAATATTGCACAACATTGCATAAGCAAGTTATTATGCTTCTCCTGACAGCACATCAAAGACACAATGTGAAGTCAATTATTATGCACATTACTATTCAAACTTTTTCTTGTGAAAATATGCATTATGTAAGAAATTGATGAAGCTTGAGAAATTCTACGAAAGCGTAAAATATTACAATTTGTAGTTTATCAAAGAAAGCATATATGTGTGGGTTTGTATTGTTCTTGTATGACCTTTTGACAGGCGGGAACATGGCAGCTGGAACGTGGGCGTATAAATGCCGTCAAATTACGTAAATTTCCGTATAAGTTTCATTATACAATTGAGAAATAAACAACTTTTCGTAGAACTTGTTGTTTTGACGTTTTGGATGACTGGAAGTTGGAATTTGTAAAATGTAGGTGATATCCGTTGACGTAATAGGAAACTGCCGTATTTTGCCTAACTACAAATCACACTTTTAACTTAACACAGCAACTAACACAAAATTTTAGGACATTTTATCACATCATTATACTAAAATATTTAGTAAAATACATAATAATCTATTATACGTGTGAAGTGTACAGTACACCAAGTGGTTTACGCAAAAATGCGGTGTCTTGTCACGTTCCTCTTTATTTGTGGTCCGTGCGTGTAGTCGCCCTCATTAATTTTAATTTTGAGCAAAACAGACGACACTCCAGGAGCAAAACCGCGTAATGTACCGCACTCGACTTTAGCATCTCTCTGCCAGGAAGCCACTTCAAGGCAGGTCCTAAATTTTGAGCAGCTTACCCAGCACGTAGAGCATTCCTCTTACGAAATTTCATTCAGTGGAATTTAATTTCCCCTACTTCCGCCCCTGCACAGTGTCATTTTCCAAACTCAAATTTTTTTTACTCAGAAGTCACCAAATTCTCAACTTGCCAGTTTTCAGCCTGTCCTCCATTCTGTCAGAGTACGTGAGCTTGTGGTTTGAGGTCTGAAATTAAAATTTTTAGTCAAGCGTAAGCTCTAGAAACCAGGAGGCTTCGGAGAAAGTAAATAATACATGGCGTACTTTTATGTCACCATTTCATATTCTGTTTGATTCTCCTCGAAAATAAAATTCACTTGATGCTAACAAAAAATCCACTATGCTCACTGCATCTTCGTCTTACATTTTTTTACAATGGGGTTTTTCAAAACCACTTTTATCTGTGGTTAGAGATAACCCCAGAAAATATTAGCAGGATTAAACCACTGTCCGGAATTATCGATCTTTTTCTCACGACGGATGCTATCATTTTTTTCTCTCTGCTTTCACCCCGCTTTCTATTCTTCTTGCTCTGCGGGTGAATCACGTTATGTCCTTAGATCTTTTGTCATTTTGCCCACGCATCTCTTGTTGAATTGAGATCTCAGGTAGGATCAGCTTTCAAAGTGAAATTTCCGGAGAAAAGAATGGAAGCTTAAGGAAAGCGTGTGGAGTATTATGGTTTTGCTTAGACGAGCGTAGGCTTGAAACCGAAACCCTACATAATTTTTCGAGCCTCTTAGGTGCTTGCTTGCTTGGATGCTTTAGATTAATGTATGCCTACGGTAAGATTTGAAATTTGAAGTAATATTTTGCAAAGTTTAATGTATTCCATAGGTTTATTAAATATTTACTAATTCTGTATTACTTAAGTACACAGACCACACACAACGCAGTAGTGGGCACAGTGTGTGCAAACAGTGTATTCAACCATATCAAAAAATGAAGGTAACATTATACTAATATTTGGCTTATGGTAAGTAACACAAGCAGAAATAATGTAATTCTTCTGCTTGTGTGAACTCGCCTATTATTCTGCCTTGGAAATTCATTGTATTGTTGAATACTTTCCATATGCTAAAATTTGCGTTGGCTAATGTATAATGAGGGATTTGGGCTGGGATAATTTGATGTTTTGCTAATTCTAGTGTATTATACTGGCTTTCTGTACTATTATGCTAAAAAGCTATGTTTAAAATACCATGCCTAATTTTGGATCAGTGGAGTAAAATTGCGTAACATATTACAACACAACGAGTTTTAGGCCACCCAGGAGAAATTTTGCAACATGGAAGTTGTGAAGGCGTTTAAAGTTACAAAATATGAGAATAAGGTGCTATAAGATTCTATTCTTGTGGTACGTAAAATGTGTATACAAATCTTGCGTAGGCTCTTCTTTCATTTTGGAATTTTATGATTTTGCTATATTTTGCACCCTGACTCGTTGTTTGTAGCTGACACTTTATAGCCTTCAATAAAAGTTGGAATGCCATCAACCAATTTTTTCATCTGCACTTGACTCATAAAATGTAGAAACGGCATACACGAGGGTTTTATGGACGTTATACTGCTTTTCAGAAACCTTTAGTTAAGTTGTGCGATAAATGCTGCTATAAAATGGCTAAATAAATTGAAGGCATCATGTGGTACCCTAGTTTGTCATCAGTTTTGCAAAGTGTGTTGCCATTTCAAAATGCTTTGCGTTTAATTTTATGCGCCTCTGTTTGATACCCTAAAAAGAATTCAGAAATAACAGTGCACACCAAACATAGTATGGAAATAGTATTTTACTTGCTTGAGAATATGCCAAGGACAATAACATTCAAAGCTATTTAAAAACCTATTTAAATTCAAAAACCTACTTGCACGGGTTTCTTTAGGTACACAACTTTTATTGTACTATTTAAATAGTACTATATACCAATCAATATAATATTGAACTGTTTGTGCAACCTTACACCAGGAAGCTCATTAAAATAAGCGTTGTCATAACTAAAAAGAAACCTTGGTTTGCTGAGGATTCCAATCAATATGTATGAAATATTTAATCTACTACCTGGTATAGTACCTGGGGCCAGAACGTTGGTCAGACTGCTTTTCATCGTGAAACAACAAAGCTATACATTCGCTACAGGCGTAGTATCATATAAGTTTCTGAAGAAATTCAACTCCAAAGATTCAAAAACTCAAGATGGAAATCAAATTTCCTGTTTTCACCATCTGGTGTGTACTCATAAATAGTTGTATTTGCTCTATTCAACCACTAAACCCTTTGTACGGGCCTGAATGTAAAATTTCTGTTAATAAAATATCAGGCGTGCTTAACTCACTTCTTCCAACTGATTTAGGCCCAAGTTTAGTACATTTTCAGAATATGTATAATTGCGACTTGCCTGGCACTCTTGTTTTTAGTACAACTGTAATATCTAAAGACATGAAGATAGGCAAAAGGCAAAGACCAGAGTATTATTATAATGAACTAGAACGGGACGAAAATGTTTTCTTTGGTAATACCAGAAAACCATCACAAAACGGTACAGTTGCAGCCTTCGGTTGGCATAGAATTTTGCACGTAAAAATAATTCCAATATTAAGTACAAAACAAGATCATAAGATTTTTCGTGATATAGCTTATAATAGTATTTATCTACGATACTTATTAAACCCAATAGTTAAACACTGCATTTCTTCATTGCCTTCACCTTCAAATGCTCGTTGGTATAGAAACGTCATACAATGCCACTATGGCTACAACAGACCATTTGATATGGAATTGATTTTAAAGATAAATCACAAGCCTGATAACACTACCTCATATCCAAAAGGCCTAAAAACAGGACTTCATTATTTTCACAATATGAAGAACAGGTACGCACCGCAACTTCCACTTCATCAAGTTTATATTGAGCTTTATCAAACAACGGAAATGGTAAAACCAAACAAAGATGCAATTTTAATATATTGTTACTATTGTATTTCCGACCAACAATTTCCATTCGGCGCACGAAAGTTTGAAATTTTTGGCCGTTGGCTTATCACGAATGTTATAACGGTTAAGGAAACATTTGCACAAGGTTTTAGTTTTGTAAACAAATTAGTGACCACGGTAGACATAAGTTACACAAAATCTAGAGAATATTACACATCTTGTCAAACAAGACAAAATAAAATGCACAAAACCATTGACAGCTTTGAATTTGCTTTAGTGGATGAACTTTTGCCACAAAATGTTAGCATTTCTTGTAATTCGGACTATTACTCAAACAAGCCTGAAATAATTGTAGATGTAGCACACACCCCTTCCTTTATTACTGGCACCATTTCAATCGAATTTTTCACTTGCGATGGAGGCTATATTAAAAATCGTGAGATTCTGACAGGGTTTGTTTCCGCGTTTGATTCGGTAATCTGGGTACTTTTATTTCTGTTTGTAATTATGTTAGTACTACTGTACTATAAAAATTTCACAGACGTAATTGCAGTTGAAAAAGTTGTTATTTCAGTGGTTTATAAATTTCTACTTGCCATTTTACGCGTTTTTCGTATTTTCTTGTTTCAAGGTTGTGAGTTGACAAAGAATCGATTAAAACTTCTCGTTCATGTTTGGGTTACGTGCGTGTTTATTATGGGCTATTTTTACAAAGGGAATAATATTGGTGACCTAACTAGCCAGAAACAGGCTATTCTTTATAAGGATTTTGAAGATATTTTAGAAAGAAATTATTCCATTTTGTTTGTCATTATCCCCAAGTATTGGCCTGAAAGAAACCACTGGTGCGAGAAACCTGATGCAATTTATGAAAATTATTGTCACTTCTTATTCTATTCAAGCATACTGACACGGTTACCAAACTTTGAACTGAATAGCACAACTATAAATGGAACCAAACAAGAAAGAATTCTTGAACAAATAGCAAATTCGCACCATCGTCCACCAAAAGACCCTTTAGCTGGTCCTAAAATGCACAAATATAATCCCAACTTTTGCTCACAGCAAGCTATAGTTGAGTGGTCCGATGATATGGACAAACTCGAAACCGACATAAGGCTACATCACGTGAAGGAAAAACCAAAACATTTGCCTATCTATTCCAGAGGTGGAAATAACTTAATGACGACTACCAAAGGATTTACTTTTCGTCATTGGGGTGACCTATGGATCATGAGAAGATGCAATGCGATTGGATTCTCTGGAATAACCAACTTTATAAAAGGACTTGTGAAGCACAAGGACAAAATTCAGTTTGCTAAACAGGAACGACAAATAAAACAGAGCTTACACCACGGAGAACCAAATGAGAAAAAACTTGCTATTCTAAATACAGTAATTATTACTACGATAATATATAGTGTAGGTGTTGCGTGTAGTATATTTATTTATATGTGTGAACTTTATCCAGGACGTAGTATGATTTGGAAAAGGGTATTTGCTCCAATATCAGATATTTGGCACATTTATAAGTGTAAGTGTGAACTTTGTCCAGGACGTATAAATTGTAGAATAATTTGGAAAAGGGTATTTACTGCAATATCAGATTTTTGGAAGAAATATTTTGTCGAAATTTAGAGATAGTTCACAGGATGCACAATACTTTAATATAATATGCATATTATGTATATATACAAATCTTGAAAATAAAATCTAATATATAATAAATCGTACAATCCGAATTAAACTGAAACTTAGAAGTCAAGTATATTTTACACATTGCATCTTAACATAGCAACAGTTCTTCTTTCCATTTTCAACTTATTTCTCCAAAATCCACTTCTGACTTCTTAAAATATTTCATTTTATATTTTATCCAGCTCGCCACATTCTCTCATCTTTCCTCTTCCTGGGAATAATTTAGGTGCTAATTTACCATGCAAATTGGGAATCAACTGTCAGAACCATTATCTCTTTATCTTCTCTCTCTCTCTAAGAAAGTTTTACCGCGCCGCGTTTCAATCCCAAACCACAACAAGGAAAACCACTTTTCCCGTTTTCATTTCGACAAGAGTTCTCTTTCTCTTACTGGCCGGGTTGCTCTTTTTCCTGTGTGCCGCTGCTCCTACTGCTAAACTGATTAATTATGCAGATGTGGCGTTTCTCATGACAAAGTTACATCTCATTTTCTTTCTCTTTCCTTTTCCAAAATGTACTTTTCATTTTGCCGGCTTACAGTCTAACTCAACTAGCAAATCTTGGACTAGATTCTCATTTGTATGGTTGTATGTACTACTTGGAAACGCATTTCTCATAATCACACTTTAACAAAGAATGACATGATCAACGTCATAAACACGGGATGAATTAGAAATGAGAAGAAAAATGAATAATCGATAGTGCCTAGAAACTCATTTAGAAAAGCGGGCTATATTCTGAAACACAGAATTTATACAAGTTTTACAATTTTTTCGGTTGTAGTATACGGGCTAAAACTCTGTATTCATCTTTTTGCTACTCTCACCTAACTCATCAGCATAATAAATGACTGCCTTATCATCTTCCTCCCTTGTTGCTACCCACACAGATCTGCTTTGGTGTGCGTACCATGTTTTCAACTCATTAAAAACTTGAGCAACAAAAGCTATATTAGAAAACGAGCACAAGGTAGTTAACCATGTTAACGAGATATGGTCATTATGATTCTCCCCTATTCATCATGCAGACTTCCTCTCTGTCTTGCTTTACTTCCGTGCCTGTTTCCATTTGCGCGTCTAAGTTCAGTCTTCTCATCTGTATTTGTTCCCAGTGAAAATTTTTGCTGCATAATAAAAGCAACCTGAAGTAGCATTTTGGTGAAAAAAATTAATATACCTATATACAATAAGCAAACCGTATCTATACAACTATAATATATAATATATATGTTCACGAGTAAAAATAGCAATATCAATTAAACCAAGCAGAATCTTAAAACGATATTGAATTGAAAGTAGAAACCTGAGTGTAGGCAAAAAGCAAAGAGTTAAGCTCAACCTACGCAGCGAAATCCGTAATTGATTCTTGCTGACATTTATGCTGATGTCAACTTAAATGCAGAACATATACGCTGTTTAATGAAACTCAATTATAAACCTTAAATCTAAATTTAATTTTTAATACAAAATAAGAATGGTAGGTTAGCTTCTTAAACATATCGTACAGCTTCAATAATGAAGTGTATGTAGTGTTTAGGAAGATACATTGAATGTTTAATGTTTGGATTTAAACATAACTTTATTTCCCAGAGAAGCCATAAACATGGATCATGTACATATGTTTTTATTTGTGACGCATGCACAACGAACAAACCTGAAAAGAAACGTAAAATTTTATGTAGAACGAGGTTCTTAATTATAAAGGGTACAATCCGTAATAAAACCAACCAAAAAGCTGAAATGCTTAGAGACATGGAAATTTGAGACCGAAACGGTTTGTTGGTATTTTGTTAACAAATTTTACAAGCACCTTTTAAAAGGCTACATCTACTAGCCTTGTACTTTTTTGCTACATTTTGATACAAAATATAGATGTTATATAGACTTATTTGTCCACAGTCAAGAAACTACAACTATGTCAACGTCCATAGCATCGTCAGTCATAACCAGTTTACAAACTCAGCTTTGCCCGCATGGTACTCTGAAGATTTACAACTTTAAAGGCACAATACCAACTACACATCAATGGTATTGGTGCCATAGAGGCTTTACAATCTTCTCCGGTTCGTTAAGTCCGGCCCTGCAACTTGCAGTTAAGTAGAGTGGAAATTATTTGTGAATAATTTATCTTGTCTGTGTCAGTCAGACAGCTTCACTTAAACCCGTTTTTGCCTAGCGCAAACTTTCCTTCCAAAAGACGTTTTCTTCCAAGCACCAGCATCTTTTATGAGTTTCTCAAAAACATCGTATCATATTTATAAACTTTCTATTTATAAAAAACACATTTCCAGTTGGTTGTACGCCGAAAAACTAAATTTCTGCAAACTTAGTATACGGCACAACGAGCAAGTAAAATTGTAGCAGTTCTGCAAACAAAACTAAAGCTACACAAAGCAGAAACAGTAAATCCTGTGGGAACATCAGCGCAAAAAAATAAGTTGAAAGGAAGAAGGAATATGTGTTATTAATAAAAGATGTGAAAATCGCCCTCGTCCGAAAATTTTCTCCGAAATATTTTCACTACTATGATTTCATTTGTTTTTCTTTGTCCCTCCGAAGAATAAATACAAGAGAAGAGGAGTTTTATTCTGGAAGAACAAACTGTAGAAATATGCAAATTTGTAGTTTTCGCTGTTGTTAAGTTTGCTTATTTTATATTTACACGTAGAATATTGTTTGCTTTCGATGGAAAAGTTTTTAAAAAGTTGGAAAAAGGGACTAGAATCTGCGTTTTAGTATTCTGAAAATTATAGAAAAGTATGAAAAGTCTTTAAAGCGGTGGGATAACTCAACCGTTGCTAATACCGCTATCGTTTTTGTATTCTTTTCAGCGAAGAAATAGAAGAAACATAAATAAAAGAGAAAATGATGGCGCATAGAAAAGTTGTCATACTTCCAAAGGAGGTTATAGACTTTATGTATGTAACGATATACACTTTAAACAGGAAATAATCAAAATAGCGTTAGTGGTACGTTTCACATTTTGTACTATCCCAAATGCGTCTTGAGTCTGGAAAGGGACATGCATGCGTTGACAAACGACAAGTTTTTTTGTGCCTTCTTACATGACATGCGTCACGTGCGTGTCTTACCACTTTACATGTCCGTCACAAAATGGTCACAGCAGTAACCATTCCCAGCACCTTTGGTTTCCATGTTAAGCTAAAACAAATTGAAATGTCATATTCAGATTTTCTCATGTCCTCCACGAAAATTTTGGTTATGATTTCTTCAACCTTGACAAATGTTTATAAAGTTTGGGATTTTGCATTTTGTTTGAGTTAATATTCAAAGCAATTTGTCTTAAATTTGCTTCACGTCAGTGAAATTAGTAAGCAGTTGGACACAAAATGTAGTTGTCATTCTTGGGTAAAAATGGTTTTGTGTGCTACTGAAACCTATTCTAAATAAGTAAGCGACATGTGACAGTTTATTTTCTATTTAAGTGACAGTCTTTCAATTAACTGCGTACAAGAAAACGTTGTTCAGCAAAAGTTTATCAGAAAAAAGGAATAAGAACTAGTGGCTGGTTTGCTGGCTTGGAAAATATAAAATTCGTGTTTAATACCTTTCCATGAATTCTAATACGAAACAATTCCAAGAAATATCATTATAGATAACTTACTTAGTTAGCTTAGTTAAAGATAGTTAAAGAAAACTATCTTTAATGTATTTCAACTATACTATAGAAGAATCCAATGAAAAAATTAAAATATCTAAATAGTTATTGAAATGAAGCAGAAGAGTTTATAACTTGAAATAGCATATTGTGTGGTAATAAATTGATATCTAGCTACAAAGTTTTGAACCACAAACACGTTTGAGACTTGTCTAGCATGGAGAAAAGAATATCATTGATGTGTAATAGTACTGGTGAAAGTTTCCAGACTTGTCTTTTTTTATCCCTCCTCTATTGCGGGAATGTGTATTCATTTCTATCAATGCAACCAGAAATTGCTAATATTGGTCTATTTTTATACAACAAATCTCTTCACAAAATATTAGGTTACTGTATAAAGCTTCCAAACTTTAACCAGCAGCAAAGAAAACTTTCATCTTGTCGGCATTGTGTGTTTGTTACTTTAGAAAAAAACTTTTCTTGTTTGTGTGGAATTACATTGCCTAGCGCAATCTAAATAATGGATGAGTAAACTAAAGTGGGAAATCTGGAGTACCATTTTTCTGACGTATCCCCCGGGAAAACATGAGATTTTCTTGCAAGTCTTATACTACATTTGTACTTTATTGCGTCTTTTGGTATTATGATTTAGGGAGAAACATGAAAACTATTTTGCAAAATGCATATAATGTACATAAGCATTTTTGTAAAACTAGTATAAGAGCTCGTTTGTCGGATTTGCAAAACGATGGGTCGCATACGAGAAGCCCTAAATGCTTGCAAAATAAAAACAAAAAAGTCCTAACTGCGTGTCAAGTTAAAAACAGAAAGCCTTATCTGCAAAATACGGACTTTTGAGTAAAGCACAATTTAATGTGCCCATGTCTAAACTGACCCATGCAGGGTTTGGTGAAGTAACCTTTACCAAAAAATATCACTTTAATTAAACATTTTAGAACTTTCATACCCTATTCGAAAAGCGGTTTGTCCGTCATTCTCCCAAACACCCGACCAAAAAATGCTATTTCTTTCCTATTTTATTATCTCTACAAAATGAATGACAATGACAACCGTGCAATGCATCGTCATTTTGCACAAAAGATTTATCCCGCACACAAGATCAGCACCTGATGATTCAGACATCAAAATGTAGGAAATTTTATGCTCTATTAACTCATTTAGGTATCGCACTTTTCCCCAAAATTGCAGTTAAGGCCTTTTGCATAAAATTCTGGCAAGCACATAAGGCCTTTTTGATTTTAAACTCGCGTGCACTTAGGGCTTTTTCGTTTTTATTTTTTTCATGCACATACGGCTTCTCGTATGCGACCCATCGAAAAATAGTTGTAGCTAAACTATAAAACGTGTAAAGAAACCCAGCTGTTAAATAAATCTGTTTACAGAAAAGTATGCTACCAATCAAGTTGAATAGCCTTTTAGCATAATATTAAATAAGGGAGACAGTTCAACGTTAAATTTGGGGTCAAATGAAAAATGACTGGTACAAAAACACATACATACTTACAGCATGCTTGCCTACTTATATAATAAGAGTAGTTGATGTTCACATACAAAACAAAAATGCAAAAAGCTGCAGCAAAACAACACCATGTTCTACGTTTATCTTGGAAATGTTTTGCTAGAATACCTACATTTTTTGTAGTGCGTATCATAAAATAAATGCAGTTTAAAATATTATTATGTTTGAAGCTTTTTCCTAATTGTTCAATACTTTTTTATACATCGTAATAACAATCGCATTGTAATCAAAACTTAACTACGAGGAACGAACATAAAACGTCTTCATATTTATTGATACGTAAAGAATAAAACGACAGGCTATAAATAGAATATTTATGGTTTGCACAGACGTTGCATGTCTGACGTTGACATCAGTAAGAAATCTGTTGTTTTCTTTAATCCATGTATCCATGATAGAGTATTTGTACACTCGAATAAAAAATAAATGCTTATAGCACTGTTGCAAACAACTCGTGAAGAAAAACGAAAGAAATCACCACACTCTTGCAAAATTTGGCAACTTCAAGCTTGCAAGGATTTATTGCTTGTAAACTTGTTTGTACCCTCAGGTAGAAAATCTTCTCCAATGGTCTGTATAAAATTTTTTTGCTTTGTCCTTGAACTTGAATATTATCAGTAAAGAATTGGAACTTAAAGCTTAACAGTTGTAAGATAAAAAGGCCAGTTTTTTGCTGACGTCACTGCAGTTTTCAACTTGTGTCCATCGATTTTACATGCTTTAACTACACTACAACAGATAAACACTTACACTGTTGTAACGTTATGAAAGTGTTTCCTGTTATTTAACTATACATCTGATACTGGAACAGCCAAAAAAATAACGATAACCTAGCACACCTACAAGTACTCTATAACATTTAAATCTGAATCTCGCAACTAATCCACAAAAGCTGGGGTCGTATTTATAATTTTCAGAGTGTTACGCAAAAGTCAGACCTTTGAAAGTTTTACTATCGTTTGAAAATCACAAGTGCTGTGGGAGTTTTACTCTCTCTGTAAAAATGTGGTTTCTTGTCACGTTCTGTCTTGCCTGTGGTTTCAGCTTGTACTCGCAGTCTCATTAATTTTAATTTTGACAAAAACACGGAACGCTTTGAAAGAAAGTGTGGTAGCATTTTGACACGATAGAGTGTGGTTACCTTTTAAATTCCACTTCAAACACGGCTGGAAATTTTGCTGCGCAGTATATATTATGCATCAGAAATACTTACCTTACCAACTTTCACGTTTTAGATTTTCACTCCACTTGATTATGCTTAACAAAATGTCATCTTTAAGCACGTCTCCTATATGTTTATGCGGTATGACACGGATGCAAATATTCCCCTGCAAACTTACAACTTGATATATTTATTATTAAAATGCTTTACAAATGCAAGCCGCAGGAAACTGGTATAGAAGTAGTACAAAAGCGTTGCGTCATGTTTCAGATGTTCACTTGTTTTATTGCTTCTGTAACTGCTTCAAAGTTATATTTCTACAAAGTGCTTCTGAATCTCACTGTCATTGTTTAAATCTTGCACACAAAGGAAAACTGATTTTATACAATAAAATGTTTCACTTCATAAATTAAGCTGGTTCTACTTGACATTTTTCTTTGTTACGGAATAACTGACACCAATTTGGAACATTCTGTGACAGCAAGGAATAACTCAATGTCTTGTCAAATTTTATGCGATGCGTTTTTTGGCAATGTGCAATGACGCCATTTGGATACACATACAGCGACAAATAAAATACATTCTTTTATTCCAAAAGTCATACCACATTACTTTCTGTTTGTACAGTGCAACAAATGTAAAAACCCTTTAGATAATCATTTGGACTTTTAGACGATACTAGAGTAAAAGTTAAAGTATGCTTGAATTGCTGTTTGCAAAAATCCAAACCATAAAGATGGCATCAGTTGAGCTGGAATGGCGCCATATAAATTGTAATGGACACTTGTAAATGTTTCTGCAAAAGAAAGTTGAGGTTTATAGTAGACACTCTGGGGTTTTTGACCGGGCAAACTAGGACATTCAAAGAGTAATGCTGACGATGGGCTAAGCTCTGGAGTGAAAATAATCGTAAATATTTCCAAGTTGTGCTAGTTAAATTTTCTGGTTGATTTAGTACCTCAAAATATTGCAACAATGTTTGCACAACTGCAACGAACTGTGTAAGTTATGTCCAGGAAGTAGCATACTTCCTTTTTACGATTTGTACGATTACGATATTGGGATTTAGCAATATCATCGTAACACCCATCATCGTCCTACACAAAAGTACCCAAGCATCTCTTCAAAAGACACTTAACTTGAGAATATAAGATGCATGCCAAAAATGGGCGGAAACAAGAAGAGAAAAAATGAAGTAGGCGGAAAGCTGTTGTAATCTTAGGATGAGCAACACATTTTATATTGGTTTTTGGGGCGTTTGCGGTAAACCATTTGGCAACACGCTATCATGTTTTGTACACGAGATTTGCTAACCCTGTGATAAAATCGTAAAGAATAGAAACAATGAGATTCGTGCCAAAAAGAAACCGCTCTAGTTTCCTGAATGGGAAAATACACTTGCAATTTATCTAATGAATAACATAATTGTCAAGGTGGTTATCACGTGTCAACGTGTGTATTCTAGCAAATCACAGTTCTTAAAATCATACACCAAAATTATTAAGTTGAACTTAATTTTCAGTCCACAGTATGTGCCAAAATGCTCATCATATATATTTCTGTTCCATATGCCTTTATTTTTTTACTTCCTGTTTCCCACTTTATCAAGTTTTGATCTAGACATGCTTTTCAAAACCAGCTTATTTACAATTCCATTCCCTCTTTCATTCTCTTGCCCTTGTCACTTTCACCACTTTTCCCGAATACCAATATCTTCCCTTGAGAATCTTCCCAAGCTTTGCAAAGTGATGATAATGTAAACGGCAATGACATTCACGTTCCTTGCCTGCTCCCCATTTCCACAATGTCAAGCCAGCCATTATGCTAATGCCAAACAGGAATATGAAAGCAGACTAGTGTAAGTAGCTGGACTAGACGTGCAAGCAAAAATAATGATCCGTCTGATAAAGAAACGCGGCACGGGAAAAAGAAAGACGAAAGCTTGTTATTTTCCTCCCATAGCTAGGCCGTCGCCACCATTATAGTTTTTTGTCATTCTTATTTCTAAACTTTATACAAGTTTTTTGAAATATGCGAGCTTGTTTCTGAAAAAGAGAATGTCTTGTGTTGAGTAATATAGTACACAACACCAGCTTCCTTTTTTGTTCAATGTCACGTTCCCTCAATTTTCTCAACGGAGCAGAAATTTATGATAAATATATGCATGATGTAGCTCACACATTTCACGTCTTTCAAAATCAGCAATTTTTTGTCGGCACTGCTATTGATGTCCGGGCGGGATGTACCGTTATGAAAATCCAATTTATAAAGAGATGCTGAGTGACACGCTCAAAGATTTGACGGATGTAAAGGGAAAGTGCATTCAGAGCGTGCAGCTGTATATAAGGGCATGAGATTGTTATTACAGGAAAATAATCTTGTAAGCAGTCTTTTTCTAAACATTTTTGGAATAGAAATCGATAGAAACGTCAATAGGGAAAGACGTGTAGTATGATGCAAAACAAGAAAAGTGTGCGTGTTTTTAAAGGAAAATGGTGTTTCAATTTTTTCTGTTCTTTTGAAAAAGTAGAATTTTTAACGAAATATTTAATGCTTACAATATTTTTAAAATGGAAACAACATTTTCATTGTTGTCAGTTTTGTAAATACATGTATCAATTTTATAGTAATACTTTATTCCAACAACCGTGTCGGGTGATTAGGTATTTAGAACAGAATAGTTGTAAACAGAAAGTAGAGCAAGAAGCTAAACAAAAACCATTTTACATAATGTAAAGGGAAGTCAACATTTTTGGGTTAGAGCAAAGTGTTTCCGAAATTAAAGGCCTTGAAAAGTTCCGCTCTACTTCAAAGGAAGTTGCGTAAAAGGAAGCTTGTGGCCTAATATTTGTTCCGTTAGATGTTTTCGTGGCTTCTTTTATGTGAAATGCCAAAGGCTATTGATAAAATATTGGTGTTAAGGACGGTTCAAGTAAGAGGAGGTTATATATTGCGTATCAGTTTTGAAGTAAAGGATGTATAATAAGTAAAGCGACAAAAATTATTTGAATTTTAAAAAGTTACACTTATCATTTAAAACAGAAACATGATATATCAATGATGCATTAGACCTTGAAGAATTGTAGAAAAAATTATCTCGGTCAGATCTCTTCATTTTTAGCTCACACGAGCATTCGACGTTAGGTGGCGCCACCTATAAAATTTCCGGGTACCAAACTTTTGACACCTAATCGTTAGCCAAACATTCCAGAGAACTTGTATGATTAAATGAATTCACATGTTATACTCAGAATTCATTTCTCTACAAAATGTGATACAAAAGTTTACCTCTACTGCTCCTTAGTAGATATGGATAACCTTTTGAAAATTCTAGCTTCAAAAATCGAAGTACTAGAAACCCTGGTTATTATTGAACCACCAATCATGTACAAGAAGGTTTGGTACCTTGTTTCTAAAAGCTTAAGACATGAGCTTTTATTATTGCTAGGACACATGGAACTGTAGTACATTTACATTAAATAAAGCTCTAAGAGAGAGTAGTTAAGTATCGTCCAGGCCGTAAAATCCGAATTTTAACAACCTGGTTTAATGCTGGTCAAAAACTGACCTACAATCATGTGTTACATGCTATAGGTTCTATTATAAAAAGTTGTGAAATCGCTGTGACCTCTGACCTATTGACCTGAAGTTCAATGGGGTTGTTACTGAGGTGCTATTATTTCTGTACACCAAGTTAGGCTGTAAAATTACGTGTCGCACAGCATGTACGTTGTAAAACTTTTGTATCTGGCAGTTAAGGTCCTGAATCAGGGCCTTAAAGCACGAATTGTTACAAACTGGTTGTTAATCTGTTATACTTGTCAAAAACTGACCTAAAATCATGTGTCGTATGCTATTGGTTCTATTACAAAAAGTTGTGACATCGCTGTGACCTCTGAACTAGAGTTGACCTATTGACCTGAAATTCAATAGGGTTGTGTCCGAGGTCATGTAGTATCTGTATACCAAGTGTGGTTGTGATCGGTTCAGCCATTGCTGAGAAAAACCCGTACGGGCGGACGGCCGGAACACAATATTATCAAGTATCTTGGCCGATACTTAATAAGAGCAGCAAAAACATTTGGCCACAATGGGGACACCAAAATTTGATTCGAAACGAGATTCTAGAAAAATTTTAAAAAGTCGGTACGAATGTAATTTTTATTTTTACACAATAGTAAAATCAATGGCAAATGAGAGCTCATCTGAAAGCCCAATCGTTACCCAATAAACATTTGTTAGTTGAAAACTCATCAAAACGATACTGCACAAACGACATCGATTTTGCGTGTTTTTGCACCCTCGATATGCATATAATAAACATCGTAACCGTTGTATCGTATCTGTATCAAAATTGTGACACTGTCGAATTTCCGTTGAAAATGCGACGCATCACCGGTAGCTATACTATGCTTTAAATGCGTCGAATAAGTGTCGTTTAAATGCAAAAATATCAATGCTTTGAGCAATTAAGGGGCAATACGAGATTATAAATTGATTACAGCTGTAGGGTTGCATTTCTTTATTATGTAAATCAAGGTAACAAAATTAATCACTACATAACGGAATTCATACCAATGACCCATGAAACGGCATAACACTACATTTTTTAGAAAATCATCTACACAAATTTCCGTAATGGTACTGCTTAAATTACTCACTCTAAAAATTTCAAATTTTTTTGATGGTATTGGGTACCATGCAATATGTTCTTTAACTTTAAAGTATAACTTGATGAGTTTCTAAACAGGCTTTTAGATTACTACTATTGTTAAAAAAATCTATTATATCAATACTACAAATGTCCGTACTAGATGTGCCAGTTTCTTCATTCATCCTCGTCGTTTCTGCTGGATTGGTCGCCGTTACAGTGGAGTGGGTGCTTGTGTCTCTTGTAACGGTGGATGGTCCAGGGGAAACTGTTAAGATACGTATGGAGTTTTCACTTGAATTTCCTGTAATGTGCTCCTCACGGCCCTCTGAATTTGTCGAAGTCTGGTCCACCTGGACGATGATTTCTGAAGGCTTGACATGGCGAACGTAACCTCGCTGCCTAAACCAATCTCCACAAATCCGGATTATTGCTCTGTCGGTCCCCGATGAGTTATCAGCCCTGGTACTCTGATGTACGGCGTCTGCAAATTGTATAGAATAAGATGTCCACATTTTTATATCGGAAATGCTACACCGGTAATAAAACTTAAAGCAGTTTTCACATAAAAAACTACAACCCACCTTTATCACACTCATCAACTTCGAGTCCTTAAATCCTAGTTTACCGGTACTTAAAATAGATGTTGGTTTGCTGACGACCTCCGTCCTTTTGCCTGCCGCGGTCTCAGTGGGGTTCCTTCTAACTCTAATGAGCTGGCTTCAGCGTCTACTTTTTATACTTTGTTAACTTCGCATTGGCGATTTCAAAGTATTCTTCCAGGAAGGAAAAATAATTTTAATTAATTATTATAGCTAAATCGCCTCAATCACCTCATTAGATGCTCACGTTCACTCCTGAAGTTTTACTTTACGAAGAAGTATTACAGACTTACCATACAGCTTGTTTACGTCGACATCTAGCCAATTCCAATCTTCTCCTGGCACTGAATTAGGATCTTGGATCAATTTTCTGAAATCGGAAGGATACTTAATGGGCCGTTTGCATTGTTGTTCATCTTCAGAAATCCAGTTTTTTTACTGGAACGACACTAACACCTTTGTCTGCCTTAAAAACTACTATCGCAAAGTTTTTTCTTTTGAAAATCCATTATGTCAAGTTTCAGAAGTACAAGCGTAAGTTTTCGTCAGTCTGAAAAGTCACTGCAATGACCGCTCAAAGAACAGCAACGAGCTTTTTGCTCCCTGTCCAGCTGGTTCATCAACAATTATTGTAACCGACAATTTTACCAATGTCGAAAAAACAACGCAGATCTGATGGTGTTACCATATTGATACTTACATGTAAATACATTATTTCTGAAAAGAAATTGCTTTCGTGTTGTTGTCGGATTTGCGATGCACATTCTGTATCTATCAAATCTATACATCCACAAGTTTGCCAGTGTACCAACTCTGGCGTGGTTTTTGTGACAATAAAACGATGTTGTCTGGACAACGAGTTAACTTCACTGCATAGTGAAAATGTAGCGTCAGTAGATTCGTATCGGTTTCGTAGTGTTTACATATCGCCATAACAATATATTATTTTGTATAGCGAATTGCTGTTTATTCGATAATTTTAAATTGATATAGCAATTTCGACACAAAATCGACAGTCTTAGTGTAGAAATTTTGACAGAAATGTTTATTGGGTAATTAATATTACCGGAACTATTGCTTTCAGAAGAAGCGTATTGATATGAATTGAGGAACATTTAAAAAAGTCATACCTTAAAAACCCCGGAAAACTGATAATAAATTTGACTGTACATAACTGTAAATTTATACAAAGTAATAGGTCAGAAGAGCCTGGCGTATTTTTTCCAATAAACTACGAAGCTTAGTGCATCTAACGACAGTTAAGTAAAAACATAGAAATTTCCTGGTGGGTTTTTACAAGAACTTCAATTTTGTCGCTTTACTTATTATACATCCTTTAAGATGATGCTCTTATTTAATCAGGCCATTTTTTCTGCATTCGTTTGAAAGGGAAACAACTTTAAGACAAGTGTATGGGTATAATGTTGAAGAACTGTTGTTGAGTTGGCCGTGTACATGTGCACATAATATGAACCAAAGTTTTACTTTTAAGTATTGAACAAAACTTCAAATCTTTGAAACACCTCCAGAAAATTGTAATATTTAATATACCTGGCAGCTTTCTCTTATAATGTCACTTTCACTTTACGTACCATAAGCAGTATAACAAAAAATATAGGCCCCAGATGTACTCATTCTAAAAAATAATAAAGCCCTTATCATGTAGTGCGATTATTCTTAAATTACTTCAAACTGGCAGATCTAGAGCAGCACAAAAGAAATTTAAAGGAGACGCGTGCATCGAAGTGTATCTAATACCGTCAGCGTATAAGTTCACATTCAAATTTAAATGAATAGGGAGGCAGAACGCTGGCTCAAAATTTGATGAACAGGGCACTACCAGCCCCATTTTCTTGCAGGTAGTTGTGTTTGGAATTCTATTCACATTATCTTACGTTATACGTTGGATCTCATTATTTATTGTTCTAAAACAACAGCATAAAAAGTACATGTACCCAATATAGTTGCCTAGGATGTAAACAGCAAAAAAATATATCGATTTACTAGTTTGCATAAAAGCTTTCCTAGTTCGTTACCTGATTACACAATGTTATTTAGAATGTCTACATAATGCTTCTTTGTGATGTCTTCTTTTGTAATAGAACGGCAGCCAAAACTGGCTTCAAAAAAATAATCGAAAGTTTGATTAGAAAGCTTACTTTGTTTAAACAGTTAACAAATGAAAGATTTAGTTGAACTTTCGTTTATGAAAACAAATGTTAAATGAAAAAGGAATAACTTATGTGTAGTACTACTAACTGCTTAATAGTATTTTTCACATAATGGCTGGAAAAAACAAAGACCCCGCACGTGTCTAGGAAATTTGCCAAAACAACCCACGGTTCGTTTTTCAAGGGTAAAGGGTACTCTCATTGTAATTCTAGATAAAGGTTTGTTGAATTCTCAGAGTAAGGTTAGATTTTCTTTATTTTCTTGTGTAGCTTTCTACAAATGTCTGGCCTTCCTACCAAAAATCTTTGATAGCATCTCCAGTTACGCAGGATGCTAGGAGAAAGCACTCGACTGGAATACATAAAACTGGAAAAAATACAAGCAGCGTGAAACATACTGCATCATTTTCTTTCTCTGCGACTCTTCTAGTATTTTTACAACTGCAAATTTGGTTCACCCCGGACGTTTTTGGTTGTTTTGTGGCAAAGACAAAAACGTGATGGCAGTTATAGATCTTCTTTAGTGGAACTAAAAAGCAAAGTTTATTGCAGTATAGCTAATGTTTCAATTATTACCACATAAATTGATAATGTTTGTTTCTTCTTTTTAAATTCCGACTGATTATTAAAAAAAAAATCAAACCTTAAAATGGCAAAAACTAATACACGATTTTGAAGCTACCAACCCAAGCCTTTGTTGCATTTGCAATACAAAAAGCACAAATCTGTAGTCAAATTCTTATGTAGAGAACCCAAGGAAACATTGAACCATGTTTCCAGGGTAATTTAGAAGTCAAAACAGGCCTGCAACGTAAAAGCTATATGTAATATTTTGTCTGGTTTTGTAGTTTGTGTAGGCTGATGACATTTGGGCAAATAAAGTCCTGACTGTGACTTTCCTTTAGATGATATAAAATGCTGATACGGTAAGCTTCCAATCTAAAGCCATTTGCATTCAAATTTATTCTCTGCAGTAAACCGTTTCCTTATAAATGCATGCTCGTTGGTTGGTGTTATACCTTAGGATAGTTTTATATCTAAGGAAGCCCAAGATTATCGAAAAAAGATGGAAAACGCGGAAATACTTTCCCGCATCAGGATAAAAATGTACAAGAAATGGTTTTGTACTTTTCCGTGAACGTTGCACACGTGCCGACTTACAGGACTTACAGGAAGTAAGCCTTTATCTTGTAAAAGTGTGAAAATATTTCCAGAAAAGGTCGTATTTTTACATAATGTCTGTTTATATAGTGCTTATTTGTGTGGATCCAGGAAGTGTGCGGACTTTAACTTCTTTGAGTTGTATAACGTATAGTTTATGAATTTGCATTCAAACCGTCATAGCTGTAAATCATATTTATTACAAAAATGCAATGCTTCTGCTACCATGTCTCTTTGAAAAAGTGAACAAACTATGTAGCAAAAAATTTGTCAAAGGGTACAAAACTTTCTCACTTCCTCCCAAAGGCTCGCTGATATTTTGACACACGATAAGCTATTCTTTAACTGACGTCTTAATAATGAGAAGAATTGAATTCTTTTAATCCACTTTGTTTCTCCATAAATGTATTGTTTCTGTCCAATCTGACTTGACATCTTAATACTATTCCAGAAAACATGTCAAGTACTTACAGTTTCCGCATTTTCAAAAAATGAAGCTTTCGTTATTGTATGTATTATTGCAGCGTTACATGAGTTAAAATGAACAAAAACCAAAATGATTATGGACGCAAGTTGGCTCACACATTTGAATCAATTGATACATAAGACAAACAACACAAATTCAAAGATGTAAGAAAAATCATTTTTGTTTTGTGTTTTTTGTTGTCAAAAACAGCATACATAATTTTTTTGTTTCGTATGACCCATTTCATATACAAGCAAAAAACCGCTTTTATGCACCAATGTTTAACTCTTTTATACAGTTTATTCTGGAAAAGGAGAAAACTACGTTCCAATTCTCATTCGTCTCGTTTACTGTCGCTTCCCAACATCAAACTATATATCAGTCGGTTTTTCTTTATTTGTGTTGTTTGTAGTTTTCTTTTTGTCAACCCAAAAAGTCTTTGCAAAATGACAAAAAAACGTGAAGAAAAACTGCCACAACAAGACAAGAAAAATGACAACATGAAATAAAACTGGTATTGAGAACAAGGACCGCAGCGGCTGGTACTGTACCACATTTATTTAATGTTAAAATATATTGTCTTTTGTTACAAACTACCATTACACTTTCAGTACAAATCGGGTTAAGGGTAGGACGTGCTTTATGAGCCGCAACATAAACTTAGTATGCGTAGTATAAAATGTGCCAAAATTACTACTATATTTGCTGCTTCTGCTTAGCAATACTTTTCGTAATTATTATCAAGCATATTTATGTGATATAACTGTTTGTTTAGCTAGATAACGTTTTGAACATTCAGTACTTGCAATTAATTAAAGTGCTGAAATACGCCTACGTAAAATGTAATTTAAGGTTTTTCAATATAAGCTGATATAATTATAGCAAAAAGTGCTTACTCCACTCATCCTTTTTCAGAGTGTCTCTTCAGAAAGCAATTAGTCCGCTTAGTTTGCTCTCTCTTTTTGAAACAAATGTTGCTACTGTCATTTCATTACGGAATATATTTTTTCCACGATACTTGAACCAAAACTTAAGCACAATTATCAAGTCTCTATCACAATATTGCTAATGAACAGATACATCAGTTCTGTCCTAGGATACTTTCTGGCTTTCATTTTGTTGCACTATATGATACAAAATTGATTCCAGAAATAATTGAAAGGAAGTAGGCAACTCAGATTGCGTAAGCGTGCTTTATTGATTCATGTCCTGTTTTTGTCTCTCTTTTTCTCAGAGAAAATTGACGGAACCTGATTAAATTACTTACTATACCGGTTTGCTCAGGTATTAGTATAATTAACAAGAAAAAGAGCAGTTTTCCTTCAAAGCAAAAGCCTTTCTCATTTTCGGCACAAAAAATAAGGTAAATTCAATACACTTCTTTAGACATGGATACAAAATCTACAGCTCAAATAGCAAACGTGGCTCTAGAAAAAAGAGCATTAGTACCTAATACGCTTACACAAAACTCTCAGTTGGCAGGTATTAAATTAAGATAAGGCTTTGCCAGCTCCTGGAACATCTTCCTTTCCCATATAGATTTCTCAAAGTTTGAAATAACCTGAAGGAACCAAGTGCACAACTCGATCCCCTACTGCGTATCTAAAAGTCGTTGATTTGAACAGTCATAGAATAGGATTTAGCATTACATTTCGTGCCAAATTTCACTTAAAGCCATGATATTTGAAGATATACTTTCGTTTTTTGCTGTAATTATTTGTTACAAAATGTAATGGAAGTAGAAATGAGCAAACTCGACACTAGTAAAATTTAATGAAGGCTTGTAAATACATAAGTACGCATTAGCATTTCCAAAAGTTGTAAACATGCACATGCAATTTCTCTGGTAAAATCCACAACTCATGATTTAATTTCATTTCACTTCAATTTATACACATTGTGTGCATGTTGCTCAGTGGAGTGAAAAGTACTTCTAAACTATCCGAGTACTTTTTTAAGCTTGCTGAGTATTTTATACACAACATGGAACAGTTTTAGAAATAAAGCAAAGAGAGTAAAATGGCACTAATGACGTGTTGGCTTTGTGTACATCTATAGAACTGTGTACATCTACTCACAATTACTAAGGATGGCACAGCACACAACTTCTGCGATAATTAATGAGTGTGGAATGTCGACGCAAAATGAGAGTAATTACTGTACCTTGACTCAAACTAAGGCACATTGCAATTTTCTATAGCGTTCTAGCAATTTTATCTAATTCTGGCTGAAATTTGTCAAGTGTTTTGTAAAAGGTTTTTGTGCAGAGTTTTTAGCAGTTGAGCATACAAAATGGGTAAGTGTTTTTAAAGAGAGCTAACATTTTAAGTGTACTACAAGTGCGTTATTATCTGTCCCGGATATTATGGAGAAAATAACCATATCACCAATTCCAAAGCTATCCAAAAGTCCAACAAATTTTCTCGCTTGTGCTGAAACCCAAACCACAATCGCATTAATTCTGCATGATTGTCAGAACAGCGCATTATCTTCACTGGCAGCATTTTCCAGACAAGTCTACGTCGCCACACACATACGCATTATCCACATCAGCATGTCATGTCATGCCTTTCTGCGGTTGAATGTTAGTCAATGGCTAGTGTAACTACCAGAAATGGAAATTGCTTTTAGTACTACTTTGGCACAAATTTTTTATATCTTTATTGGTATAGCTGTACAGCTTGGTGGTTTTCTGGCTGTAGTATAACTACCACGACAAGACTAGCGAAACATTACTGTTGTTGCAGACTTGCAGAAGTGACCAAGGGCCACAGAGAGAAAATGGCATGATAGCATGATGGCTTGTCCAATAAAAAGTCATAGAGTTTTATTTCGATTTGTGACAATAGAATAAAAGTTAAGTGGCTTATGGGCATTTTTGTGGACACTATACTAGCTTGTCCAAACTGATGTTTATTGAAGTGGAAACTAAAAATGACACTAGTTGGAATTATGCCATGTAGATTGAACAAGACATAAAATCAAATGGAGCATCCGAGCTCAATTTGTTTAGTGTTATGGGAGTATCAGGTCGAATATTAGAGTTTCAGTGGATGAATTGAATACCAAGCACATATGAGATTTTACAAGAAATGTTTTATTACTGGCTTTTAAAACTTAATGTTCAGAAATTATGAAATTTGAATGTTTCCCGTGGAATTCACAGCTGTTCCTAAAATTTCAAATTGTCGTAATTGTTAACGAAACCAATTGTACTCAAATTGCTTGATTCTGTGAAAGTTGTTATTACAAACATCGCAAAACAGTATATTGTACTGGAAGAGAAAGTGTAACATTTGCATTTTTCATTCGTTTATGAAGCATGTAAGTAAATATGGGTTTTATGAGGCAGTGTGGGCTATCTGTAACTCAACCGGACCAAAAAACCGAGGAGGCATGCAAAGCTTACCAGTTCATCCGTGAATGGTGTACCAACCGAAAAACGACATGTTATTGTGAGAAATTCTCGTTTGCAGGTCAAGAAACTTTTGTGGAGCAAAGTAAAGTTGTTTTACAAGTCAGGGCACGATGCAGCATTAAATTTTTATTGAGCTTTATATGGTCGCTTAAATGCATTAGAAACCATGATTTTTATGCAGATTTAGTTCACTCAACATAGGGCATAAAAGCGATAAGCAAGAGAAAGTTCTGAAACCATAAATTTCTGTTTGAATTTATTTGTTGGTTGATTTGAATTTGTTGCTTAACTAAACCATTTAATTTTTTAGACTGAGTATAAATGTTACTTAGTTACCAAAAGCATTTGAACTGTCAAATCATTTGCAAAATCTACGCAATTTAATGGTGTTAGTTTTTCAATGTAGTTAATTGCTGCAAATCTAACCTTAATAATTTGGCAGCTTTTAAAGAACTTTTGTTCCCAACCAAAACGTTTGCCAACCCCACCAATTATACAATATGCCTTGCTAGTAGCAAGCCTTTTCTTAAACTTATGAACATTTTCTAGTGACTGTATATAAATCTGCGACATTCCTCCGAGAAATATTTTTAAAAAAATGTACAACCCACAATTAAAATCACAAGCATTAATACCAATCTAGTAAAGTCTTCCTGATTAGATGGCAGCCGTACAAGGAGTGTTATACAAAGTGACTGAATTGGAATCGCTCCTACAATCAAGCCAGTGACTAATGTTTCCTGCGTAATTTTGTTCATCAAAATACTAAGAATTTGTATAGTTCTGTATTCAATTGCAAGTTTGCATGTAATCAGTCTGTCAGACAAAAACGTATCCTGGAATCTGTAATCACAATAAATTTGTCTTGAAATTTGTTATAGAACATTCACAATATTGAAACAAGTACCTTTGTAAGTGCTGATACAGGGTGATGGTTCCAAGAATCATCACTACAGAGACACATATTCCATCCACGTTTATGCCAAAAGACCACATCCAATGGTTAATCAAGAAAATTATGAATTTAACAACTTGATTCAAAATCCTATTTTCCCAGAAGCTAGTAATTGCTCCAGCTTTCTCCAATGAGCACTCCGGTATAATCCAGTAGCCTACTATTCCCGTTTGACAAGGATTTTGCCAGTGCAACGCGTACAGATAAATAACAGGAATAGCTATAAGAGATATGTATACTAAATAAGCAAACATTGTGTTAAGGTGAGTTATTATGGATGTGTCAATTGCCCGAATTTTTGAAGATTTGCAATTTTGGAGTAGTCCGTTGATGTACAAGCTAATAATTTCAACGTTGGATTGACACGAGTGCAGAAATATATGCCCGCAGAGTAAAGTACCAAGCGCAACAGCAAATATGGTCGATTCGGCTTTTGTAGGTTGATTCGAAATTGGAAGATATTTATATACCCCTCCCAATGCTAAAACTAGAAGGAGAAAAGCATGGATAGAAAGTTTCGTTTTAAAAACCCGTTTATCTCCTTCATTTATGATGACTTGAAGTGTGTTTTTGTTTTCATTCCACTTTAGTAGCACACTACCCAGAAGTCCGGAAAGCTGACAACTTAGTCGAATCAAAGTCATATGATCTTGCAACATTTTGGGGAAATTGAAATATAAACTTGTTTGTTTGAAAGTATTCTGTAAACTGTTGATATTTTAGAGCTTATTTCTCCTGCTATACACGTTTGACAGAAGACCGATTAGGCACACATACCTACGTCATATTTAATTGCATATTATTGTCATACACAATAACAGAAGCTAAGCAATTATGAAGCAGATTTCTTATGAATACCTTTGAGTGTGTGTGTGTGTGTGTGAGTGTTTTGTACATTTATTCATATGATTCAATTTTCATATAGCGAAAGTACTCAATAAAGGCATGCCCAGAAAACGAAACACAGCGTTCTACATGTCTTATACTTATTCTTGTCTACCTTAAGGAACATTTGTATATAAATAGTCATAATTACACATTTACACATTTAACAAATATTCCAAATCAATATTAAAAGTATTCAATAAACAAGCAAATCCAAAGTAAAATGTAAAGACTAATTTGTAGTAGTTTAAATGGAACAAAAGTATATAAGTGTCATGTTTCATAAAAAAACGGTAAATATTTATAGGCTTCTAACATTTGCATTTTTTTCAATCCTTTTAATGCTGTCGTTGCAAAACTAGCAACTAAGAAGAAAACAACCAGACAAACTTTCTCATTTATGAAAAACTGCAATAAAATTATCTTCAATTTGTTAGTAACTTTAGACTCAATGTGTTTGAAATGGAAAAAAGAATGTTAATGAACATTTTAAATTCATGCATGCATTATTATTGCTCAGCTCAATCAATGAAAGTCAATCTCTATGCAATTTTGATTAAGATTATTTACATGTGAGCGTTACTTGGTATCTCTGTTTAAATAAAGTAATTTTATAGCAATGCGTAAAGTACATACTTAATATGATGACATTGTGGTCTATAAATATTATTAGTATAAGACTTTTGTTTTTATCCCAAATCCAAATAGTACATTAGCTTTGTAATAGCTTAGGCACGGTTGACATAATATTTTATGGCATGGCATGTAATAAAGAGTTTAATTTAGTTATCAAAAGTATATGAACGGTCAAATCATTTGCAAAATCTATGCTGTTTATTGGTGTTATTTTTTGGATGTAGTTAATTTCTGCAAATTTCACCTTAATAATTTGACAACTTTTGAAGAATTTTTGCTCCCAGCAAAAGCTATTGTTACATTCACTTAACATATAATGCATCTTACTAGTAGCAAGCCTGTTCCTGAATTTATAAACATTTTCAAGTGACTGCCTATAACCCTGTGCCATTCCCCCGAGAAATATTACTAGAACAAATTTACGATAGAACAAATTCACGATAAAAAACACAAGCATTAATATCAATCTAGTAAAGTTTTCCTGATCAGGTGACAACCGTACAAGGAGTGTTATGCAAAGGAATGACTGGATTGGAATTGCAATCAAAATTAAGTCAGTGACTAAGGTTTGCTGTTGAATTTCGTTCATCAAGATGCCAAGAATTTGCATGGTTCTGTATTCAACTGCAAGCTTCCATGTAATCATTTTTGAAGAGAATAGCTTATTTTGGAATCTGCAACAAGCATATATTAATTTATTTGAAAATATCCCTTAAATTATAATATTTACACAAACATCTACTTTTGTAGGTTCTGATATAAGGTGATATTTAGTGCCAAGAATCATCACCACAGAAACGCAAACTCCATCCACGTTTATATCAAAAGACCACATCCAATGATTAATAAGACAAATTATAAATTTAACAACTTGATTCAAAATCCAGTTTGTCCAACACCTATTGATGCCCCCAGCTTTTCCCAACATGCACTCTGGTATAATACAGTTGCCTAGTATTCCCATTTGACAAGGATTTTGCCAGTGCAAAGCGTACAGATAAATTACTGGAATTGCTATAAGAGATATGTATGCTAAGTAAGCAAAGATTGTGTTAAGGCAAGATTTTATGGATGATCTGAAATTTGTTTGATATTTAGAAGATTTGTAGATTTTTAATAATCCATTGATGTACAAACTAATAGTTTCTATTGAAAACGTTCTGGTAAGCAATGGGTACCCAAGAAAGATTGTATCTAAACGGATTTCATACATTGTGAACCGACCACCAAAGGCTTCCAATCCTAATCAAAGTCCAAAAAGATGGGTAGCAATACCGTTTATTGGTCCTGTAACTTACGAAATCTCCGGCATTTTAAGAAGTTTACTTGGAACAGATCTTGGATACTATACTGGAGTAAAACTGCATCGTATCTTGTGTACATTCAAGGATTTACCACCTTCAATATCCTGCGGAGTGTACATAATAGATTGCGATTGCGGAATAGTTTACGTCGGCGAAAGTCAAAACCTGGAACAACGGAAGAAGAATCATTTGGGAGATCTACGTAATAACAGAGTAGATCAATCTGCCCTCGCAGAACACCAAGCGGAAAACCCGAACCATAATATAAACATTGGCTCCATCGCCCTCCTTTGTTTCGAAAAACGCTGGTTCCAACGTATCTTCAAAGAAGCTATCTTCATTCACAAATATCCACAAAACATGAACAGGAATACTGGACATGACATAGGATCGTGGATACCATTAGCAATAAAACTAATTTAAATTTTTGCTGTTTTGCTATTTTCATAACATGTTACTTTTGAATTTGTACTGGGTTTTCTCAATTTTGCTATTCAGTGTACTCTCGTAAAAGCTAACGGCAAGTTAGCGAAAGTTTGGGTTCTTAAAAATAAATTCAGCCTCTTTAACCATTAAAGATGAACAATTCTACTAATAGTTTCTACATTGGATTCGCATGAGTGCAGAAATGTGTGACCACTAATTAAAGTACTAAATGCAACAGCAAATATAGTAGACTCGGTCTTCGTAGGTTGTTTGAATGACATCGCAAAATATTTATATGCTCCTCCCAGTGCAAAAACTAAAAGTAGCAATGCATGTAAAAACAGTTTTGCTTTAAAAATTCGTTTATCGCTTTCGTTTTTGATAACGGAAAGCAAATTACTGTTCCTATTCCACTTTAGCAACAGACTACCCAGCAGACCAGAGAGCCGACAACTTAGTCGTATTAAAGTGAGATGATCGTGTAACATTTTGTTCACATGAAATCAACAAAATACGGAAACTGTTAAATCAAAAGCAATTTGCCAACGAACTACTGGGGTTTCATTCTTCAACGCTTTGACTAATTATTCGCACATGTCTAGAAAAACGTATGTTGACAAGTAAAAACAATTAACGTTGTGTAACTATTTGCCCCATGTTACATAGAAATAATTGCAGCTTTATAGTTTTATGTAGAATAGGGCGTAATTAGAATTGGCATTAGACCACCCATTTCCATCTCCAAAGAAATATATAAGTTAGAACAAAGCTACTTATACGGTTGAAGTATCTATACTAAATAAATATAGAAATGTTTAAAAGTAAGAAATGAATTTCAATTTGGAAGTGGGAGTAAGATACACAGATAAGCTTTGTTTGAGTTAGATAGAATGTGTTTGTATATCAAGCAATTAAAATTCATGGGTTTTTAAGGTTTGTTATTTATCGCTTCTGTCATTGCTTACTTTTCAAATATCCAACTTTTCTATAATTTCCTCAGATTAACAAAATTATAGTTTATTCGTTAATAAATTTACATTGAAATAAAACACCAATCGATGTATAAAACCAAATATCATTCCTTTTTTCATATCTTGGAGAGAATTTGTTTGCTTATGATGTGAATTATGGAAGAAATAAGATGCGTTTTTTGACTCATAGTCAATGGAAAAAACAATTAAACAATAATATAGGTATACTGTATTTATCAATATGACTTTCGACTTTGAGTACAGTAGACTTGCAAATATTTCAGAATGCATCTTAAAATATTTGGAAGCGTATTATAAAAGTGTTAGAAATTTTACGACTTTTCTTTTGACACATTCAACGCTGTTGATAAAAATTACACTCAACGTGATTAGCATAGTAATGTTTTCTACACGTCTTCTATATTTCATAGTTGTGTACACGTGCACATTATTGATTTACTGTCATTTTATTCAATGCAAGCTTGTTATGCACTTGTTTTCTTGCACATTGTTAAACAGAGAAACAAAAACCTTCTGAGACCGTAAGTTGTTGTAAAAATACATTTGTTAGCTGGCTTCAATTTGTTACTTAATTAAGTCATTTTATTATAAAACTCAAGAGAACAAATTATTTGGTTATCAAAAGCATTTGAACTGTTAAATTATTTGCAAAATCTATACAGTTTAATGGTGTTTGCTGTGCAATATAGTTAATCGCTCCAAATTTTACCTTAACTGATTGACAGCTTTTAAAGAATTTTTGCTGCAGCATGAAACCTTTGCCAAAGCGACTTAACTCATAATTAGTCTTACTGATAGCAAGCCTTTTCTTGAATTTTTGAACAATTTTCAGCGACTGAATATACACTTGGGCCATTCCTCCAAGAACGACTATCAGAAGAAATGTAGAATTTATGATAATAATAATAAGCATTGCCACCAATTTGGTATAATTTTCTTGCTTGGATGACAATCGTACAAGAAGTGTTATGCAAAGTGATTGGACTGGGATGGCGCCCACAATGGTGCCAGTGATTATAGTTTGCTGTTGAATTTCATTCATCAAAACACCAAGAATTTGTAGAGTTCTGTATTCAACTGCAAGTTTCCACGTAAGCGTTTTACTAGAAAATACATTATCTTTGAACCTGAAACAGAAAGTCTTGTCCATTATATAGTATGTTTATGAAAAAATATGGCATCAAATGAAAAACAATCAATTTATATTTATTTACCTTTGTAATTGTTGATAAAGCGTAATTGTTCCCAAGATCATTACTCCAGCAATGCAAATACCATCCACGTTTATGTCAAAAGACCACATCCAATGATTAATCAGGAAAATCATGAATTTAACAACATTATTGAAAATCCTGCTTTTCCATATGCTAATCATGGCTCCAGCTTTCCATGTCATGCACTCGGGAATAATCCAATAACCTACTATTCCCATTTGACAGGGACTTGGCCAGTGCAAAACGTATAGGTAAAATATAGGAACAACTATCATGGTAATGTATACTATATATGCAAGCATTGTGTTCAGATGGGTTATTATAGATTTTTTGTTAATTTTATGATTTCGTAAAGTCGATCTCCCAATACTTAATAATCCGTTGATGTACAAACAAATGGTTGTAACATTAGACTCACATGAGTGAAGAAAGATGTGACAACATACTAAAGTCACAAGCGCAAAGGCAAATATCGTAGATTCAGCATTTGTGGGTTGATTCCATAGTGATACCGGTAGATACTTGTAGATTCCCCCTAATCCCAAAAACAGAAGCAGGAAAGCATGTAGAAAAAGCTTGATTTTAAAAATTCGTTTTTCACTTTCATTTTTGATAACGTAAAGCAAATTGCTGTTTTTATTCCACTTGAGCAACACACTACCCAGCAGACCTGCGAGCTGACAGCTTAGTCGTAATAAAGTTAGATGATCTTGTAACATTTTGTTATCAAGAAATACAGAAGCTGCTACCTGTAAAGTATTTTAGCAACTAATTGCGTTTTAAAGTCTTCTTTTCGAAAACATGGCAAAATATTAATTATTTGCACATGCCTAATATTATGAGAAAATTATGTTTAAAGACAATACAACGATTACAATTCTGTAGAATTAAAACTAATAATTTCGGCTTGCCATAAAATTAATTAATATGTAATTATTCGTAGGGTTATACAAAGCAACATGAAATAAGGGCCCAAGTAGAGCTGACATTTCTATCTTTTACTTTTATACAATATGTTTATTGAGGCTAAAGAAATGTATACAATTGTACAAGGCTAATTATACGGTTGAAACATCGATAGCACGTTTAAATAAATATGGAATATTCCAGTTTGAAATAAACAAGAAATTTTAATTTGAAATCATGGGAACAACTTGAAGCAAGATAAAGTAGTAGTGTAGTAAGATTTATGACATAAAATGTGTTTGCACAAATAGCAATAAATATTCATACATTTATGATTTTTGCGCTTTTTTATTTCCGGTATTGCTTATCATACAAATATTAAATTTTTGTCTAAGGTTATTCAGATCAACAAATTTAGGGTTTGCTGATGGGCAGGTTCTATACCAAATAAAACAATGCACACATATGAAACCTGCACCATGATCACTTTATTGATATCCTGTAGCAAAATCTGTTTGCCCTAAAATCAAGGTTGAATTACATAATGATGGTGTAATACGATGAGGATTATGATGGTGCATAGGTATGTATTTATGTATATATTCTAATTAAACTCAAAAACCCACAATTGCCATTTCAGTTTACTCCCGAGAAAAATTCACTTTTTGAAAACAACTTTTAAAAAAGCATATAAACTTAACTATTTTCTGCGTGGATAGATGTTTCTGTGACGATAATCTTCGTAAGCTATTTTATCATCAAATAATATTGTCGGCCAGTTCCCTGTGCCACTAACTGATGATGGTGCCTGCTCCTGACTCGGAGATTATGATGATGATGGCCACAGAAGAACCCGACTGAAGGAAACACAATGCCTTCTAGGTTTCGGGGTTTGTGCTCCAAGCTCCTCCGGGGAATTTATGAACTGATGAATTGATTGCTCACCAAATAAATGTCTCAAATGCAAACCACTGACGAAATAATTTAACTGATAGATGTACTTTATTTAATAAGCACACGCGTAATTAACTTTATCAATGACCAAAGTTATTAGGAAACTTTTCAAGTTTTTGGAAAAGGAAATGGGCTCTACTGCTAAAGAAATCTCTGCTTTTAAAGCAGGGAAAAAGAAAAGATCAAAGCCACAAGTTCTCTGGAACTTGTGTGCTGGTGCTGAGAAGGAAGACGGGGATAGAATGAATCGCTCAAGTTCCTTTTCGTCATCTAGGAACCCAAGCTAGCTGCATGTGTCGGAATGTGTGGATTAGAGGAGCACATTGAAACATTACGATACATAGTTTTTATTTCTACACTAAAGATACATAAGCCGACAATATTGAATACTAATAATAAAGTATAAGCAAAAGGTAACTTGTATTTTTTCCTACAAGCTTGAAAGTTTCAAAATATGCATTCAAATCAACTTGGTGACGGCTTAGCCACCTAACCAATATATTACATTTTAGGTTGTCACGGTCTGTACATGAATTTTGTATTTCATTGTTCTGCATTGTATGACACTTTTTAAATTAAAACCAAGGAATTCGCACGTCCGTCCAGAACTCTTGATAATTTGTCAAAAGGTTGAAATTTGAAATAACTCCAGCAAAATTTGAAACACGGCTGGGGTTTACCATCTAAAGATGTGGACGCAGCGGGAGAACATATTTTCTTAGCGAGTATAGGTATTCACGAGAAGTGTTTGTAACACTGAGAGAATAGATTTACCCAAAGTTTAAAATGTAAGGTATGAAATAAACCATTATCATTTTAGTTTACCCTAATGTATGTCCTTAGCAAAAAGTACCCCGGTAAGCTCCATGGGAAGAAGGTTGACCAGAGAATCTAACTGACACCAGGAATCTTACAATTTGCACAAAGCTATCAAGAGAGTGACAACTTTTAGGGAATTCTTCGCATTATCATTCCTGCTGCTCAGCATGTGTGATAAAAATAACAAACAGTCGTCAAAACAAACCATAGGTTATCTAACTGAATCTCGGTTTTTAAACCATTTTCTTACTAAAAACTGTATGTTTTATAAACTTGTTATTGACGCACTGATGCGGATAAACTCAAGACTTTTGTGATTTCAGATAGAAAAATATGACGTAGGTTGATAGGTTGTTGATGCTTTTAATCATACATGCTTATTGATGAAGAAAAGCAAATATAGCCCACACCCACTCAAAGAAAACAACCATTGGGTAACGCTGAAATCACTTCAGGGTATTCCAATCGACAGTACCATCATTCCCATTTCAACTGTTTTTATTTTACTGCTTCGGTAGGTTTTGTAAAGCAGAATACAGAAAAACATTATTATGCTGATCAGTTTCAAGCTAAAAGTAAATATTTTCATGGTTTTGAGTGTAAAGCTTTCAAAATCTCTAACATTTTAAATTATTTAGAGCACATTAGCACATCTTCTACTCTTAATAAACGTACACGCATACTAACATATCATTGTTTTTCTTTCATTTTATTCAATACTACCAAGTTATTTTCTTGTTTTATTATACATTGCACGCTCTAGAGCAAAATCTGCCTGAATTACTCCATTTTTGTAGTGTTCCGTTAGAGCATCGTCATCATAAGATCAACTTAAAGTGACACTGGGGCATACTTTCATTTTCTTTTATTATGTAGCATAACATTTGATTCTATGACCCTCATTTTTCCCAACGCCATTTGTGTATGGAGTTGCTGCAATAAAATTGAATACATGTGTAGGGGAATTGGCCTTTTGTTGAATGTATCTGCATAGAAGCGTATTTCATTTACTAACTGAAATTATGTCAGCCTACAGCCATACTACTGTAAAAAAATGCAATAATAGTTTATTGAAAGATTCATTAGAGTAATGAGCACTGAAACATGAAGGCAAGCTTTTGCAGAAAAAATTATTTATAAGGGTGTCCTAATAACTTAAAAAACCATTTACTGGTCCCAGGGTTTAGTAAACAGAAATGAATGCAGGTGCTATGAACGCATATGTCTGTAATCGAAAGCATTATTAGGACTTACTGATGTTACTAGGATATAGGAATATTAAAATAAATTGTGAACAGTCAGTTGTTTTGCTTTCTCCATTTCCAGAATAAATGGCAAAACATGTCAACATTTGTTATCCATATCAGCTTATATCATGTGTATTGTGTAAGGTCATGCATTTTTAACTGTTATACAGGTATACAGAAACCTTGTTAAAGATAAAATGTAAGATAAAATTAAGGCCGACATTAGTTGTAATGTGCCCGTATGGTTCACAAAAGGTTGTTCTCAAAATATTTATTTTGTTTGGCTGGGTAGGCAGCAATATTTATTTTGAATTCACATTGTAAGTATAAACATTAGAATGTAACTTGCTGAAAAAACACATTTAACAATCTTCATGCATTTTCTTACCCGGTTGGGAAAAATAGATACAGTATCTCTTATGTCCCGCAGTTTTTCCACTACTCCTTTTACATTCTCCTGCCTGTAACCAGAGACCCTTTCTTTGACCCATTCCATTAGGCAGAGAAATCTTTTCCATTTATCTCCCTTTCCTGGCCTACTTTCCACTCTTTTGTATTTTCTGATTCTTGGCATTCCAACAAAATGCTCTTTTCTTGCTAGCATCTGTCTGTTCTGGAATCCCCATTCTCTTTTAGCGACCTTGGCAAGTCGGGTCAATTGCTTTTGGCAATGTCAGCAACGAAAAAGATGCGTAGAGCTACATGAAATGTACCATATCTCACGGTCTAAAAACATCAAGAACATCCAAAGTCCTGCTTTTATTACAATGCGGTTATTCTTCAGTAGATATATTTCAGTATAAAAACTACAAAAACTACAGGAAAATCTAAAATTTATTTATTTATTCATTTATTTTAACTTTTAATTAACTAATTAAGCAACACAAACGGGGAGAACTATTCCATGATCTACATTGCGGTTGTGTAAGAAAAACCACTTCAAAAAAATACATTTATGCATGCAATTAAGCACGTAGAGCAACTTTGTTTGAAAATTTGACTTCCTAGTGGCGTTTAATTTCCGCACTTTCCCCATCACACGTAGTGTCATTTTCCTCAAAACTATATTTTATAATTCTTAGAACCCTAAATATTTCTCGTATAACTCAATGAAATATTTCTAGGTGTCAACCTGTGTGTGTTTTAAAGGTTTTGTAACGCACCATCATATAATATTTCAAAGCTTTAAAAGAAAGTTATACAAGAGACAATTTTGAAGCACCAACCAGAAAAAAAATCTTGAACGTGTGTGTGTGTGTGCTGCTGGTAGTTAGATCTTATCTCTTTTTGATCTCTTTCTGTGCTTGAACCTCACATTCAAACGCAGCAATAAGAGATATCCACCGGCTTTTCTAAAGCTTGTTTTTCTCATTTACGGAATTTACCCGTGGAAGAAGAGGATGCAGAGAGGGAGCATTAGATAACAAAAGGAAAAAAGAACAAGGTTTCGGAGTTAAAGCGTTAACCAGCAAGTATAAGTATCGATCTTTTTTCACAGGGTCTATCTTTGTTCAGCTATCTCCAGATACTTTTTTCCGTTTTCTTGCAAGTCACGTTGTAACGTGTCCTTCCTTTGTCATTCAGCTTCACTTTTGGTTGAGTGTCAACGGACAAGGCAGATCTCTGCTGAGGGAACGAACAGGTTCTTCTAGCAGGAGCACAAAATACTTTAATGAAAAGATAGGGTGTGTATAACGCTAAAATAAAGGGTTTTACATGCTGGTATTTATACATACGGGTGAAAGTGTTTAGACTTGCAAATAGTGCTATAAAATTTGCGAAAGTAGTAGTTTCCCTGTTTAAACAAAAGACGGAAGCTGTGTAAGGTGATCAAAACGTATGTTGTAAGTCGCTGGATTATTACACAGTCTAAAATTTATAATTTTCAAATATGCTCAGACAAGCTAGATCTATTCTCCGTAGACAATGGGTTAAACGAAACGTAATAATAGAGATACAGGTTTTGTTCTAATATTAGGCTTATGGTTGGCAAGACAAGCATAAATAACCTAATCCTTCTGCTTCCCTGAATTTATCTATTATTCTGTCTAGCTTTAATATTTCACTTTAACGCTGTATTATATAGTATACAGAACCTGATACCTGCCAACAACTTGGCTATTTGCTGTGTGCAAATTTATAATGGAGGATTTGGAGTGAAACAAGTTGGTGTTTTGTTAAGCATAAAACAGTTTGCATAATTTAATGTAAACAATGTTTACAAAAATAGCTGGGTTATATAAGCTTATAAGATAAGATGCTCTAAGATAAGCTTTACTAAAACGCAAGTTCTATGAGCTGCTTTTAAATACAAAAATATATTTCAGTTTTCAAGCGTCAGTTTATTTCTGTATTTTCTTAATTTGGCTGTAAATTTAAAGTTGCTTTGTACACAACTTCACAGAATATTTTTGTGATTACTCGGTTTTATAACCGAGCTGAAAATTTAAAAATAGTACACAACTGCACATTAACCTCGTGTGCACATTAATCATGTTATTTGTTATATCACAAAGGAGGTACACTTTGTGTCATAAGTGTACCTTAACTGCTAATGAGTGAGATTACGTACATGTGTACGTAGACTGCTATTATGTAGCACAGCTCATTAATTAAAATGGACAATAGAGTCTGGGCGAATAAATGTAGATTTTGGTATGCCTAGTCTGCAAAAATAGAATTTCATTTGCTTAAGATACCGGACTATTCATAAACTAGCATAGTAATTAATTAAAATGTAGAAGCAAATGAATGAAAGCTCAAATAAGAACAAGTTCATTAAACGTAATCTGTAGTAGATTAATTTACTAAGTAAGCTGTTAAAATTTAGTAATTCAAACTACTGAACATTTTGCAGTTGTAGTTCTGATTTGTCCTTCAGCACACAGATTGCTAAATTGTAGTAACTTTTCAGACATTTCTGTAAACATCTATACTACCCATCATTCTATTCTACCTATTTTTCGAGCAATATAATATATCTCGTGCCTTTTTTCGGTGTAGCATGTCAGGTTTCTCTTTTTTCTTTCATTGTCTGTCTATTGACTTTGCTATTTTCTTGGTCCACTGATAGCTCCTCTTTTTGTTTGGCTTTTCTACTGACTTCCTCTAAAGTGACAAGTTGAATGACACTACACGAAAAACTTTTTCAATTACGCTGAAAATAAACTAGCAATACACTGACTGCCTTAAGTAACAACAAGCAAAGCTTTAGTTAAGTGACTTGTACAAAAACTTGGTCTATTGAAACTGACAGGAAGAAACTGACAACAAAAAACAGAAAAATGGAAACTTTTACCTAAAGTCCAGGAAAACAATGGTACTACCACGCACAGTAATTTACTTCTTAGTGATTTTAAGAGTCATCCTTGGTCACTATATTGGGTTAGTAATTGGTCATATTTTTTCTGTCTTTACCAATCTGTTAAAGTATACTTAGGGAGAAGCAAAAAGTTATACTGCAAACAACAAATAGAACTTCACATAGTTTTCCTCTACGTTTTATAGATTTCCGGGATGATACCAAGTGTTAACAATGCACACAACCAAATTTTTCGCTTTCTCCTTCCTAAACCAAAATCTGCAGAAAAGTTCATCCGTAGATAAATCTTTTTTCCAGCACCCTCCTTGAAGAAAGTTGCATAGTGGACGGAAAACAAAGAATTGTATGAAACAGGAAAAAACAACAAAAGGGGATTATGGAAAACAATGGAAGAATACAGCATAAGCACATATAAAAAAGCTTTGAGAGGATAAAGAAAACCGGGATACTTTCTCGAGTAATATTCGCAGTAACTTCAGGATTGGGTTGGTTCACACCAAACGTTAGTTGATTTTCTAAAGAAAAATGTAAACATTGTCGTAGACGTTTCTGTAAAACCTTTCTACCAAAAACTGTGCGAACAGCCCCATGTGCTTGTATAACATTTTTGAGTAGGCATTCAACGTTGTTTTTTGTTATGATTGTAATAAAAGTAGCATTATATTTTTGTAATCCTTTTTTTCTCGCGAGTTTCCGTCTTATGATTTTATTGTTAGTGATAACATCTGTAAGCGAAACCAAGGCTAGACTAAAGCCTTTTTGGAAAACTTGAAGTATGTTGTATTGTAGGAATAAAAACAAGAGAAATCATGGATGCTAGAAAGAAAGCACATTATATTTTATATTTGCTTTTCGAGAAAAATAACACACAAAATACACTTTATACTACAGTTGTGCTTACAGGGTTTACAGGGTTTATAGCATTTTTTGTACTGAACATCCTGAAACAGGAAAAATAGAAAAGACAGAAAAAACCGCCGCAAGACAAAGGAAATGACAGCAGGCAGAGGAGAAAACAAGGAAGGATACAAAAATGGAAAAAGAGGACAGCCGCGAGTTGAAGATCAGAGTAAATGTATGTATACTTTTATGCTAAGTGGAAGTGTTTTTTCTGTTAGAAGTAAAAATGCGTAATATAGCTTTCTCTACGAGATTTGTCGAAACAAGTGCACGCAAAATTGGGAAATGGGATACGTGCCAATGGTACAGACGTGTCTGATGTCTTGTAACATTTGGGTATTATTGGTTTACTAAAGGCAGTTTCATAATCTTTTTGCATATAGAACAATGTTTTTGTTTTATCAGAATGACATACTAGTAAAATTTTGGCGCAAGCAAGCATTACTTTGTTGTATGTCGTGGGTTAATGAGAACGCCATTATAATAAACTATAAATATTTAGTGCAACAAACTTTCATTATTTTTCAACGAATCAAAATACTAAAACGATAGTTCTTAAACCAAGAGTGTTCATAGATGCTTCTTAACACGTATGTGTAATTTGCAAAATAAATGAAACACTAGTCAAGCTTCATACTATGCACTGTTGTTTGTTGCTTGTATATTTGCATTTCAATCTAATTTAATTTTGTATGCAAGGACATGAAACCCGCAGGAGAGCCTAATGCAAAAAACGATTTAAGTGTTATGTAACTGGCTCTTGTCAATTATGCAACAGGACGTATACATTAATTTGTGTCGCTTACAAAGAAACATTAAAAGTGAAAAGTTGCATAATATTTATAGTACGTGCTATAGTATAGTACTAGGTTCTTTTAATCACTATATTGTTGGTTACGATACAAGATAGCTGTAATCTTTCATGTCAAACGTAGTTTTGATTCAAAATTTACAATGGATTTCTGCTATTTTCTGTACCATCAGTTTGATGCATAAAGTTTTCATCAATTTACACGACAGCAATACAAATAATTATGGTAACTTGTCCAAATTACAAGAATGATACTTTGATTTGCCTGAATGATTAAGCCTTATGTAGGGTCAAATATTCTATGGGAGAATTGGTATGCTAGTATGACTATGAGAATTGGTATGACTCTCTCTCTCTCTAGTCTCACTACATGACACCAAAGTACTTTGACAAATAAGTTCAATAAACCCCAGCTCAACTTGCATACGTTGGCCTTTTCCCACTAATGTCCAATTTTTACGCACACAAGGACTTGAAAGAGAAGTCGTTAATAGTTTTGTGTGCTTTGAAATGAAACTATTCATGAGCATTCCAAAACATTGAACTCATGACACAAGTTTTCAGACATTAGCATTTTACAGCCCACTCTGATTGTTTTCATCAAGCATGCAGCATTTGTGTAGAAAGCCGCATCATAAATTTTGTCATGTAGTAAGTTTCTGACTTCTGACAATCCATAGCTTCCAAAATGCATTGATGCTGAAATCATTCGGATTGTTTTAGGGGAAACTTTTCGAAAGTTTATATCTATTGAATAGTATGCCCTAGCAAAAACCCGAAAGATGACCAACTCTTAAAGACTTAGCAAGTAATTGCGCGTTATTATTTTGAAATGTGTTTGAACGTGTTTGTGATTGATTGAGTTTATTGAACTTTACCAAATGCGCGTGAATAAATATTTTAACTACTTCAGAAAACTAAATGATGCAGATGTTAATATAACATGTATATTTTAAGAAATAACATACGTAACCAAATTAACTTTTTTGAATCGCCGTTTTCAAATGGCTTAATTTTAAAAAGTTCTTTTCCTTTAATGCATTGTCAAGTAGTTTAACCCCGTAAAAGAAAATACATACTACCTTACCTCTTTCATAAACGTTCTACTAATTTATGTTTCTTTTGGTTGTGGCACACAAAAGTTATGCCCACCGAGACAACTACAAAGACGGAATTTCTTTAGCTGCTTTCAATTTGTTTGAAGGAAAAAGAAGTACAAAGCAAAATTGCAAGATAAAAGAGATGTGTGCATCGAAGCATTCCTAATACCGTCACCGTCTACATTCTGAAAGAAAAAGGATGATAAAACTGGATTGCAGGAAGGCAGCACAAAATGATGGGATGTCGTATTTTCTGAAATAGTTTAGTATAGAATAAAGTGCTATGCAGATTTTTTTTTGCATAAACCTACCTCATTTTTATCCACGGAACGGGTGACTTTCAGAAAATGTAAATAGATAATGTGGATGTTATTATATTGACGCAGTTATGTTGATAAAAAGATAAGAAAGTTTAATACATTGTGTACAATTTTTGGAGAAATCATTGAAATTCTGTAATTTTTACAAAAAATAGTACACCTTCATTTTTTCAAGTGTTCTAAAACATAAGCGTTATGAATAGAAGCAATTTCAATTTAAAGTCATCTAAGAACAGTTCCGCAATTGTGTATTTGATACTAGTTTGAACTTCGACCAAAGACTTTAACCAAAAACTGAAACCATAGTGTGATCTTATCCACAGAAAAATGTGAGAGTTCACCAAAATGACAGAATAAACTATTTTTTACAAGCTAAACTCATTTCAATTTTCCCAGTTGGCTAAAACATTCAATTTATTCATTTTGCCATGTATTTGCTCCATATATATGCACAAATCGATATTTTTCTTCTTGCTACAAGCCCTATTGAAAGTGAAAAGCAAATAGAAAGGGATTTATGCGTGGGCAAACAAAAGAAGAAAATGAGAAAGAAAAGAGCAAACACCATCAAATAAAAAGCGGTGGCACACACACACTATACAAGCAGTAAAAGAAAATCATCTGTACTTTATTGAAACTACCAAGAAAAAGTTTCCTTCCTCCACACACACAAGAATAAGAATGTACTACTAGCCTGTTTGTTTATTAAGTAAAAATAGAAGTCTTAGAAATAGTAAATGAATATTTGATCATTTTCCTGATAGCAATGTAAAGTTGGTAAGAAGAGGAAGAAGGAAACATAAAACCCTGTGTGTTTTGCCTTACCCTTTGAACAATAAAGCGCGGAAAGAAGAAACTTTGTTCTTACAAAACTTTCCTGTTTGCTCCCTCTGGAGAAGAAACTTAATCTTGGAGATAGACTTTAAGTTAATGCGAATGAATAGGGAGATCATTTACCTTAGCAAGAAAAAGTTTTGGATTGACTTTCTCTTTTTTTGAAGCAAACTGGAAATGAAACTTAAATCAGGTTTGTATGAGAACGTCTGCTGTTACGACATGGGTGGGATTTATAAGAGACAAATTATTTTTTAAAGTAAAATGCAAAGTTTAAAAACATTTTTTAATGACTCTGGTTGACTAAAATGACGACGTATGTAGTTTTCTAGCTGAATATAGAGAAGGAGTTTTGGTGTTTTTACCTTTTTTGGGGCACCTTTTCTGATTTTCGTCAAAATTGGTGTATATGTACCCCCTTGAATTGTGAATTCAAAAATAGTATTATTTTGGTTCCAGTGTGACGATATCACTGTAAAATTGATGACCGAATGTGACCATTTTATGGTATTTGAGGAATACTGGAATTTTTAAGGTTTTTTGAATATAACTTTTGCGTCCAACAAAATCCGGAAAATCGCCGGGAGGGCCATCCTAATTTTTTAATGCTTGTTTCAAAAAAATAAACCACAAGAAAAAATTCCGTTCCATGGTGGAGATATTTGGGAAAATGTATGAACAAGTACACCAACCTTGACAGAATCCAACGTGCCAAAAGTGACCGAATGCTGTTTTCGTCTGCTTTATTCAAACTGCCTAGTTGATATACCAAACTAAAGCCCATGCAAAACTCTAGGATTGTATTTCTCAGTTTTTTGAAATATTGACTTGGAAGAAAGTTACGACCGTATTAATCAAACCATTCATTTTGTGCAAAATTGCATCACTTTGCAAATGTGGTCATAACTTTTTTCCTTGTCAACATTTCAAAAAACTGAGAAATACGATCCTAGAGTTTTGCATGGGCTTTAATATGATATATCAACTAGACAGTTTGGATAAAGCAGACGGAAACAGCATTCGGTCACTTTTGGCACGTTGGATTCTGTTAAGGTTGGTGTACTTGTTCATACATTTTCCCAAATATCTCCACCATGGAACGGAATTTTTTCTTGTGGTTTATTTTTTTGAAACAAGCATTAAAAAAATTAGGATGGCCCTCCCGGCGATTTTCCGGATTTTGTTGGACGCAAAAGTTATATTCAAAAAACCTTAAAAATTCCAGTATTCCTCAAATACCATAAAATGGTCACATTCGGTCATCAATTTTACAGTGATATCGTCACACTGGAACCAAAATAATACTATTTCTGAATTCACAATTCAAGGGGGTACATATGTGCCAATTTTGACGAAATGCTCAAAAAAAGTGAAAAACACCAAAACTCCTTCTCATAATACACTAGTTGATTTATTTCAATTCCGGGAATGTTCTAATCTTCTCTACCAAATGGAAATTCGAGAAATATGAAAGGCTATTAAATGGCGAAGTTTTTCTGGGAATAATTTAATTTCTGTAACAACATCAAAATGTAATTCAGGTAGTAAAGGGTTTATTGTGAAACAATTCCAATTGCTAAAAGCAACTGGAGGCTTGTTTGTGACCGAATTTCTTCCATGCCACGGGATACCATTTCCACAGAAAAATGATTGTTTAATGTTTTACCTATCTAAATTTATAATGGATTTTTTGAAACATTGTGCAAACCTCCACGAGTTTGAAACAAAATATTATTATATCAATTGAATAAACAGTTGGATACTGGGAAACCGTTTGACGCTCAAAACTATTCATCGAATGTGCTTATATCATTAATACTTTTTCAATTTATTTGATGCTGCTGATACAATGTTGCACAACATCCCGAATAATAATGTAAACTGAGCAGGTTTTGGCAACATTACTTGGAGTATCCATAAATATACATTTTAATGAGTTTGATAGAAAGAATTAGGTCAGTAATTTGATGATACTAAAATCTATAAAAAGAAACCCATGCTTTCATCAATGTTTGTAATTTTAACCCTCCATATTTATTTAATACCTTTGTTTATCATACATTTTACACAAGTTTTTGTTTTCTCCTCTTTTTTTGTATTACATCAAAAATTTGTTTGAGTATATTATCCTTTGGCATTTATTCTCCTACATTTTATACAATCGGCGTGTGAAAGTGAAGATCATCCGGTACAACCGAGTATCCTATTGAATGCTGACTCTCCTTTGCCAAACTCTGTGGGCTAGTATCCCCTTCTTCCCTATTGGGCGGACATTTAACACAACGTCTGGCAAACACTACTAGGCAAATGCTCCCAAAGAATGTGAGCGTCAAAGCAAAAAAGATTATCGGATTTAGGGCGAACCCCGTAGTTCCCTCCACTTCCTTTTGAGTATCCTTCAGAATGACAGCCCCATTTTGGGCTGCAGTATCTCCAGCATATATTATCATGCTTCCGGCCTGAATATGCTGACTATCCTCAATGTCACCTTGTGCTTCTGGCGTAGTAATTTTGGCACCTTTGAGATTATTAGTTTCAGTGGAAAACATTTTACTGCTACTAGCCTCTTCTTCTTGCTGCTGTTCTGTAGTAGTACTGGATGCTCCTGTCAATTCTTGTAACCTTTGTGGCGTTGGCACCAACTCAGTCTGCTCAGTGGAAACAGTTTTTGTGGACAACGTCCAATCTATTTTGCTGGAGTTGGCCTCTAACAAAAAGCTCTTTGCTGTCGGCTCTCTCCTTTTCAGCACCATTTTATTGGGCTCAACACTTTTACTTTTGAGAATCATTCGCAGGCCTGGATTTTGGTAATTTATTGGTTTGCCCCTTTTTTCAGATGTACTCTCTGGTATAGCTCTACTGCTTTGTTCTGTTGAATCTGCAATTATTTGAGACGTTGTAAAGCTGCTACTGCTACTTTTTTCTGTGGTTGTTTGGCTGCTGGTAGTAGTAAATTCCGTATTTTGAATAGTTGCATTAGCAATGGCTTGCACTGTCGTTGTAGAAGTAGTTGAAGTAGATGTTGACGTAAATTTTGGAACAATTTCGGACAACTTAATACCCGGAATTCTTTTGTGTTGCGGAGTTGCTCCCTTCTTTGCGGGTTTTAAACTGCTTCTGTATTTGGTTTTACGATGGGCTTCCAACTTTTGAATAAGTTGTGCGTCAACCACAGCAGGAGCCTCGGTTACAGCTTCATTGCTATTTAGTGCAGCAGCGTCTCTAGGTGGCAGAAATATTTCCTTGTCGGGCACAATAGTCACTTGAAAAGTTGTTGGGTTGCCTTGAAAACTTGCCAATTTGTTTCGTGGGTTTACCATAAAGAATTTGTATGCCGGGGTGGCCGCATCTTCAATGGAAATGGAGAGTTGGTAGAATGCATCATGATTTTGAAAAACCTGAAGGCTATCCCCTTTCCACACGTTTTCTACTGGATATAGCTTATCTTTTAGGTGATCGTGTATCCACAAGTCTAAAAGCTTATGATAAGCTAGAAATATCAGGGAAATGTTTTTGTTGAGTATTGTAATAGCATGTAGTGTGCTTCGACCAGGTTGCCAAACTTTTTTATCGGTGAAAGCATTGTTTAAACGAATATTTCCCAGAAATGAGGCTGAACCACCACGAGCAGGATCGAATAAAATTACGCTGCGATCCAGCAATGGAATATTTTCTGATGGGCATAAAATGTAGACCAGTTGATCCGTCGAGTTTGACACTGGACTGGTGGAAACCACTCGACAGTTGCCTGTTTGAAGTAGGTCTTGACCAGAATGGGAGATCGTCACAGGAGGAAGTTTTATCCATTCTGTAGAGTCCACGTCAAATTTCCACCAGTTGAGTATAGCTTCGGTGTTGAAATTAGTGGCGTCTCTGAAAGTAGTTTTGGCAGTGCTGTATTCAGATTTTGGAAATGTGGTGGAAGCTGGAGGCTGCAGCATCATAATGCCAGAATGATCACACCAAGAAATGGTTTCTTTGGTGAATTGAGGACAGTATTCAAAATTTGTGGTAATGTTGCCATCCGGTAGACATGTGTCACAGCAGACGTATTGCGTCCAGGTAGAAATGCTTTCTGAAGATGAGATTGAGTCTAGATCATTTAGCCAAACAACATTGTCCTCTGAAAAAGGATATAGTTCTTCTGGAATTGATTTGCCAGCAGATTTGCCAATTATTCCGTGAACTGCTAGCCTTTTTGGGTTATTTCTACTGCCGCATAATAAGGGATAGCTGAGGTTTTGGGGAAAAGCGGAAGTAAATGGGTTTGTGGTAGAAAGATTGCTTTTGGAGGTAGAGCTTTCCGGTCGGTATATCAAGGTCCAGTTTCCTGTGGCAAGGGAATATTCCCAGAGGTCACTAAGGTAATGTCCGGAGGTAGAACGGTCGATATTGTTGGGTTGTTGGCCAGCAAAAATCCACCAGTTACCTAGGATATCGTGCCACGTGCCGGGAGCCAATCGGCGAGAGGGATACAATGGAGCGTCGGACTGCAATGGAGAAACTTTTGAATATTCCCATTCTGCAAAAAACAAATTAGCGGAAATGCATTAGTAAAAAGATGATTAACTTTTGTGAAATATTTTAGATTTGATTTGGCCTTTGTTTGAACAACGAGAGATAAATTTTAGCACAGAAAGTGTGTAGAATTTCTATCTTGCTTTTACTCTGATAAGTGCGTAGTCGTAAAGAAAGAGAAAGTTCATGTTTGCCAAGTTTGCTTTCTACAGAATACAATCTTGATCTTGATGTTCTTGATGGCAAAGTTGGATTGAAAGCAAAGTTTGCTTTTTTCTACGTGCACGTTTTAAAAGTCTTAGAGAGTCTAGTTGTCTGGCTGAAATAAGTTTTGCAGACAAGATCTTTCAAAAAGAGAGCATTACACTACCCAGGGATGAAACCAAGTTTTCTTTTTTTATAAATTGACTTTTTCTCTTTTCCAGTTTCAACTGCTAAATGAGAAGAGTGGGTGTGTAGAATTTTTTTACTGACACAAAACTAAAAGATTTTTTTCAACCTGTGGGCTTTAAAAAGTTTGTTTTTGTAAAAAATAAAAATGTCATTGTCCCTGAAAGTTGAATAAAAAGCACTTAAACATTTTATACATTATGTGTGTATGTGTTGGTGTCGAACAAGAAGTAAAAACTTGTCTGACTTTTTATTGAACTAGACATCATGTTTTATCTTTCTGTTTTCTCTGCACTTTCATGTAAAGCTTGTGTTTTTGTGTCTTGTCATAATGGCCAAAAGGCAGAAAGAAAAAGTTTTTTTGAGCTTTGGGTAAAAATCGTATATAGTGGCAGGTTGGGAAAACAGAGAGAAACAAAATAGTGTGTAGTAGCAACATCCGCCATTGACTGGTATAAACCACAGAGAAACAAATGTCTTTTCAGCATGTTGGCTGTTCTCTGTCTATCCACTGATACGGAACGAAATTGTCCGAGAGACGAAAAGTCTAGGACTACGTTGAGCGACTAGACACGCATGCAAAATTAATGGGATTGCGGTTTGAAAGGAATTCAAGCAAAAATGTATGTATCAAGTATAGATAGAATAGTAATAGTAGCAGCATCAAAGATGAAAGTATCTGTCCAAATATTTCAGTATTTCGGGAAGAAACTGTCTGTGTTGTAGTCAAAACAACAGAGAGAAAAAATGTATCTACTAGTGTGTGGACCAAAGGAGAGAGAGAGTTTTCCCTGGTAGGAATAATGACAGGTAGAAAACTGTTTGCTCATTTATCCGTGCCAACGTGTGGTTGATGGGAAACCATAAAACATCACCACCGTCACGAGTAAAGCTGCAATCCAAACTTAAGTGGAAAAAGTGGAGAAAATGGCGTTGTTCTATGGCAGCTTGGGTGTAAGCACTTGTTATAGAAAGTGTAGCAACTTTACGGATTCTATGATGGACTTTTTGTAATATTCTTTAGGAAATTTGTTGGAGAATGATACTTATGATGATGCAATATAACCGTTTTCACAAAGAATGGGAAGGATGGTATGTTTCAGCTCTCATATGAGTAATTTGCGCGTGTCATTTTTAATTTGAAGTAGTAATTAGAGTTTCATGGGATTTGGTTATGCAAATCCACAATGAATAGAAATAATTAGATGTGGCCCACGCAAAACTGTCTAATTAAAACGGTAAGAGGATTTAATTTTTCAAAAACAACTTTTGTCTCTTTCCATTTGTTATCCATTTTATCTAGAGATGCAAAAGGTAAGAACAAAGTTTTTGCTAGTTGTTCTGCAACGAACGGGAATGCGGGAATTCAAAGCAAATGGAAAAACTTTTTGACTGTTGATGCAAAATTTACATAATAAATTAGCTGGAGAATCTTTGAAAAGATGAAAACTTGGTTTGTTAGCGTGAAACAAGTTTTATATATTTATTATAGACAAGCTGTTGTAGTTTCCATATAGCATAATGTACTGCACACTAAAATCTTGGACCTCTATCTATTTTGAACAAAAAAGACAAAAGATCGACGCAGTTTATTTTGTACGCCATGTACCGCAGCAGAAATCCAATCAAGAGAAATGTCCGAGAACAGGACATTTTTTTCCTTGCGAATGGTGGAACAAATACGTGCTCCTTTCTAATCCCGCTCCATTTTTGGTCAGAGTATCGAGTGTCCTTGTATCTCTGTAATTACTTCAATTTCCCAGAGAGACGTTCCAATTTTTGTTTGACAGTGTGTTCATTTATTATCCTTTAGGTAGAGTGCTATGTATCCAGTATTACCTAGTGAGATTAACGTTACGTTATAAAGAAGGCTTGTTCTTCTAACAAGCTTAAGCCTTTTAACGTTTCTATTTGATTGGAACATGGGTAGGAGAACGTAGATTTAATTAAATTGAATGACTACACGGTTTACCTCTGTGTTTTGGAATTTATAAGGTGATATCAGATATAGTATATAAGTAAATAAATACTTACAACGCAGTAAAATGTACTTTAACGGTGTAATCATGACTGGATACAGTAGGTTTAAGTTACAATTCATGTTTTGAAGTAGAATCTATTTTTGAGTCAGCAACTATCACATTTTCTGGTTGTTTTTAAGCAAACGAAATTAGAATCTTTAATGAAAATTGCAACTTTGGAACGTGATGAATGGAATTTTTAACTTGTCTTGGGATTGCATAATAAAGCATAGAGATAACAACAACGGCTTTTCATTGAGGTTAAAGGACTAAAGATACGTGAGGGTGAGCAGCTGATGATGGGGATGGAGTTTCCGGGCTGGCGTTGAAGGCCTTCGGCCTTCAACGCCGCCCTCCACCTCGTGTTTTTAGTTGGATTGTCAATTATTTCTGGAATCCAAGGTTAGTGTTCGAGACATTTTTAATGGTTTGGGTGTCAGATGGGCCATGTCACAATCAGCTGATTAGTGGAAATTAAGATTGGGAATTTGGGATACTGCTCGGGACATTTTGAAAATTATCGAAAATTATGTTAAACGGTGACTTTGGGCTTGAAAAAGCTCGAAAAATGGCTATTTTTAATGTTTTGGGTGGAGGGGATGTGTCAATTTTGAATTGGCAAAGTGTGAAAAAATGCTAAAAATGGGTGGTTGGGAGGTGCTGAAGGCCGCAGGCCTTCAGCATCATCCCCTCCAACGTCGCCACCATCAACTGAAAAGTGTTCGAGACATTTTCAAAATTATCGAAAATTATGTTCAAAAGTGACTTTGGGCAAAAAGCTCGAAAAATGGGTATTTTTAATGTTTTGGGTGGTCCGGAGGGTTTTGGAGGGGATGTGTCAATTTTTGATAAAGAATGTAAAAATTTCAAAAAAGTGCAAAAAAAAACCGTTAAAAATTGGCACTGGGCGTTAAAAAGCTCGAAAAATTGGTATTTTTAATGTTTTGGGTGGACCAGTGGACATGTGTCAATTTTCAGCAAAAAATGTAAAAATCTGAAAAAAATATCAAAAATTGTCCAAAAACACCTTTGGAGCAATTGTACGGGGTCCCCCAGTCAATATCTAAAAATATGCAACCTTACTGTATCCCCGAAAAATCGAAAAAAATGTGAAAAAAGTTAGGTCGGGGTCGAGTTTCCTCTAAAAAGTAAAAAAATCAGCTTTGGAGAGAGTATACATGCTCACCAGGTCATAACATAAAAATATGCCCCCTTACTGTATCCCCGAAAAATCGACCCCCCGTGTTACTAAGGCAAAGTTGTTTTACTGAAGGAGAATTTTAGGGGGTGAAGGGGGGGGTGAAGGAGGGGGTGAAGGGGGGGGTGAAGGTATGTTAAGAGATAGGGTGAAGGGGGGGGTGAAGGCCCTATCCTCCCCCATGTTAAGGGTGAAGGGGGGGGTGAAGGCATGTTAAAAGGTGGGGTGAAGGGAGGGGTGAAGGCGATTTTTTTTCTTTAACAACTTTGCCCCCAGCAACACGGGGGGTCGATTTTTCGGGGATACAGTAAAGTGGCATATTTTTTCGCGCCCAGTTAACACTGGGCGCTCATCTGTTAACATCCACCCACCCACTCGAGCTACTACACATTCTACTGATTCTACTGATACAAACGATCATTCTACTGCTTAAAAGTATTGTTTATGTATTTTTGGGCCGTATTCAACTGCATAAAACATTGTAATTGTAAGGATGTAATCAACAGTGACGTAAACAACATAAGCGCATGACTTTTGTGTCAATAATTTCAATTACCTAATCTGTGCTTATAGGACCATACAGTTTAACAACCTGACAAGCAATCATCCTTTTATTGGCCTTGGATTAATATTACAGTTTTGATTGATGCTGTAACTGGATGCTTGAATGAATGAAAACACTGCGGCAACTCTAAATTAGTACATGAAGAATTTATTTCAAACATCAAACGTTATAAAGTTATGAAGCCATAAATGTCAGTATTAACCAGTTAGCCATCATATAGGTACCTATCTGAAATTATGCATATGAATATTATATGAATATTATGCATTATGAAATCAAGCGATAAATGGGTTAGAATATAATTTTTTAATGTCAAACTGGCAAGTTCAAGTTCAACTTACAGCGCATAATACTTCAATTCAAAAAGTTCAAAGCAAAATGATTGTGATTTTAGTATATTTCCTATTTATGCTAGTTACTGCGGGAAACTCAGGTAATTTCAGAAATTATTATTTTTTCATAAAAATCTCAAAAGTTAATACTAATTTTTATTAAAAGCATCTCCTATGGATTGCAAGCTTGATGAGTACCGTCCGAATCCGCAAAATCCACACACGTTTTATTCATGCACATCTTACGGCCCAGTTCTAATGCAATGTCCAGGTGAGCTACTATTTTGCGTTCAGTTAAATCGGTGTGAATGGGCGGATAAAGTTGTGGAGCCAACTAGCAGTACCGAAGAAAAGTCTTCCAAACTACCCGAAACAACTACTGAAGCATCTGAAAGTACCAAACTAGACACTACATCTTCCAGTTCTTCAGATAAAACATCGCATACACTACTTTCTCTCAAACACCTACAACAACCCGTCCAGTGGGCATTGTTTGTGAACCCGGTCGTCAATTTTATCCTGATCCAACAACATGCTCCAAATATTTTCAGTGCTCGAACGGAATTCCATACCAAAAGGAATGTCCCACCGGACTAAACTTTAATCCAAATATTAACGTTTGCGATTGGCCATACAACTATCCATGCCCATTGTAATAAACTTTAGCAATGTATGTTCTACAATGTAGTTAAAATTCAAAATAAAAGTTTTTCATGAACCTAAATACTTACGCATCGTTTAGTTGATTTTAAAGGCATTTTCCTAAATGGCTCATGAATCAAGTAGCTAAGGATTTTAACACAAACATGGAAATATTTTTTGAGCAACAGAAATTTGTCCCGTTGGACGCATTGTTTAACCGAAACAGTAACTAGCTGTGTAGTAAATAGGCCGGGTGATATATCGCTGAGAGAATTGCTGTCCAGGGACAGATTTTTGTGAAAAGGACAAATTATCTTGTTTGTACTTTTGCACTCTTTGCTCTTTTTATAGGCCAGGGAGGGAGAGCTCTATACAGCCTTGTATTTTTTTCGCTGAAAAAAGAGCTAGATCTAACGTAGGCAAAAATGGTAAATGATGCTGACAAATGGATATTGTAAATTCACAAGTGTGATAAATGTGTACATATACTCAACACGGTACTGGTGACACTGCAATTTGTTTTCTAGCTGGGGAGAAAAACGGAGCAAGCAGACAAGTCAATAAATTCTACGAAAATGGAAATAAAATGAAATTCTTTTGGGTAGAGCTTATTTCCTTAGGTGGACTCTGCGTATACATGTGCTGCGAATATTATGGATTTTTTCCACGAACATTTGGGTAGTCACTCTTTTACAGGCTTTTCGACTGCTTCAGGAAATTAAAATTTTAAAAGGTACACATAGCTTTACATTGAGTAGCTTGGAAAATGTCATTAGCATAAAACCTGTAAAGTTACCTTTGAGAAACATAAAATGTAGGTCGAGTTCCTGCTAACCTATTCAGTAGCAAATTGAAAAGCTGGAAATAAATGGGAAGCCGACTAATATCCGGTATTTTGTTTCAACTTGGTTACATTTCCTTCAAGTTTGTATGCGTGACAGTTGTTTAGGTAGCTCTACTAGCTTGAACTTTGAAGTCATTCATTATTCATCGTAAAAGCATAGACAAATCTATCTGACATTCAAAATTATCTAAAAAGCCATCCAGACGACTATATTGCATTATCGTGAAATAATAACTTTATTGATCATTTGCAGTTAAATATTTTATCGTGCCATTGTTTATGTAACTGATACAAAACGCCGACAAGTGCATATTATAAAGCCAATTTCCTCCTACCATTTCATTCACAAAAAGATCGACTTATGAATAACAAGTCAATTTTAGCAGACAGCTTGTATCTCTGCAGGAAATCTACAATGGCAAAAGGTCACGTATTGACAAACTCTATTCTTCTACTTCTTTTGCTAGTTGGAAGTCTGCATATTACAGATAGTTCAGTTATCAGAAAAACAGGTATGCAGAGTTGCACTTTCAATTTTTTGCTAACATTTTTGAAATTTAACTATTGCATTTCCATGATTTTTTAGGTGTCAAGCATGTTGAGTGTCCCCAGCCAAGCGAATCTACTCTTGTTCCATTGTGTACCCCTAATACCTTGCATTGCGCAGCTGAAAATAAATGTGTAGCACCAAATAACTGGGAATAAAAATACCTCTAAATTTTCCATTATGTACATTATTTTTATGTAACACATAACTCAGCTTTAAAAATAAAACCTCCAGAAAATGTTTTTGCAAAACAAATAACCATTCAGTATTCAAATAGACATCATTGGTTTCAATTTTCCTTTTACGAAATCACTCCTTAACCTAAATTCCTTTTCAATTCCACTTTTTTGTTCTTCTTTTAACCAACCCAATAGTTTGCTCATTTCTCCGTGAATGAAGAAGTCCTCAAAAACGGGGAAATGGCATGACGTAAATCTGGGTTGAGATCCTTTACACCAGCTTACTGTCATCTATCCTGGTGGATTTAAAATCTTACGTTTGGCATACCTCGCCAGTTCCGTACTATTTTTACTCCACTATAAAGACATTTTCAAGTGGCACACACACAAACTGCAGCAATGTATATACATACATATATACCTACTCATATTATTATATTCGCTATTTTCGCAGAAAATTGTAAGCCCGGGCTTAACTTTCTGCCAAAGGGAATTTTTGAGAAGACACTGGAGAGAGACACACAGAGAGAAAAACGTAATTCCTTTTTTAAATAAAAAATCCTGCAAAAAGGTACCTCTCAAAACCTCATAAGGAAATAAGTCTAGGTAGCTCCTTCTTCCAAAAATAAAAACCTAGATGCAAACTTGAAATAACATCTCCTAAAGCCACGTACTACCGTTTTTCCACCAAGAGACTGGTAAAAGAGCAGGTTTCATTTTTAACGCTTAGCCGCTGCAGAAACTAACAGCAACTAAAAAATCTATGCCTATTAAAGGTGTACCGAATTTTTCTTGTCTCTCTCTTAGATCCCACATACCGGTCGGTTGTAAAAATAAGCAAGAAGAGTACAAAAATATATCTTTTTTTCTGGAGTATCACGTCCTATTATTGATCTTTTCTATTTTCTGTCTCATTCTTTCCTCCAGCTCATCCTTTTTGGAAGGTTGTTCCAGTGAAAATGAAATTAGATCGGTATTCATGTCATGTTTTTGTCCTTTTCCTGTCATTGTGGAGCCAGAGAACTTAGATATAGTGAAGTGTACTCAAGATAGAAAAAAGAGACAGCAGAAGTGTACAAGTTTCATCTTTTTTTAGGACAAAAAACCTTTAGAAATATTTTTTCAGCAAAAACATAGATGATAATATACAAGGCTATTAATGACCGTTGTTTCTTGTTGCCAAAAAAAGGGAGAAAGTTTCTTCCTCTGGCACAATATAAAAGAGGAAGTTGGGTTTTGACATAAATTTGGCGGGCGGTTGAACCATACATTTTGTTCCCAGTTTTTTGTTTCGACTTTGATGCCATTAAAGTGTTACAGGATATGTGTTGCCAAAAAATTCCGTTATCTAAATTTTTTTCCAGAATTTCAAGCAACTATGTATGTCATTTGGACAAAGATGGAGCTTTTTATACAATTGTATAGTTGCAGTATTGCTAATATACTGTGAATTCTTTTAAATGGCCTGTGCAAACAAAAACGTTTGACGTTTTAATCTTCCCAAAATTTTAAACAAGATGCTAAAATTTAGTCAGACTTTTTTGTCAGTTTTAGCACAAAAATGTAAATTATGTTTGCTTTTCTTTAAAAACTCCCACAACAGAACATTTCTTTTTGTGTGGGGGCAAAATAAAAAGAAACTTTTCTTTAGAGCACTATTGCAGTTTCTTGATATAAGAAAAGAGGTTCCCTAGACAGTTCCAGTTTTTATTGGGTAATGTATGGAGTCATTTATTGGAGACGACCTGCTGTGCACTCTCATAAAATGCGAGAATATATGGCTGTAATAACATTGAAGTGCGCTATAAAGTAACCCGGCACAAGAAAAACAGTTGCAGAGTTTTGCCAGTGGCATTTGGTCGAACAGGAAACCAATCTATTTCATTATAAACCGTGTGAAGAGTTTGCTAAACAGCTGCGATTTTATAGTTTTTACGACAATTTTAGTTAAATAAGCTAATATATGAAAATATAAACATGTACAGAGTTTGAATACGCATATCTTCATAGCGCGTATATATGAAACCAAATCAAATCTCAAGTCTCCCCAAAAATGCTTAAGCCAACTTTATTTTTTTCTTACCTGCAGCAAATCCAATACTTTCTTCAGAAACTTTGGTGTTTTCAACCTCAAAATTAGTTACATTGCTTCCATGCAACACCACAAAGTTATTTGGCACTATGGTCACGTTATCCAACTGACCCAAACTATTTACTGTGCTAGAACTAGATTGCGTTGTTGAAATACTTTCTCCCACTGAATTTTCTCCGCTGACTACATTTTCGGTGATACAGGTGCTAACTGTCACCAAAATAAGGAGGAATCTTAAGCAAGATTCATAGCGGAAAAGTTTATAGTTCAAGTAGTAGCACGCCATTGTTTTAAGAAATTAAAACACTGTTTCTATTTTGTAAACTTTCTAAACAAGCCGCTGTTACATAGCGTTATAGTAGCAAGATGGTAAAACATGGCAAAAGACAAAAGCTTTCCAGAGATCCAGATTGTCCGGGAATCAAAACAAGACTGAAGAGAAAGCCTTGCTTTTACAATATTTTGGTATGCCGTTTTGTTCCTGCTATTGCGCAGAAACACACTGTGCTTTTTGCTGTGTGCAATCTCAATGGAGAATGTATAAGATGCGGGTAAAAAAATGCTTCAGAGCTTTCTCCTTTTTTCTTCAGCATAGTAGCACAGTAGCAGCCTTGCACTTTTTGCACGCGTTTTTTTCTGTGCGGAAGATATTTCATGTGCCTAGTTACGCATACAGTATCACTTACAATTTTTTAAAGCTTGAGTTATGCCTTGTACCCTAAAAATGTCCTTATGGCATGTCAGGTACGCTAAAAACACAGTCAAAGTTTTGCTAACAACATGTCATCAGAGATAGCACTTTAAACTTTTTGGCAATGGCGTATCTTCATACTCATGCCATTATTTAGATTGGGAAAAGGTTTAGTATACGGGTCGGGGAATTTCGAGACGAAACCTATACCAATCGAAAGCCCTTGACCTGGGGAGTCGAATGACACCACTCTCGTGTGGCGCAAATGAGGGGTTTGTCCCCTAGGGGGAGTTTTCATATTGCCCCAAAATGCATGTATTTACATTCATTCGAAGTGTCTCAAGTTGCCCCAAACGTTGGCGGGATTTTTTAATGCCTGAAAATTAGAAGAAATGCTCATTGCAAGTCACAGAAAAGGGCGCGGGACTCACTACGGGCCCTTCGGGCCCTGTTCGTCCGCTAGCTGGGGGCTTCGCCCCCAGACCCCCTCGGTCCGCGCTATCGCGCGGACCTCAATTATTACAAACATAATTGAGCACAGCAGGTTACAGGTTGCGCGCTTGCCGTTGGCAAGCCAAGCGCGCCCTTTCTCGGCGGCTTCGCCGCCGAGAAATTCCCATTTACCCGTTACACGTTCAGTCATGTAGACTTCGTACAGGGTGCTAGATTCCCGCCAACGTCTGGGGCAACTTGAGACACGTCGAATGAATGTAAATATATGCATTTCGGGGCAATTTGAAAAAATACCCCTGGGGGGCAAACCCCTCATTTGCGCCACCCGAGAGTAGTGTCATTCGACTCCCCAGGTCTTGGGCTTTCGATTAGTATACGAGTCGGCGCCTTTGGCGCCGACCCGTATACTAAACCGCAGCCTTAGATTGCACTTAACTATTCATATAAAGTAGTATGACAAAAAAATTTACAATCTGACGTGAAACACATGACCTAAAAATGTATTTCTGCGACATTTTTGCGTAAAAGGAAGGAAAGCTCACTTATTTTAGATTAAAAGTGGTTTCCCTGTGGGCGCAGAAATATTCAGGTAAACTGCGTAGAAGCGTATCTCTCTGTTTGCTTAAAAACGCCTGAAAATTTATACTTCTACTCCGAGATACCACATCTCACATAGTTTCCTCTCCTATCATAATATTACGCTTTTCGTGTTTTCACAAGATATTAATTTCGGATGGATAGATGCATAGAATTCTAGTGCTGAGATAAAGTAATAGCTATTTAATAACGATCAGAGAAGCAAAAACAAACGATCGTGGGCTGCTCATTTATCCTGTTGCTGCTAAAATTAGCCCATATATAAAATCAATATATATTGTATGAAATTTCCCCAAAATGTATCTATTCTAAAGCCAAATTTGTTTTGATATTTGCCACACGTCAGTTTGTTTATCTGCTCCAGTTTCCACCACCACAGCCTGGAAAATTAACCGTGTTCGTTCTCCCCTGAAATAAATCAGCAAGATGACTTTACCCACTTTTCATTATTTTCCCCATCTTCTTAGGCTATTCTACCTTGTTGAGAACAGCTAACTTTGACAACTGCAAATAACCACAGTAAGGAAAATGAGAATAAGTGTGTAGGCTTTCATATATCATCAAACCCAACACCCTAGTCATTTGCCTTTTGTTTGCCCACAAGCGCAAATTACTTGTGTTTACTCCCACTTTGCTTTGAAGTCAGCTTTGTTGGTGTACCTGCTTGGGATGAATATTAGTTCTGCGTTTCTTAACAACTCATTCATCATTATTATGGTTGTTTCAATATAATGTTATTGAATAGAGTATATATGCTTGAAATTTGTTTCAATACTTTCAATGTATTAAGGTATGTGTTTATCTCTGTATATGGTAGTTGACTGCATTTTCATCTTCGTAACGCAACTTGAACTAGAGAAGTGTATCAGTTTACAGCAAAATGCAAAAGCAATTTTGTAGATAATTAAGCCATCTTCCATTTATACTTTTTTCAATACCTGATTTTGGCAAATATCCAAATAAGAGGCAATATGACATTGTTTAAAACAATAAGGTAATAAAACTTACATTTGGCAATTAAAACGATTGCTGTTCTTGGTATCTGATGTAAAAATTGACTGGAACCCAGTTATATAAAGGGTGCGCATATTTCTCAAATTAAAAATGATTTTAAATGTCAATATACAAGTCCCAAGATGAAATTGTTTTCTTTCCTGGTAAAACATCGTATTGTTACATATACAAGAAAATGCAAAGTTGAACATCATATACATGTTGAACACAAAACCTTGAACATTTAAGAATTTTGTTAAAATACTTAGCTCCGAAACAAAATATCCATGCAAAACCTTATCTTACATCTTATGGTTAGTTTTGTTTCGAAATCTACTTTCCTTTCCATTTATTTTGCCAACATTTCTTGGAAAATTAACCGTATGTTTTGTCGTCACTGCCTACTTGGCTCATTCACTTGAAATAAATCAGCAAGATCACTTCACCCATTTCTCATTATTTTCTCCCACTTTCTCACGCCAGCCACTTGAACAGATATACATGCATAAGCCCCTTAAGCCATAAAGCAGAGAGTGTGTGTAGCAACAGCCCGAGCCGTGGTGGAGAGTGGAACGGAATCTCATATATTTTCCTGTTTCGGCAGTAAGTCAACACCAAAATATTTTGTTTTCTCTGTTTTGCCAGAAGCACAAATTACTTGTGTGTATAGTTCCTCTACTACCCTCCCCAGACCAGACCAGAGTTACCATGAATGTTTGTCTGTTTTTGTTGGAAATTACTTCCGCGTCTCTTGACGCAGCTTTCATTATCATCTAGGCTATTTTCCTGCCAGCCCTGTAATAAGCTTTTCGCTGGGAGGAATAATCTGTGGAGCATACATTCGTTGATCATTACCCAAATGAAATAGTACCAGCAGTGCAGTGGTGGTGATGTTCAACGTCTGAATCCCAAAATAGTTACAACGAAAATTTAGGACGTTTCTAGCCCTGAAAAAATAGTTATTTGGTTTGCACACACACAAGTGTATATGTTGATGTCCTGAGTCCTGACTTATTTTCAAATTTGTACACCATATATTATGCTCCAAGGATCATGGCAAAATAATGACAATATAATTTGAGCAGCTCTTCTTCATGGTTCTGCATTCTAGTTACATACTGGACTATTTTTATTGAATTCAATGGGGAATAGCGTAATAATCTTAAGAATGTCTTTGGTTGGGCCAAGCTATCTGTAAGTAATGTAAGAATGCTCTTGTAATTTTTGGGGTAAGTTGAGGTCTGATCCGTTCTGCTTTTTAAATTGCGTACTATCATACCAAAAATAAATTTGCTGAGTAACTAGGAAGAAAAATGTAGAATTATTATAGTTCAATGATCTTAGTAAGTAAGCATTTTTTCAATTATACCCCTTTCAATAAACCTAAGAATCAGAACTGATTGAAAGTTCTGTGCACGACATCCACTTTTCATTACAATTCATTCATCCAAGTAAAATTAATACTTATTATCTGATATAGATTTTTCATCGATAGAATTTATTTTTACAACGATGCAGCATTTTAAAAATTATATGGACTATACCCCCTTATTGGGATTCATATCGTGAAACCAGTGTTTTGCTAAGGCTAGGTGGAAAAATCGGTGTGCCAGTAATGCTCATCGAATACATTTTAAGCGTTTTCAGTAGCTGAAAATTCACAGATTTGTCAACCGAGGCAAATGTATTCGTTACACAGAAGCTTTTACCTTAACCGAGTTATTGGTATGCTCCACTTTCCAAATTACGCAACAATCCCACATACTCCGCTGATCAGAAATGTAGTAGTCAAAATCAGATTGTGGGTTTGCCTACCACACAGCCCGGATTTTATCCGGAGATCAGCTTACGTAAATTAGATTTTCGGGGAATTTTCAGAACGTGGATATCCTAATGTGGCAAATTTTGCAATTCTCACAAGCTATTGAAGCATTAGCGATACAATTGAATTTTATGCTGAATTACGCTTTATGTAGCAAGTATGTAGTCTATTGAGTATTTTAGCATAATTCTGAAGAAAATAACTAAAGTGGTTTTTACATGAAAGTAGTTCAAACTTTTTATATGTATAAATTGGAGCAGTATATGAAATTATGTAGACGAAATTCTAATTCCTTTCAAACTTTTAATATTTTGCACGTACAATTCTATTGGCAATTCTAAAACCTAAATAGTTTTAAATAGTTATGCAAAGGTAAATCGTGTTACTAAACTAGCAAAGGAAATGCTTGTTGCGTCTTCTAGTTATCAGGGTATATTAGGTATTTTATTTTGCTTTCACGTTGAGTATGCAGTTCTGTTATACGAAATTAGTTACTTACGGTAATTTGCACAAAAGTTAAATAATAAAGTTTAATAAATAAATCATAAACTGAGGCTTCTACCAGGTTTAATTGAAATGAAGTAAATTTATTCTAAACATAACGCGTCACTTAGAAAATTTCCAGTTTTACGGATAAGCAATTTGATAATCTTCTTCGGTTGTTCCCAAGAAGTTAGCAGTAGTTGGTGCTGATGTCGTCATTGAACCTGCAGTTTCTGCTGATGGTCCAGTTTGTTGTCCCTTGCCAAAAAAGAAATATTGCTGAACAATTACAGGTCCTTCGTTGCAACAAGGTTCTTTCTCGTTATTATGATGCGAATGGTGACTCCGGGGAACAGGTTTGATTTCACCTGGTGCTGCTATAGATGTTGTCACAAATAGTAATACTAGTAACATTAATACTAGGATTTTGTGAGACACCATCTAAGAAATATGATAAATTTCCAAATCAAATTTTCAAACCATATTTAAATAAAAAAAATTTAAATTGACAATTATTTTCCAAAAATAAGAAATTTTATTACCATAAAAAATTGCTTTTGTTACACTATCAAAAAATGATTTTGTTTGCGTAGTTGAGCTTCAGCACTGCTGTTTAATTCCTGGATTTTTCATTGGATGTACAAGGAAAACTGGATGACAGTATATGTTGCAACAATAGATGAGTTTGCAAAATAAATATTATTGATAGACATTGTTATTTGCATTTTTATTTAAATAGTATATTATATTTGTGCAGCTGCATTATGTTTTATGAACCTGACGTATTTATCATAATTTTGGTTTTTTCTTTGTATGAGTAGTTGCTATGTAGTTGCTTTAAGATGGCTTTTTAAATTATTGATGGACAGGTCAACATAAAGTTTATTTGTAGGTATGAGTGCGCAGTATGTCTGTATCAAATAAAAAAATGTTGTTTACATGGAAATAATACTAGTAAAATATTATACTAGAATCACCGCACTGCTCATGTCAGTTTTGATTTTGTTATAAATGGGCATACATTTGTGGTTTTTCTATAATAATATGTAGACATTTATCGATAAACCAGTAGTGATAATTAAGGAAGCTGACTCATAAAGGTGGAACTAGAAGTAAAACGTATTTTACTACATGCATCATTTGTTGCCATATGTTGTGATTTTCTAGAAAAAATCATCATTCTTATCAAAAATGGTCCTTTTCAATAAATGAACTTTATTGATGCATAAAAATATAGGCTTGTAACAATGACGATGCACAATGATGAGTCAGTCCTTTTTATACTGAAGGGTTCGATAATGAAAACAATGCATACACGCGTCCTTTTCATGTTCAAGCATGCCTTTATGTCTCAAGAATATAGGCCAGTAATGGCAAAGTTGCATGATAAAAAGGGCGTAGTGTTTATAAGGGTTGAAGTTGAAGGACATTAGGCAGAGAACCCTTTTATCCCAAACTAATTTGAGCTTCCCAAACTAATCTCAGTTGACTGCTTTCTCGTTTGACCTTGCATGACTTTTGCATTTTCATCCCTAGAAAGTTTTTGTAAATAGTTCTTCTAAATCAATCAGACATTCAACTACCTTCAGCAGTTTCTAAAGTTATTTTTTTTCAAAATGCAGAATTTAGGAAATGTTACGTTTGCTTTAATTTTTATTGCTGGAGTATTGCTTCAGTCTGGTTTGTCCAATAATTTAGTTTCTAATGTTCGTAGCAATTCAGACACAAAATTGATTGTTGAATTAGCCATATTTATGGACAGAGACTTTGGTCAAGTTTTTCAATATGATCAAGCCAAAATTTTGAACTATCTTCAAGCTGTCTTATATGACGTTCATTTGCGTTTTAAAACAATGTCACATTACAACGTATCATTTCGTGTAACGGTTTTGCAAGTGTTTGAGGTAAAAGTTGTTTTAAAATATCGCTGTGAGATTTAATAACTGAATTGAATCGAATTTAAGATTTTGATTGTTGCAATCGCAAATTTTCAGAACGCTGAGCAACAACTTTTTCTGGAACAGAATAAAAACGACAATGGAACATTTCCCTTTCTGCCACAAGTTCTGTTCAGTTTTCAACGCTGGATGTACCAACAAGTTCCAAGGCTACCCAGCTTTGATGTAGCCTTAGCACTGCTAGGAACTGACCAGGTTGATGACATTGGGCTTGGAGGTGTGGCAAATTCATACACAATATGTCAGGGAATGGATCCAAAAATGCAACTGTGGAACAGTGCTGTGGTCATAATGATGAGAAATATTTCTCCTGCAACAGTACTAGCGCATGAAATTGCACATGTGTAAGTTTCATTTAAAAATTATATATCTAGTGAATTCAAAATTAATTTCAAAGTAAATCGGACTTTTGTTTTGTTAATTAGGTTGGGTGCTAGACATGATGACGACCCAACCCTTACTGATAGTATTTGCAAAGGTTCAAATATCAAATACATTATGGACTCTGAAGCCACCGCAGCTACAAAACCGCACTTTTTCTCAAAGTGCTCTCAACACTGGATTTCACAAACGTTGTCACAACTTCCGAAGGAAAGCTTTTGCTTGAATACAAACAACAACAGCAGCAGCACACCTATTTTGGATACAGCGATGATCCTTCGCAACTCATCTCTAGTGGGCACTCTGTCAATTCAAGAACAATGTCAGATTTTGGTTAATAGCTCATCCGCGTTTGTTGCACCGGTAAGACTTGAAAGTGTAGTCGCTTTTTAATCAGTTTTAGGCATGTAATTTCTCGTCTATTGAAAAATCTGGTTTTAGCTATGGGATTTAAAACTTTTAATCCTAGAATGAAAAAAAATTAAATTCTCAGTTAGCACTGAGTTTTTTTCCATAGCTAAATGAGTATTCTGGCTTTTATTACAAATATTTATACCTAATTGCTTGTGCATTTTTATATTAGTATAGACTTGGATATTAAGACTTGTCAAATTTTATTATACAAACACAACTTGCATTCGGCATACACTTTACTTATTCTTTTCGCAATTTACATAATTTCTTGGGTCTACCAGGACTCTTTTAGTATCACGATCTCCAGTTACTGCTTCTGGAGGAAGATCTAACTTATCTTGCAAGACATGCTAACAACATGCTTACAAATGTATTACTTCAAAAGGTCTACACAGGTACATTTAAAGTCTGATAAGAAGATGATTCTGAGTAAGAAATCCTATACACACGCAGTTCATGATCTACATAATTCTCAAAACATTTCCATTTTATGATTGACTAAGAGCAGAAAGCGATTGTACTGGAGTGGTTTGCAAGTGGAGTGACACTCCGTCGAACATTTTGACATTCAGAGCTGAAAAGCTCAAGCAACTTTACAAGAAAAACAAATTTACGCAATCGCAATAAGGAAATAGTGCAATCAAACTGCAAAAATGCACCATTTGTTGTGGTGCTTTGTACTCTATAGGGAATACTAATGAAGAAAATTGTAAAAATCTCCATGTCTTGGGTCAGCGTTGCGACTTGAAGGTGTAGAACCAGCAACTAAGATTAAATATATGCCAAAGTATCTTGTCTGCAACTAGGTACTTTAGCATTCAATATTCTTAGTCCAATTGACTAGGCAGAATAAAATTTGACAAGTCCAACAGGATATCAATATTATGTTACTTATATGAAAATGCACAAGCAATTAGGTATAAATATTTGTAATAAAAGCCAGAATACTCATTTAGCTATGGAAAAAAAACTCAGTGCTAACTGAGAATTTAATTTTTTTCATTCTAGGATTAAAAGTTTTAAATCCCATAGCTAAAACCAGATTTTTCTATAGATCAAAACCTTTTTCTCTCAGTTTTATCTGCTTTTAATTAAAAGTAACATGAGTAATACAATAGTACATTTATTTTTAGGAGGACGAAAGCTGTTGGTTTTCCAAGTGTCAACCAGCCTCTAATGTGGAGCCAAGATATTTTCAGCCTTTTGATGGAACCTTTTGTAATAATGGCACTGGCGTAAGTAACACATTATATTCAAAGCAAATTTTTATACTTTCATGAATATTTTTTAACTTTACGTTTTATAATTTACAGCGATGCTTCCGTGGTGAATGCTTTCCACTTTACAATGCTGCTATGCAACTAGAAAACGTTGGTTCTGCCAAATGCCTTTCGTCAATGCACGACATTTTCTCAGTTAATGATCATGCAGTGCTCCATGACTGTTTAGTGCAGCCATTATCTCCCTTAATAATAGTTAAAGCTAAAAAAGGAGTAAAGTTGTTAATGGGTTACTCCACTGAAGACGGTGTCAAAGATAAATGTTTAACAGTAGACAAGACTTCTGTAAAGTTTGTGCCTTGTCATGATAGCTATCTGTTTGAATGGGAATTCAGAAACGTTAGGAAAAGCAAAGTATTCGTTTTGTATCATTCATTAACAAAAATGTGTGTTCAATTGGATGAAAAACTGTCAACACTGGTGGCAACACCAGATTGTTTTGCAAAGGAGGAAACTGCTTTGTGGAAACTAGTAAATCCGACAGAAAGAATTAATAACACCGAGTATAGTGGCGGGTTTATGACAAAACCATTGAACTTTTATTTGCTGGTATTAAGTTATTTTAGTTATTATATTTATAGAATTTGGTGAATGTACAATAAAGTTTGTGCTAAAACTGCTAAATGTCTTAAAATAATTTGGATTTTTAGTTGCATTGTAAGATTATTTAAGAACTACATATTATTTTAACATACAATTATATACATGACTTGTTGCAGTAAGAATCATTCCGTCGCGTAGTGGAATCGTCTGTCATCCTCGTCCTTGAGGTGTATAACCAGTAGAGGTAGTTCTAGTTCTGCGTTGTGTCGTCCTTGTGGTACTTAATTTGTTAGCAAAATTTTGATGATGTTGTCCAAAGTTGTAATTCTGGACAATTACAGGTCCTTGACCGCAACACGGTTCTATACCCAATGAGTTGCCCTCGTGTGTTGGGGATGAAGCAATTATAGTTACAAAAATGAGCATCACCGATAGTAGTACAAAACGTTTATTCGGCATCATCTGAAAACAAATAGCCCTTTAGTTTGTTTAAGTATAAATCCAGAAAATTATAAGTATTGGACTTACTGTGAATGGTGAAAAAATGTAATGCGTGAGCTTAGAATATAAATGCGTTAACTACAACATGATTTGCATTCTACCGACAATTTATATGATTACATGAACAATAAAAAATGTTTTGAAACGTACTAAACATGTTTGCTTATTTGTACGCAAAGTATCTATTTAGATTTACTGCTATTTGTTATCGTGTCCAAGATTTCAACACACTTTATATTTAAATTATAGAATAAAGTTTGTTCACCTTTGAAGATGATGATAAGTTTGTTCACCTCTGTAGAAGATGTTTACTATGTTGGTAAATAACTAATTCCGCACCTGACAAAAAGACAAAAAACCACCAAGCGGAAACAAGCTGAGTACCACATGTCACATAGGTACATACAAGTATACAAGCATACAAGCGTTTTTCTGCAAGTAAATACTTAAACTAAACATTGGATCAGTTGAAACTACGTCTTAAAATTTCAATAAAAATATACAACAACTGATAACTACATATTTGTTTAAATCTCGTAGATGACAGTAAAGCTGAGCTGTGCAACAGCTTATGCATAAAGTACAAATTATTTTCATGAAGTTTCTAAAAAGCATTTGTAGGATGCGCAGAAGTACTGAAAATTTTCTCCAGATTAAATTTAAAAAGCCAGCTAAATTTATCAGATGGAACTTTTACAAAAAACAAGAGTTTCATTCAATGCAAAATTAAGTTTTAACATTTGCTGTTTGTTTCTTTTTTAATTTCAGATTGTAGTATTTTACTCAATGAATTGTAGACAAGAACTAAATAATTCATAAAGTATAATAGCGTTTGTATTGTAGATACTCAATCCCGTGTTAGAGCTCACTATACGGTTAGTAAGAGTTGTAATAATTGCCATAATAATCTGTCCATCCGTATGATCCATCCGACTCAGTCCATCTAACATAATAAGGAGTTGTCCAGTCATTCCACCCAGGTGTAGATGTTGTGAGGTAGGCGGTAGTTCCTTGTTGTTCTTGTGCTGGCCTTCTGTCCTTTCCAAAAACGTTGTAATTCTGCAGGATTACCGGTCCATCGCCACAGCATGGCTCTACTCCCCGTTTTTGTGGAGCTGCAGCAGTATTGGCTACGATTATGAGTACTGCTGGGAGTAGTACAGAGAATCTAATCCACATTTTCTACATAAATCGATAAATTTTTAGAAATTGTGATTAATGCGGGAAATTTAAAAAAAAAATTAACTTATAGAAATTACCATGAATTAAAAGTTGCGATACAATGTAAGAATCCCTGGATTCGATGCTTAAACTGAAGCAAGTTAAAATACTTCGGGCTATTTATACAAGCAAGGATGAAAGAATATTGCAAACATTATAAAAATAACTTTTATTGTGTGTAATTAGTCGCTTTAATCAATAATTTACAAAATGTTAGGTTTAGATAATCTAGCAATTAAAAAATAACAGACATAGCCCTTGGACTAGTTACAATTATATTACAATATAAACTATTTGCTTAAATCCAAGTGATAGATGTCAAGCTTTCAGTAAACTTTGATTTGAAACCACAACATTGAAAAAGCAGTTGGTCATAAGAAATCATAACATGTTTTTAATTTGCACTTAAAATCTATATTTATGTCAAAATGATTATTGTAAGGTTATAGCAAACCTGATTATTGATCCAAATGGTATAAACTATTGCTTGACTTCAGTAAACATACCCATAATTCAAGTTTATTTAATGTCAATATCGATTTGCATATGCATTATTTACAATATAGTGTTTAAAAAAACATTATAAGTTGACAAGTATCACTTACAGAGCACGTGGAATAGATTCAAATTAATAAAGTTAAAATTAACTATTTTTAAAAATTCAAATGTACAAAATAGTAATACAGTCAGCTACCAAGGTGATTTGCCAAAAGGGAAACCGAATTTATGAATGAAAACTCAAATACAGCAATGTAAAACAGCAAAAGCGTATTGGTTCTGTTGGTAATTCATTAGAAATGTAAGCAATTTACTCCCATTAGCTATAAAACGCCTTGATACAATAAACTTTATGACTTGTTTTGATAGTTATCAGTTTGAATGGGAGCTCAAAAAAGTTAGAAAAAGCAATTGGCTTGGGCTGAAATTAACGAATTTCTAATAAAAGTTGTATTAAAAATTGCACAATCTTAAAAATCATTTTGGATTTTTTATTTATAATACAAAATTACTTCCGTACCAATATCCTATTTTTATTTATAACTGTAAACTTAAAACGCGATGCAACAAAACGTTCCATCGTGAAATGTTCACTTGTCCTCTGGATCCGGCTCTTCCGAATCCTCGTCCTTCGGCACAGTAGGTGTAATCAAGGTGGTTCTGGTTCTTTGTTGTGTTTTCCTTGCAGTTCTTATTTTTTTAGCAAAATTCTTTTCAAGTTGCCCAATATTGTAGTGTTGAACAATTACAGGTCCATGACCGCAACATGGTTCCAGGTCAAATGAGTTGCGCTTGTTTGTTGGCGCTGCAGCAATTATAGTTACAAATGTGAGCATCACTGTTAGTAGTGCAAAGTATTTATTCGGCATCATCTGAAAAGCAAATTAGTAGCACTTTAGTTTTTTAATAACTGCAAAAATTAGAAATTTTAGATTTACCGTGACTGCAACAATTTTAATACATGTGTTTGGAACATAAATGCATTAACTAAAGCATGAAATGCATATTTAGGAAAATTTATATGATTACACAAATAATGAAAAAATGTTCTGAAACGTCCTAAACAGGTTTGCTTGTTTGGATTTACTGCTATTTGTTATCATGTTCAAGATTTCAACTAATCAATTTTTAAACACACTGGTTTTATATGTAGATTGTAGAATAAAGTTTGTTCACCTTTGTAAAAGATGTTTACTATGTTGGTAAATAACTAATTCCGCACCTGACAAAAAATACAAAAAAACCACCAAGCGCAAGCAAACTGGGTACCACATAGGTAAATACGCAATAGCGTTTTTTATGCAAGGAAATGCTTAAACTTAATATAGGATCAGTTGATACTAGTGGAAACTACGTCTTTAAGTTTAAATAAAAAATATACAACTGGTAACTACATATTTGTTTAAATCTCGTTGATGTTAGTAAAGATGAACTGTGAGTACAAATTATTTTCATGAAGTTTTTAAAACGTAGCAGATGCAGGAGTATCAAAAAATTGTCCTCTAGTTTGATTTTTAAAAGCCAATTGAATTTATCAAATAGAACTTTTGTAAAAAGTGTTCTAAAGAATAAGAAAGTTTGAATATTCCGAATTTTTCTTTTTTATTCCTAGTTGTAGTATTTTACTTAATGAATTGTAAATAAGAACTAAATATTTCACATGTAAAGCAAATATACATATTATGTATGAATATGCATTGTATTGGTAACATAGCGTTTTTAGAAATCAACGTCCCGCTGGAGGATTGTAATAGTAATTGCCATAGTAGTCTGGTGTCCCTCTTCCATCCCATTCGGTCCATACAGGCATTGGAGTAGGCCACGTGATTGTAGGTATTGTCATTGTAGTTCCTTCTTGTTGTTGTTGTGCTGGCCTTTTATCCTTTCCAAAAACGTTGTAATTCTGAACGATTACCGGTCCATCGCCACAACATGGCTCTCCACGTTTTTGCGGAGCTGCAGCAGTATTGGCTATGATTATGACTACTACTAAGAGTAGTGAAGAAAATCGAATCCACATTTTCTATACAAATCAATAAATTTTTAGAAATTGTGATTAATGCAGGAAATAAAAAAAGATCACAAATATCACTTTAAAAACTTACCATGAGTTAAAAGTTGCGAAACAATGTAATAGTTTCTGGATTTGATGCTTTAACTGAAGAAAATTAAAGTAATTCGGGCTATTTATACAAGTAAAGATGAAAGAAGAGTGCAAACATTATCAAACAGCATATTTTTCTTGTTTATATAATTAGTCGCTTTAATCAATAATTTGCAAAATGTTAGATTTAGATAAGCTACCAATTAAAAAAATAACAGACATGGCGCGTGGACTACATACAATAGATTACAATACAAATTATTTGCTTAAATCCAAATGATAGGTGTCAAGTTTTCAATAAACTTTGATTTGAAACCACAGCTTTGATTGATTTCATAAAAAGATTGATATAAGAAATCATGACATGTTTTTAATTTGCACTTAATAGGTATATTTTTGATCAGCTTATTGTCAAAATGATTAATATAAGGTTATAGCAAACCTAATTGTTGATGCAAGTGTAAAGTAGTGTTTGATGTTGGTAAACGTACCCATACGTCAAGGTTGTTTAGTATGAATACCAACTTGCACATTTTGTACTATTTGCAATACTGTTTTTGAAAGATATTTTAAGCTGACAAATATAACTTACAGAGCACATGAAACTAACTTTTATTCGTACATAATATTAATTATTTTTAAAAATTCAAATGCACAAAATTGTATCACAAAATGATTTGCCAAAATGAAAACTGAATTTATTAATGGAAACTCTAATACAATAAAATAAAACAGTAAAATATCAGCAATTTATTTGCATTGATCTTCTATAAAACTGCGTTGATATGATCAAATATATAGCAAAAGTCTTAAAAAATTAATTCATATTTTTAGTTTATTACGTAGTATGGCCATTCAAAGACTCATAGTAGGTCTTTGATCATTGTCATAATCTGGCGTTGCCGTGGTTTTGATGTTGTAACGTGTTGTGGAAGTAGTGGTAGGTCTTGTGGCTCTGGTTCGTCTTTGTGTAGTTTCTTCAGTACTTTCTATTTCTGAAAATCCTTTTCTAAAGAAATTGTAATGCTGAACAATAATAGGTCCTTGGCCACAGCATGTTTCTACATCATTTGAATTTTGATTGCTAGGCACTGCAGAAACTCCAAATACAAGTATGAGTATCGTTGGGAGGAGTAGTGTCAGCAATTTGATACAGGACATCTGAAATAATATAATAATAGAAATTTAATGCTTGCCAAGACAGTTTAAATATAAGTCGCAATGTAAAAGATCAAAGTACCATGATTTACAGGGTCTATTCACAGGTTGTATTATACGTAAACTGAAAGAGGCTTTTCGATAGTATCACGTTTTTATATCATATACTACGGCACGAGAAAATGTAAATTTGCATAAAATATTTGCATAGATAAAATGGTATTTTTGATGAATTTCAAAATATAAGACGAACAAGACGAATTCATCATACCTGAACTCGAATTTCCATTTGCAACCAAAATTGCCTCTTGCCAATATTGACTCTAAAAATACAGCTCTAGTTTGTTTTGTATATCTGGATGCGTTTTAAATACTTTGAATACTTTGATGACAATGAACTCCAAACTGCGCGGTAGATTGTATGAATAATCGTAAAAACAGACTTGTGAGCTGTACACAACGTATTTTAACAATAAAATTTCAAATATTTTATCTATTTGTTCAGTTTTACCGGAAGTAGGGTAAACAATAATTTATTGTGAATAATACATAGTTGAATTGATCAATAGTGTAGATGCGGGGTACCAATACCAAAGTATGAAAATAATGTTACAAGACACAAAATGCTTTAAAAACATCCATTCTGCATTGTTATCAAAATTGATTCGACTGACATGGTGTTTTGATGTTATGCGTAGTGACTATGGTATCAATGTATAAGAATGAGGAAAACGGTTGCATATGTAGAAAGGAGGATGATAATGCTAATACATTTGCAAAAATAATAGTTGATGTAATACAAATTTTATTTTCGTTTCTATTTATCTGAGGCTTATCAATTCATAATAAATTTATTGCACACGTTCTTAACTGTGTGGATCCTTATTATGGGTGGATTCACTTCGAACTGTAAAGCATTTGAAATATAAAGTGTTACCATTTTTAAAACTTATATAGTTTTTTAAATGCTGCTAATATTTTAACGAAAATACCTTTTTCTCCTTTTGTCACCTTAACCGTATCAGCCGACCCTTGTTTAGCAGATGCTTCTTTCCGATTACTAACGCTTTCCTTAGCGCCCTTCTTTTCTGTTCTACTATCAGAATCAACCCAGGCTGTTGTTGTCTCTGGTTCAGCCGTTGTTGGCCATGCTGTCGGTGTTATTGGTTGTTCAGTCGTTTGCTCAGTTGCTTGTACAGTCGTTATTTCTTGTTCAGTAGTTATTGTTGGTTGTTCAGTTTCTGCTGGTGGCCGAGACGGTTTTTCCTTGCCAAAGAAATAAAAGTCCTGATCCAGAATTATTACAGGTCCTTTTTCGCAGCATGGTTCCTTTTCATCATCATTATTCAATTGATGTCGATGAAGACTTGGTTTGATTTTATGCAGTGCTGCTGTAGATGTTGTCACCAAAAGTGTTACTAGTACAAATAGCAGCAATACAAGGATTTTTTGAGACACCATCTAAACAATACAAATTTAACGTTTACTTCAAATTATTATTTAAAAAAAAAATTGTCAGAAATAAATACATTCTTACCATAAAGATTTGGTCTGAATTTAGCAACAGTTGCTTACGGATAAAAATATATTTTAGCGTTTCAGTAAAATACCAACACTTTAGTTTTTTGCTTCTAAAGCTGTTCATAGTTTAAACGCTTTATAGGTTAGTGTGTCATATTTAATTTTATTATATAGGCATATAAGGAACGCTTCGTAAAAGTATTTGTTACAACAAATATAGGATATTTGTATTTAAATAGCAGATTATTATTTTACTGTTGTTTGTGCAGCTGTATTCTTTTCATGAACTTGACTTGTTTTTCATAATTTGTGTTTTGCCTTTGAATACAGCAGAAGTTATGTGGTGACTTAAATTAAATAAACTTAAGATAAACACGAATTCTTCATATTCATACTCAAATTTTTATTTGCAGTCAATATCACAAATATGATTGCGTTTGGTTAATATTGATTCTTAAATTTAGCAAGTTTCCAATTTTAGGGATAAATAATGTGATAACCAGTTGTTCCCCAGTACTCAGTAGTAGTTGGTGCTGATGTCACTGGTTCTTCAGTTTCGGCTGGCGGCCTAGGTTTCTCTTCCTTTCCAAAGAAGTAAAAGTCCTGATCTAGAATAATCACAGGTCCTTTTTCGCAGCATGATTCCTTTTCATCATCAACATGAACATGATGTTGCCGGTGAACTTGAACTGGTTGGATTTTATGTGGTGCTGCTGTGGATGTTGTCACCAAAAGTGTTACTAGTACTAATGGCAGCAATACAATGATTTTTGGGGACACCATCTAAATAATATGAATTTATCTTTGCTTATATTTTATTAATTATCATTTAAATGTTTTCTAGAAATAAATACGTTCTTACCTTAAAAATATAATTTAATACCTCAATACAACAACAGCTATTTACTAATAAAAATTATGTTTTAGCGTTTCAGTATAATACTTAAACTTTGCTTTTTTACAGTTGATAGATTAAATGCTTTGTAGGTTAGTGTGTCATTTTTAGATTTACTATATAAGTATATAAGTAAAGTTTCATAAAAAGATTTGTTACAACAAAACAAACATTGTTGATAAGCTATTTGCATTTATTTAAATAGCAGATTTGTATTTTGCTACTATTTGGGCAGCTGTTTCTTTTCATGAACTTGGCGTGATTATCGCAATTTTAATTTTGTCTTTGAATAAACCTGAAGTAAAGTGTTGAATTTACATATCATCTTGAATGATTGATAGACAGGTCAGCATAAAAACAGTGATATGTAAGATCTGTTTTGTGAGATCAGTTTGAATGGGAAATTAGAAAAGTTTGAAAAAACACTAAATTCCGTAAAGAATTGAGATTTTTAAATACTTTAATCCGCGCTATCTACCCATCCCGGTTTACTTAAACTTGAACTATCTAACACTACAGAATTATTATTTTTAAACAAGGCAAGCTACCTAATCAGTATTGTATACATATTTCTGGTAGTTTTTATATGATAAAAACCCGGTGTGAAATATTATAATAATGTTGAATGTAATTATTTAAATAATATACCTAGTACAAGTATGAAATAGCAAAACTCTGGCTTTACTTTTAACCATTAAAATTGTAAACTGGTTGTTTAACCACCATAGTAATAATATGGCGTTGCCGTGGTTTGGGTGTTGTGAGTGTAGTAGTTGTTCCTTGTAGTGGTAGAGGTGGTAAGTCTAGTGGCTCTTGTTCGCCGTTGCGTCGTCCTTCCAGTGCTTTCTTTTTCTGCAGTATCATTTTTAAATATATTGTAATGCTGCACAATAACAGGCCCTTGGCCACAACATCTCTCTACACCAGTGACGTTTCTGTTGGTGGGCGCTGCAGAAATTTCAGATATAAGGACGAGTAACGTTGGGAGGAGTAGTGTCCACAGTTTGATACACGACATCTAAAATAATAAATTGGCAGAAATTTAACGCTTGCTAAAACAATACTTAAAGATATCATAAACTTGAAAAATATAGAATACCGTGGTTTATAGTCACAGGCTACGTGGTAGATGCTTAAACTGCAAGAAGATTGCTGAAATGATTGCCGTTTTATATACGATAGAAGAAAGTCATTTTGAATTGTAATGAAGTCATTCCATTATTTTTTCATAAAATATTTGCATACGCGAAACGGTGGTTTTGATCGCTTTCAAGATTCAAACTAACTACTTCCGGGTATTTAGCCAGAGTATTACAGACTAAAGTTTATTCACCTTTAAATAAAAACTTTTAAAGTACTAGAATTTCGGGCAACAGTCCCAACTGACATTTAAATAAACTTAAAGAAAGGTGAAACAAGACTTTGTCATTTTCGTACCCAAATTTTTATTTTCAACCATTACCCATACATATTTACAAACTACAAACATGATTGACTCTGGCAAATATTGAGCTTAAAAATATAGCCCTAGTTTGCTTTGGATACCATGGCGGTTTAACAATGAACTCCAAACTGTGCCGCAGACTTTAATAATAAACAATTCATGAACACAAGCATGTGAATGAACTGTACAGAAGTCACATTAGTAAAATTTTAAATACTATGGCTATTTTTTGCATTTATTTAGTTTTACCGGAAGTAATACAAAAAAACATTTTACGAGTTACCTAAAAGGTGAATGTATTAATGTATTTTCCAATGCTCATTTGTGGCTCAGAAAACAAACATGATTGAATGCTAGTACATTTATTGCTATTTAAAAAACTAGCAAAAAAAAACTAGCAAATAAGTTGGTTGTTAATGAATTTTATTTTCGCTGATAGTACATCAATCCATAATAAATGTAATATATAAAAATTTTAATTGTGTTCTTCATGATGGGTGGCTTCAACTTCGACTGAAAAGCATTCAAAATAAAAACATCAACTTTAAAACTCCTTCATCTTATCTTTTCAAATGCTATAAATGTTTTAATCAAAATACCCTCTTCACCCTCCTCCGCCTTGACCGTGTCAATTGAGCCTTGTTTAGCACTTGCTCCTTCCCGATTGCTAACGCTTGCCTTGGCACCCTCCTTTTCTGTTTTCGAAGCAACGACCGCAGTATTATCCCAGGTTGTTCTTTCGGTAAAAGCTTCGCCATAACTTTCGCGTTCGTAATGATTGCGTCCTTGCCTTTCTGTCTGTCCTTTGAACCTACCCTTACCAGCTTGTGTCTCTGTAACCTTTCCTTTTTGCACGCTGGCGTCTCTCTGTTTAAATGATTGGTCAGAAGAGCCTTGAGCAGACGTACCTTGCACTTTGCTACCTTTGACAGCCTTCGCGTTGGCTTTGTCGTCATGATGGTATTTTGGAGGTGGTGCAGGTGGTCCGCTTTCCTCGTGTTGAGGACTTGCATAGACGCAAACCAAGCCAAATATAAGTGCAATGGGTATAAAAGTTTTCATTTTATCTAGAATTTATAGAAATTATGTGGTTTTTAAAATTTGTTCCTATGTTTGAGAATATTTAAGCATTTACCTTTAATGTGGGTGGAATAACGTTAAAAAATATATCTGCAGAATTAACAGACGAAAATGAATAATATACACCAGCTTGCTAAAGTATATGACTGTTTATTGATTGTTCATTCGGTCTTGAATGAAGACTCTTCATTCATAATCGCAACTCTACTTTTGTCAATGGCTTCGGCGGAAATCTAAAGGTGATAACAAGCTGCAATAAAATCAAGATACAAAGGCGTATAAAGCGGTTCATTGTTTTGCCCTTGTCTTGATAATTAAGCGTTTGCATGTTATTTGTACAGTATTAAAATGTTAAAATAAGATTTTATTCTTCTCTGTGTTTATGCCGTTAAGTCTACTTATTATATTTTTTATTACAACAGATCAGTAGCCTGGAGCAAAAACCTCTAATGTAGATATATATTAAGCGCGTGTTGTGTTGTCATTGAGAAATAAAATCCAATTTTATTAGAATGAACGAAGTTTATTGCATGTACGCTTTATGATGCTGTACATGTAAATGATTTTCATAAAATATCATGTTTTAAGCCAAGGTTTTCTTAATTAATCTTTAAAAAACAATATCAGTACAACTTCATAAGAAATAAATAACTTAAATGTTCTTAAAACTATTTGGGTTTGTCCAGATTTTATCTTAAATCCTCTGGGTTTCATAGGATTGCATTACAACATTTCTTCTTGAGAATTTCAGTTGCAACTAGCGCCCATAAGGATAGCCCGTGTAATCGTAATCGTAGTAACGTGGACTTGTATAGTAATACCAGGGTTCTGTGGTTGGTCCTGCTATTGGCTCTTCAGTTTCCCTGGGTGGTGGAGGTGGAGGTCTCCTTTCTTTTCCATAGAAGAAGTATTCCTGAACCATTACTGGCCCTTGGTCACAGCACGGTTCTTTTTCATGAGAATGATGTCGAGGATTTGGGGCAGCGGTAACTAATGCCAAGAGAAAAACTGCTACTAACAGTAATGCGCTCACTTTTAAGGGAATCATCTAGAAAAATTAGAAATGATAATTTTCAGAAATGATTTTATCTATAATATTTTAATAACAAAAACGATAATGTCTTACCGTTCCAGTTTTATACTTAAGCTTGGTACTTGAATATTGAAACTGATTCCATATTATACTACTACGTTTCAATATGTAGACAAAAATTGGTAGACTCGTAATAACAGCTAATTCAAGTGTTGCTTATTCAGCTGGTTTGTATCCACTTCCAGAAGCGTAAAGAAAAGTAGACAGTTAAAAGGCTTTTGTTGAGCTGGCGAATTGTGCCTTTGTTATTTTTGTCCAGAAAATTTGTTCTGATCTTTTGTTAGATTTTCTACACGATACACAAAATTGAATATAAATTTACTAATAGTTCATCCATGATCCATGTAGTTGGTAATTATCTTTTAATTGGATTTACTATACGTATTACTCTTTCCAAGTTTCCATTATAATGACCACAACCAAAATGCTAATTGATACTCCAAATGTGAATATTTGATTCCTTTTTAGAGTTGACTGGGTTGGGTTTCAACTCTTCATTGTGCATTGCACTTCTGGGATGAAAATCTACAAACAATTATGTGCTTAGAAAATCTATACCTTATTAAACTGCAGAAATTGAAATGTTGAAATTATGGAACGTTGAAATAATGCTAAAAATCATCATAAAGAAGTATAAATGCAAATGTTGGACATGAATTGAAATACAAATCATAAGTAGAACAATAGGAGTTGAAATACAAATACGATTATATTGATTATAAAGTTTTGATTATACATACTGCTGAAATTGGGTAAATTAATCAGAGAAAACCTTCGGTCACAGTAACCTTTTGTGGTGACTTCAGTAAGAAACTAGAAGAAAATGATTATAGTACAATACGTTCAAATATTTATCTTGGCGGTTGGTCTTTGTAGCACCTGTACCCGTCCTTCTCTACCACAAGACTTGTAAGTACTGATGTGTTGGTATTACAGACTTTAATTTGAGGCATGTATTGGATGACAAGTGTTGTGTAGCACAATATTGTAATATTCATTATTCATTATGTAAGTGTGTAAGTAACGGATATATCAATGTGTGTGTTGATGACAGGAAGACATCCTACTGTCCTACTGTCAAGTTGAATTAGCTGGTGAGGAATCCGATGAATGTGCGGACGTGGCCAATTGCCCTGACTTAATTAACGCAGAAGTTACCTGTCATGTAAAAGAAAAAATGTTGCTGTAGGGCTGTAGCAGGCAAAGCTTGCAATGTTGCAATGGCTTGAAAATAATCCTGCCCTGAAAGATAAGGAGTGCAAATTGGATCAGAAGAAGAACATTGCGTGTTCTCCAGAGGGTAAGTAGTGTTGACATGATAATGATAACCGCTCTCAAGAACTGAGTTTCGAAACGAAATTTTTGTTTCATGAAATGTTTTTCTCATAAAGTAACTTGTCACGACAACAATGAGACGCCTTTAGAGTGCAAGCCAGCTTTGTGGCACTCAGAAGGGGGATGGAAAAATGATGGGATGCTCACAGCCCCGGTCAATTATTAAAAATCCAACGTCCAATGTGACGTGTGACGATTGTAAGCCACTGTGTTGTTGGAATGCTGACAATTGCAATACTAAGGCAAGCGTGTGCAAAGCTACCAAGGTTGCCTGGTGTTCATCTACCAGCACATGTAATTAATACAGAATCATAATTTCGTGAGATAAACTGCGATAATCACTGCATGGAGTAATTATGCTTGCTGCTAAAACGAGTAGAATTATATCCCGTGAACGTCAGTATTTCCACCACAATTCAATTCTGAATTCCACCGTTTCTTCTCCTGATGCTGTCTCTGTGTCGGTTGGATCCCTGGTTTGCATTGGCATCAGGTATCGGCTTCTCTCATCACATTCAGTAAATGAATGATCAATTTCGTCATTCGGCTTAATGCTCAAAGATTGTTAAACTGTTTGTATTTTTTAAACCCTGTCAAAGATTAAGTAACTGCCCTACTAGCAATCTGTTAGAGATTCTGTACCAAAAAATGCATGAAAAGTTGCACCAAAACCGACGCTTGCCTGCAACAAAGACATTTTTCCTGCAACGCACCTCCCAAAAGCCATATAGTTTCTCTTCGCCCCAAAAGCAGAATCCAAGTGCGGTAAACCCAGTTGTTGTTGTTATTATTTAGCTTGTATTGGTCCAAGGGCTCAGATGGCAACTAGCTAAAGCCCTCTGCTAAGACGCTTGACATTTTGGACCACTGATAAACTCCACAGGGCCTTGTATTTTCTGAAGAGGCGACCAGATCGCCTCTGATTATGCAATAGCAGTACTGACACTTAGGTGACCTGTAAATGGGCTCCGACGAAATGGCAGCTGCTCGAAGGCACACCAGACTAACAGCCAGAAGGAGAAACGCCCGTCTTTTTAGAGGGTCTTTACGATCTCCAAATCCTGCTGGAATTGTGGAGGTGATTGACCTAGTTGACAGTGACGGGGAAGGGAATGCCGAAGAAGGAGGAGGGGAACAGGAAGATGTGGAGCCAGCTGAAGAGGAGACCGTTGTCAATGAAGAGGAGGTTGTGGAGGAACTGTCAGATGAACAGTTTGAGGGGAAATGGCAAGCCAGATTTGATTTCGAGGAAGAGTCTAGTATACCCAACTTGACAGTTAGAAGTTTCCTTAAAGATTGTTACAACCAACCTAAAATACTCTGTCACAAGAGATTCGCCCAGTTACGGAATTTTATGGAGGAGGCTTGTGGCTTCAAGTTCCAGTTGCCGGAGGGTTGTCCCTTTAGTTTGGACCATGAGGATGATACCTTTTGTGTGGACAGAGGGGACAAGTGGCTGGTGGCTTTAAAAGAGAGATTTTTATTGCAGCAGCAGAAGGAGGGGATTAGTAGTAATGGAGGGGCTGTTGGCAGAAGAAAGTTGGAGGAGAAGGAGGAGGATGACAGTGAGAGTGACGAGGAGGAGGAACCGTACCATTGGGCGACAATTACTCCAGTGCAGAAGAGGAGTGACCTGGGCCTGATTGTGTTTCGGTGGAAGGCTGAGCCAATGTCTGAGATTATGTTGGATTTGTATGTGACGTGGTGTAGGGAGAATTATATACCACCTCCGCCAAAGATTGAAGTGCCTCCACCTCCAGAGCCTAAGAAAGTGAAAAGGAGGAAGGGTAGGAGGGGAAGGAGACGATCCTTGAAGAAGAAGGAGACTGGGAAAGTGGAGGTTGAGAAGATGGAGGTAGACGAAGACAAGGAGAAAGGTCAAGAAAAGGAGGAGGAAGAGGTGGATAATGGAGTGGATGACTACATCAAGAGCTTTCTGGAAGTGTTTAAACTTGATAGAAATATTGATGCTGAAGGTAAGATAATTATTATCCTTATTTGGAAGGTTTAATTTAATCACTGAAAATTTTAAGAATGCTAATGGGTTTGTTTCTTTGTTGTTTTTTAGAGCGTTTGAAAGGTGATTTAGAAGCCAGAGCTCAACGCGCCCGAGAAAATAAGGAGGAGCCCAAGTATTCCCGCGAGCTAAGTAATCTTATCCGTCTCAATCGTTTAATACACTCCAAACCTAAAGTACAACAACTGAGTCCGCGACGACCCCCTCGTCCTTACGGGGGAGCTAGCAGCTCCAGTGATAGTGAAAGTAGCATGGTGTCATCCTCCTCACCCTCTGTGTCAAGCAAGCACAGTGAGGATTCCGAGTATCGGGCTTGTCATAAATCAGTAAAGGGACTTGGAGCCAGAGAACCTCATAAAAAGCGAAGCTGTACTAACACCACCAGTTCCACTCCCAAAAAGGTTCCTCCTGTTCCTGTAGCACATCCTAAGATGCTGGAACAATTGATAAGCCCTCCAGCAGTGGTTCTCAACGCATTGGGTTTGATGCTCAATGGAACAGTAAACGGCAACAGGCCTGTCAGCAGAACGTCTTCCGTAATTTCGAACACCTCGTCGTCACACGCAGCGTCCCCATCAACAACCTCAGGATCTTCAGCTTCTTCTACATCGACACCCAAAAAGAGACCGGTTAAATTCTCTTGTGACGTTTGTCGACCCCCAAAAATCTTTACCTCGAGGAAAGGTCTGTACAAGCACTTGACAAGGAAGCATTGCAGCAGCAGCAGAGAAATGACCAAGTGCGATTGCGGGATTAGTGTACGAAGGGAACGACTAGAGTTTCATAAGCGATACTGCAAAAAGACAATACTTCTTCAGGCCAAGAATGGGATAAGAAAATTAGACTCCGGCTCGATGTCTTCTTAGCAAAAAGTAATGTAGCTTATCAGTATCAATGACTTGTACTTGTATTATATATTCTTGTTATTAACTTGTTATACTAAATGAATAGTTCGCAGTTGTATCCGCACTTACTATTTTAAGTCTCAGACTCCAAAGTTTAATGATCCTGTGAAATAATTGAAATGCAATGAACATTGAAGTTGGCAATAACTCTGGTTAGTATTAGTTTGCTGTTTTCACACTTAATGTACTTAACTGTTTGGCCTGGCTTATTTGGTGCTCATTATTATTATGTTCAAAAAATAGTTAAATGTATTAAGCTTCTCAAAAGATAACGATATAGTTTGCAAAGTATGCAGTTAATTAGTTAATTAAGTAATTAAGTTAGTTAATCCTAATTTAGCTATGGTTTGGGCATGGGCTTTATGTTATGATCTCTAGAAATAAAAATTGTTATACGTATCATGTAGTTTAAAATGACACAGGTTTAAGTGTAAAGTGGTTTCACGCGATTAATTGTTACGAATTTATGGTAGCTTGGATGAACTAATTGAAAAGGAGCTGGTAGCACAAGCACATAAATTTATCAAAATAGACTCTGTAGTGAATTATCAAGAAGTGCAAAGTGATTAATGGTTTATACGAAATAGACTAAGCAACTTTCTCATCCTAAAATTAAGAAATACTCAGAAGGAAAACTAATCAAAAACCCTTGCCTTAAAACGATTTAAGCGCCTACTACTCCGTGATTACTACTAATGTTAATGTTAAGTCGTCATAATATTCTCATTACTAAGCAAGCTTTAGTTACAATAATTTAAATGCGCAAGTGAGCCGTTATGTAGGTCCGTAGTAACTTATTTCCCTAGTTAAGCAAATAACTTTAGATAAGATAGCTTTAGAAACTCTGTGTATTATCGTATGAAATTCCTTTTGTTAAAAATATCGCAATAATCCAATACCTAATTGGTAATCCAACTAGATGCAAATTAACACCTGACTTGACACAAAAAAGACGTTTAGATATAATAAACTATTTACCGATTTCGTGATTTCTACAAAAAAAAACTTGCTCATCATTTTATCACTTCGCCCCATTTTCATAAAAATGCCATAATAATGAATCAAATCAACCCAAAAACAACTTCATCTTTGTTTTTCAATATTTAACATTATTATTCGTTTTTTTTTCTTTGTTAAACTTTCTCCGCATATTCCGTTCTCCTTGTTTCATTCACATCATCAAAAAATTCATTATGAATCGTGATTATATTTCTTTTTCTGTATTTTTAATATATCGCTTATCTTCATCATCTTCCTCTTTTGCTCGCGTCTGCTTCATTTTTCTTATATAATTTATAAATTAAGTTTTTCTTTAAATTGTAGTGTTCTTTTACATTTTGGATTTTCTTGTTCATAGCTTTATGATCATCGGTACAGTTTTTTACACAACGTAGTAACGGTAGTAAAGTATTAATTGTATTTTTTATATAATGATTATTACTTTTTTAGCATTTTTATAATAAACTTGTATAATAATTAAATACTATATAATAATATATAATAGTAGCATATCTTCTAGTATTACAGTAATAATAGTAGCAATATATACTTGTAAAACTGTGGTTTAATGTAACAATCTGTATATCATTTCTTTTTTTCCACCACGACCATCATCTTCATCATGCACGATCATCATCTTCTCTTGTAGTAAATTAAATCATTTAGAATAATTTAATAAGTTTTTTTATGCTTTATCATCATCAGACAAATATATAGAGTGTGTGTTTTAATGTAACGTGACAAATAATTAAATTAGTTAAGATTTACATTCTCGAAGAGCACACATCCTCATTTTAAACATGGCTTATTTATTCATAACTTTTTCTCTGGATAAATAAGTAGCGGTTGTTGGTATAGAAGTTTAATTAATAGTTTTTTTTTGGATAGTTCACAGTTCTGTTGGTGATTTTGGTTTTTTTTAAAATACATTTTTTAAACAAGAAGAAGCACAAGAGAGAAGAAAAAACAATGACTAAATTGTTTCCTTTCGTATATAGTAACATATTTTTTGATTCTTGGAGAGATTGAAACTGTTTAAGTTTTAAACAATTTTAAGTAATAATTCATATAGGTATTGTGTGTATTTTATAGTTTTTAAGAATAGTAATTTATAATAATGGATGATAATAATATAATATAACGTAGTATGTGTGTGTATAATAATTATATTGTATTTTAGAGTAATTTTTTTATAATAATAATAATTATAACATGATGATGTTGATGATAAATTGAAAAAAGTTGATTTGTAGTTGTAAAGTTGTGTGGTAGTAGTACAGTATAATAATATATAGTAATTTATGGTTTTTTCTCTAGGGCTAATTTTATCAATCGTTAGGCTTTTCATTGTTTTCAGGGGGAGGGGGATCCTGGAGCGTCATTGTAGCCAAAAGTAAATCCTGCAAAAACAAGCTTTGGTCCGGATTCAAATCTCTGCGTCTTTGCGAATCCAAGCACCTTAAGAAAGCATCGAAGAAACTGAATTAGTTAAAATTCATTAAAGTTAAAGTGGTGGATTTAGATATTAGGACTTACTTATCGAGAAGAAATTGATGCTTATCGTGTTTCTGAGTTTGGGAGGCATCCATGGGATTGGGTGGTTGCATGGCGGCCGCTGTTTCTGTCAGTATTACAGTCTGGCCACCGGAAGGCTGGGGAAAGACACTTCGTCGTGCTCCAGATTGCACGGTACTGGAACCTCCTGCGGCACCTCCGCTGGCTCCCGTTCCTCCTCCAGCCCCTTGAGCAGAGCTGGATTGTTGACTGCTGGTGGTGTGTCGATGGAGAAGGCGATCATAAGGTACTGCCGCGGCACGACGCACGCCCGACAATTGGGAGAGGAGCTCGGCGATGGGGTCCACGGCTTCCCGAGCACCCGACGGGGACAGTCCACCGGAACTGAAATGCATGTTGGGTCGACGACCCCTTCCTACGCCCAGGGTGCGTGAGGGCTGCTGCACGCGCCGAAGACTGTGCCGGGCGGAAGGGGCCTCTTCTACATAATCTGTATCAGAAGAAAAAAACGGTTCATGATTAAATGATTAGTAGGAAAACTAACTAGTAGTTTGGTATTTTATTAAGAAACTTACTATCTCTTGGCTGCTGACGGTGCTCCAACGTGAGATGAGCAGTGAAGTCATCTGTAACTAAGTTCGGTTCTCCGCCAGGCATTGACGCGCATATTGGACAGACCTGCAGTAAAATTAGAATAGTAGTTTACTCAATTAACTTTCTTTCATCCTGTTAAATACTTTAACTAACTAGCTAATTTTAACAATAAAAACTTACCACTTCCGTATTTGAATTCTGATGGTCTGACGTCACATGCGATATCAGCTCAGATTCTGTTAAGCCTAACCTCCCACACACGGGACACGTTAACGAGTGCGCCAACTCAGTCGATGATTCTCCACTATAATATAAGTCTATACAAGAGCAATTAAAACAGCAATTAAAAATTACACATAAAGACTGATGACGTTTTAAAAATAGGTAATTCAATCTTACCATAATCACCCCGACTTAAAATGCACTGAACCGGATGATCCGCTGTGTGACGCGACGTGGCGGAACCCCCTTCATAACAGTTGGCACAAAGGTCGTAATCATAGCACCGAAGACACTTGTACCGTCGCCCTTTAAAGTTACTCTTGAGACACGCATCGCAACTCACGCCTTCATGTCGGGACATTGCTTCCGGAACCCCAATCTCTTCACAGTTAACTAATTATCCTCGCTCAATTAAAATCCCACCACCACTTCAAATCCAATCCACTTAGTTAACTCGTGAGCACTACTTTCTCTTCTTGATTATCTTTCAGCCTTTTAATCTTTTGCTTCCCGTTTAAACCACTATCACCACCACTACCTCCAACAACTCAATACAGAAGACAATGACGTAATTTTTTGGGGGACGGGGGGTCAAGGGGAAAAACTTGCAAACTTTGGAGCAATCTTCCAGAAGAACTTTGTAAATCACAAAAGACAAGATCCAGTTGTTGCCCACGTTGCCGTTAACACTTAATTAGCTCTCCAGTTAACCTTCAAGTTACTTCTTTTATGGACCGATTGAGTAAGTTACCTAACTTTAATATACCAGCCTTGTTATCTCATTTAAATGGGTTTACCGGTTTAAATAATTAACTAGATAAGTTAACAGTACAAAAAAATTAACACCTTATCTTATCCTGTCTGACCTGAGTACAATCATAAGATATGATGAATAGTACACACAAACTAGAGCTTAATTAAACCTAAATGCCGTTAAAAACCGTTTTTTTAAAGATAATTAACAAAAGTTACGGGTTACGTGACCTTTCCTTTCTTCAGTTAACCTTTAACCTTACTCAGTCAAGTGTGTTGCTTATACACGTTTTAAAGTTAAATGCAATTTAAACCTAAAGTTCCCCTCCCCAACCTAACCTTTAATACAAATCAGTGCTTATCAGTGGACAGGAAAACGGTTACCGTTACAAAAAAGCTAACGCACAACCTGAATCAATCCCCCTCCAAAAAGTTTACTCCGAATTTTTACTACTTTAACCAATCAATCTTACAAATTAAACTGTCTGATTGATGATTGACCTATTCACTGCTGACTTGATGACGATTTTATGGTCAGCTGATACTTCTGGTTGTCGTCGTCACCCCCTCCGTCCCTTTGTCGTTTCGGTTTTTTAATCAAGTTCCCCCTAAAAACTACATCCCCCTCCAAATCTACCGTTAAACTTAACCGTTTCTTAACTAACCTACTTTTAATTATATTTTATCCCCGTAAAAAATCCCACAAAAGAAACCCCCACACCTTTCCCTAAAACCCTTTTTAAGTTCACCAATCCATCTTCCGTTTTGGGATGGTAGTTCCTCCAAAAAAATTATATAATTTTTTTAGTTTCCTCCAAAAAAACCGTTAACTTTTTGGAGTTTAACAGGCCAAAAGTGTCACTTAATTAGTTATCCCACAAAAAATAATTATTTTGCAGCATTTTTTTTTTTCTTAAAAGTGCTCACATCTCTGAACTGAAGCAGCAGCGTTTTTTAAAAGTTCCTCCAAAACACACTGCTAACGGCCACAGAGACAAGCAGGTCGTTTACTCTACAGAGAAAACTACTCCAAACTACTCCAAAATATGTGGTTTTGGACGTTCACTCCATTTCTTTAGCAGAAGCAAAAGCATTGAGTCATTTTTTTGAAGTTGAAAGAGTTGTGATTTGAGTGGATGGAGAAGGACATTATTGCATTTTGGCAGAGCTGAGAGCAGCGGAGTTCACCAGCTTTTTCATTTGGATTCATGGTAGAATCTCGGCTGATTCTTTAGTTGAATGGGATGGATGTGTGTGGGGAGTTTATTGCTGCTGCTGTTGAGTGAGATGGATGGAAAATTAAGGAAGGTAGAAAAGAAAAACACTGCAGCGGAGAGCAACAGCAGCAGCAGGCAGATTCTCTGATTCTGGCCTGTGTTAAGTCGAGACTTGTCGTCTGCTTTCGCCTGAAGATATTTGCTGTGCTTTTTAAAGGGAAAATGGGAGGGTTGAGGAAGATGGAGGGTTTGTCTGTCTGTCTAAACGTCCATCCGAAACCTTGTAAAAGCTAATTTGAAAGTTTTAATTGAAAGTTAACTAGTGATGTAGAATTTAGTTTCAGTTCTGAACTATAAGTAGTAAGAAACGGAAAATGTGTGAATTTTTAAAAAGAGAAAAGTTAGCAGGTTAATGATATTAAAATGTTAATTCACTGTTGAATTTCTCCAGAAGACGATGACGATAAATTGATAAATTCGACTAGACGACCCATGGCACTGTACACAAACGGCTCGTGTGCAGTTAGCGTCCTTCGGAGTCCGAAGGACGCTAACTGCACATGTCACTCGCCGACGTTTACCCTATACACACTTCATTAACATAACATAACCTAACCTAAAAATAACCTTACCTACTCGCTTCGCTCGCATATATACACGAAAGGGAATTTAAAGAAAAATGGAAACCCCTCAAAACTCAACCAAAATCAAAAATCAAAGTCCCATACCATTTGGCACGGCTCAACTTGATGCTCACCCATTTTATGACCAAATGAATTGCCTACACAACCATGCAAATGCAAAACATATTTTTAGCATTTACATGGTTTGAAGTCTAGTTTAATTGGCATAAAATTGATGGTTTGCATTTGCATTGTTCACAAATGACAAATGTATTTATTACGAGTAAGCAAGAAATTAAAAGTACATTTTCTTTTAACAAATACATAATGGCCTTCCTTGTAAAAACTTGATAACAAAATATCTACCGCTACTTTCTTACTCCGCCAGAAACCGTTCCATTTCTTCAAAAAATATTTTTGTTTTGTTTTTTGAGCACCTTTTCAACCTCCAACCTTTGTTCTCTCTTCTCTCCTTTCTTTCGCAGAAAACTTCAAAGGAGAGCTCTACACTCCACTACAGCGCAAACATAATAACTTTTTTACTACCCAATTAACTTTTCTACGAATGAATGAAATACCTAGCTCCAAGACACATTCACATTTCCACATAACCGTAAAAACTTCAAGAAACATTTTCCCCAACCGCCCACGCTCATGCTCGCATCATGACATGACAATAATAATTTAATTTCCATGCACAAAAATCCACATGCACATTTACCACCTACAAACCACCTTATGCTTCTGATAACCTCAAAATACCAAAAAAGATAAGCCTAAGCTTATCATTCAAGCAATTAGTTTAATTGCCCATTAAACAATTTTCGAAATCTAAAAAATGAGTCATAGTCATACTCATAAAACCGCAAAAGCCTAGTGCCCTCTCGCACGCCATCCATTGACCAAGGCTTGCACACACTGCAAATTCCCCTGCCATTTAAAATACACAGGAAAGACCCAAGCATACATTCCCCCGTAGCCATAGAGCATTCCAACCCGGCACGCGGCTTAAATGGCCTAGACACATTGCAAGCTTTACAAGAGTCGTCAGCTCTTTCCTTCACACAACTCAAGTCTAGCAAGCTTGTGGACTCCGATTTTTACCAAGTTTTTGGCAAATTTAATTAACTTTTGGATTAAAACAGGTAATTTGTGCAAAAATTAAGGTGGGATTTAGTGGAGGGCATGATTGATTTGTGGAGGGTGAAGGGGAGCAGTTTTTTTTAAAAGAGTTTTAACGTTTTTTTCGTTGTTTTTTGTGGTTTCAGGTACCCGGGTTTTTGGACAGTTAAAGATGCAAATTTTCGTGCGGGGAAACCAGCAGCATGTGCTGGAGGTGGAGGAAAATGCGAGTGTGCTCAGTTTGAAGGTAAATTTACTGAATTTTTAAGGTTTTTTGGGTATTTTTGTACAGGAATTTTGGAGTAATTTGAGGTGTATTTTGTGTAGAATCAACTGGCCCAGTTGGAGGGAGTGTCCATGGAGGAGATGATCCTGTACGCGGCGGGAGAGCCCTTGTCGGATGAGCAAGAAGTTGGTCCCTATTCCACGCAGATTATCGACCTGAACGTGGGACTGTTGGGAGGAAAGGTGCACGGCTCCTTGGCTCGTGCTGGCAAGGTGAAGGGTCAGACGCCCAAGGTGGACAAGCAGGAAAAGAAGAAGAAGAAGACGGGCAGGGCCAAGAGGAGGTTCCAGTACAATAGGCGCTTTGTCAACATTGTCCAGGGCTTTGGAAGGAAGAGGGGACCTAATGCCGCACCGTCGTAAATAAATAAGTTTTTTAAAAAGGAAGATCAAGTTTTAAAATGACCATCGTATAATAAATGTACAGTTTCAAATGTAATTGTTGTCCACTTCTAATAATGAATTAGAAGGGGATGATGAGAGTGTTTGGATTGTTACAATAAAGACGCGATTGTGTTTTTTCCATTAAGAACTATGTAGTTTTGGTTTTAATTGTGCTTATCATCAGGCATTTTGTATAGTGTGTAGTTAGTTTTTAGTGAAAATTGTAAGCTAGAAAGCATTTAAAATGTAAGTGAAACGTGCATTTAAACGATCGACAGGTGGTTAATAGCTTTCACTAAACTTAAAACTTAATGTTAACTGACGTTATCTCCTAGATCCATGACAGTTTATTAGCTAGATAAGCTCTTGTCAACTTCATGTCTGTGAAGTGGTGCAGACTGACGCACTTGCATTTTTAGTAATCTTAAGATTTCGATTTAATTGTTGAATCCGGTTGTCACTTGTTTCCCTTTCAGTTGTTCCCACAGTTTTTAAGATGATGCGCTTTTTAAATGCAAACGATCATTTATGAATTAATTTACCTTATCTTATTGATAAGCTAGCATGTTGTCGTTTTTGTATTATGATGGCATGTAAATATTACGACGTAGGTGTTCCATTTTTCATCACTTTTAGTTTTGACTTCACTAATCCCATCCTGCTTGCGTCAATTCGTTTGCAGATTATGTAGGTTTTAGTTTTTAGTGTGATTTCCTGAGTCGGTTGGTTATGGAATGTCAAATATAGGATTAATTAATGAAGGTGGGGACGTGGACGTGACAGATAACAGCTTTAGAATGCAACTGGGTATATAAAACCTCGAAGAATGACCATTGTATATCATTTGTAAACTTAAAATTTGCTCCGAGTTCATATCTTCTCATTAAAACGCTTTCAATTTCCCCAAAATCGAAAATGCATCAATTTCTGAAACTTACCGTTTGGCTGTTAGCCTTGGTTCTACACACCCTCGTGATAACTGTACCCGTTTCTGGTCGAAGCTTAAACTTTACTGAAGGTAGTATTCAATCACTTTCATTTAAAACCCTATCAAATCGTCATCCTTTCAAATTTCCTTAAATTCTCTCAGGCAATAAAACGGGTGACAAATACAATTTCGGTCCTAGCAGTGTTCGTTGCTACAACACCATTGGAAACGTGCCAGATCCCAACGATTGTTCCCGGTATTACACCTGCTCCCCCGCACCCTCCACCGGAGGACCCGACGATGACCTAACTTACCCCGTTGAAATGAACTGTCCAGCAGGAGAAAATGGACCGCTAATCTATAACTTTAGGAATTGTGAACAACCCTGTCAAAGGAATGTTTCGGGATGCTTTACTCCAGGGATAGATGATCGAGGTAATTAATCAATTAATACATTCATCAGCAGTTAAGTTTAGTTGTCATGGTCATAAATAAGTTAGTTTATTATTAACAGCCTTTTCTTTACGATTTACAGACTTTCTTACATGTACCATTAAATTTGATCCCTCTTCCACCGAAACCCCAAAACTACATGACGACGACGCATAACGCAACGCTTCCATACAACGCATAAAACGGATTTAAAAGTTCATTAATGATCTGAATACTAATTAATATTTCAAAGTTTTTATACAAAAATAATTGCTGTGCAA
>CM056168.1:39996597-40056973 GCA_029691765.1 Entomobrya proxima | reverse complement strand
AATTTGATCCCTCTTCCACCGAAACCCCAAAACTACATGATGACGCATAACGCAACGCTACGCTTTTAAACTTCATTAATGATCTGAATACTAATTAAAATTCAAAGTTTTTATACAAAAATAATTGCTGTGCAATTCATGCCGATTAAATAACTAGAAACAGAATTAAATCAGTCAATGTCTCATTTCGCCCCAAAACTAGTTTTTAGCTTGCTTCCTCATCTATACACCATCCTTCATTGTCGTTTGACTTGGTTCACTGGGTTCTGTGACAATTGGCAATCCTCCGGATGCTTCTGCTACTTGACCTTGACCTTCCTGAAGTCCCTGAACACCTTGCTGCTTCAATTTCTGAACCACTTGCATAACCCGATCCACAAAACCTTTTTGGCATTTAGGAATCAATCCCAGAAACACAGTTTCATTCTTATTATTGTTCCGCAGCATAAGTATCGCTTGAAGGTTACACCCGGGTACTGGATGGATCCCTGGTCCGTTGAAATAAATACAGCCAACCTACAATTAAAACAAGTTAACTTAGTACAAATTTTTTAACAAAAATCCAAGTCACTTAGATCGTTAGTTCCTTACCTGTCCCGCATCCAGATTCTGTTTAAGCCCATTAATATCCTCAAAGTTCTCAGCCAGTTTAAAAGCCACCCTTTTCGCACCCCCAACCAAATCATCCCCAAACGCTTGCTCAATCAACCAGCCCGGTAACATCTGCAAGATCAACTTAGTGGGCCAGTATTCCGCGGTCACTTCCGGTACTCCCTCCTTCACACAGCTGGCCACTTGACAAGGCACCCTCTTAACAAATTTCTCCCCGCTTGATTGAACATCATGCCATTCCAAATGACCTCTCCAAATCCCAACAACCCTCTCCTGCATCATCATCATGGACATTGCCAGTGCCATTTTTAATCAAAAATTACCAAAAAATTATAACTTTCAGTTAAAATTTCGTCACCTTCACGCTTTTTGCGTAATAATAGCTAACTCCACAAAATAATTATGGCTTCTAACAGCCCATTTAACCGTTTTTCCTGATAATTTTTTGGAACAATGTAAATTTTTAAGGAGGCATTAATACTTCACGTTATTCAAAAATCTACCGTTAAAAACGTTAAACTAGCTACTATTTTAACTGCTTTGTTAAATGAACGCTGAACAAGCTTGGTTTAGTGTGAACAAAGTGGTGCTTTTGTGTAGACGAGATTGGGTCCGTGTTCGTGGTGCAGTCAGATTGGCTATTGGGCTTTTTAGGAGGCGTGGTCCCAGCCCAGCTCTGTTCTACGTGGACATCTGCTTTCAGCTTGAGAATAGCTCAGCAGCGAAATCTCTGGTAAAAACCGACTGTCACTTTACTTGGTTTTTTAAGCTTGACAACGACACACAACAAGAAAGAAAGAGCAACAACACGTCGGCAGTTAAAAAAGTTAACGGTTTTTTAAAGACAAATTTTGGAAGTAAAGTTTGGTGACAGTTGAAATTAAAGGAAGAGAAAGGTAAGTTGTTAAAAATTCGGTGGTTTTTGGAGGGGATTTTCGAGGTGGTCACGGGTTGGAAGTTGGAACAACTCCAAAAAAGGAAGGGAAAGGGAGATTGGGAGACGTTGACACGACAGACATTTTGAAGACGGTTTTTAACGGAATTTTTTGTTGGTTTTTGGATTGCAGGAGGAGATGACGGTTTTAAGGAGGTTAGGATTGGGGGTGATGGTTTTGGGTGTACTCTTTGGAGGAACCCAAGCTCTCTATTCCAGCAACTCGGAGGTGGTAGCCTTAACATCCGGTAATTTCGACAGGTTGGTTAAAGACTCGGATTCCGTGTGGTTGGTAGAGTTTTTTGCGCCCTGGTGTGGTCACTGTAAGAGTCTAGTTCCCGAGTATGAAAAGGCGGCCAAGGCACTTAAGGGGGTTGTCAAGGTGGGAGCGGTAAACGCGGACGAGGACAAGTCTCTTGGAGGACGCTATCAAATTCGGGGCTTTCCTACAATTAAGATTCTTTACGGGGGAAAGACTGAGGACTATAATGGACCAAGGACTGCTAAGGGATTGGTAGATGCGGCTTTAAGGGCAGCTAAGGACAAGGTGGAAGCTCAACTAAGTGGAAAGAGTAGTGGAGGCGGAAGCAGCGGTGGAGGTGGAAGTAAAACGGGTAATAAAAAGGACGTGGTTGAGTTGACAGACAGTAACTTTGACAAGACTGTGTTGGATTCGGAGGAGCCTTGGTTGGTCGAGTTTTTCGCTCCTTGGTGTGGTCACTGTCAGAGATTGGAGCCGGAGTGGGCTAGAGCGGCTACGGAATTAAAGGGAAAGGTTAAGGTGGGCGCTTTGGATGCTACAGCACATCCGGGGAAAGCGAGTGAGTATGGGGTACAAGGTTATCCGACAATTAAGTTCTTTCCTGGGGGAAGAAAGAGGAGCAGTGCGGATGCGGAGGATTATGATGGAGGAAGGACGGCAGATGCGATTATCAACTGGGCACTGGATAAGGCTTCGGCAAGCATGCCAGCTCCTGAACTGGTACAAATCACAAGTGATGAGGTGGTGGAGGAGAATTGTGGAAAGAAGCCGTTGTGTGTGGTGAGCGTGTTGCCACATATTTTGGATTGTAATGCGGAGTGTAGAAATAGATTTTTGGTAAGTAGAAAAGGTTATCGATATCATAATGGGTTATCATGAAGATAAGATGGATAGTTAGCTAATGAGTTGGTTTTTTGGTTTGGTTTTTTAGACAAGTTTAAAAGCTAATGGTGAACGCTTCAAGAAGAACGGTTGGGGTTGGGTTTGGGCTCAGGCAGGAGATCATCTCAAGTTGGAGGAAACCTTGGACATTGGTGGTTTTGGCTATCCTGCCATGGCTGTGGTTAGCGTGAAAAAGGGTAAATACTCGTTGTTCCGTGGTTCCTTTTCGGAGGAGGGGATCAAGGAGTTTTTGCGAGATTTGAGCTACGGAAAAGGATCCACTAGTCCTATTCGAGGGGCTTCGTTGCCCAAGGTGGAGAATGTGGAGCCTTGGGATGGCAAGGATGGTCAGTTACCTGTGGAGGATGATGGCGATCTACCCGACTTGGAGGACCTAGACTTAGATTCAGACAATGAGGGGAATAAGGACGAGCTGTGAGACATTCAGGGAAATTATCATTAACTTTAGTTGTTTCTCTATTCTTTTCTGTTATTTGTTAACCTACTTCAATTTTACTGTTTTAACGGCTAAGGTAATTATGTATAGGTATTTATATGAAAAAAGTGTAAAGGAGATTTTTTGTACGTGAAGCATGAAGATTATTAAAAACAGCAGCCAGTCAATTTGATGTTCAATTAACCTTGTACAGTAAAGAGCACAACAAAAAGAGAGTGAAGTGAAAATTAACATCATTAAAGCTAACAATTTAATTAAAATGCCTTTTTGTAATAATCATACGTACTAAGCTTACTTAACTTAGGCTGTACTGTACTTTGTAATTGTCATTGTGGTGATAAAAGATTACTTTTCTTAATAAAAAAACAACTTGTACAGAAAAGATGAAAGTTGAGATTTTTAATTGTAACAATTGTAATTTTCCTTACAAACTTAAAAACATTGAATTTGCAAACAAGCTTTATTGCTCATTGCTGCGTTCATGTTCATATAGCTTTATGTTAGTTGTAGTTTCATTGAGTTTTTCTTCTGTTCTGTTTTATGATTGATTAATGATTAGGTAATCGTCATAATCAAATAATAATTTTAGAGAAAGGATTGAATAACTTGTTTTTGTTAGTTTAGGATTGTCGTAAGCATTCTGACAATTAACTTGCATGATTGCATTTTAGAAGGTCATCATTTCTTTTGTTTGCCTAACCTCCAAAAAACCTTTATCATTTTAGTACAGATAATCCAAAACAATTTAATTTAGATCAACAAGTTTTACTTTATTTTTCACTCATTTCCTATTATGATCTCATATTCCCCCAAAAGTTCCAAATAGTCAAGTCATGTACTAGTGTAGGTAAAGGTAACCTAACAAAAACCCAGCTTTGATTTACTTCTCGCTTCTTTAGCAAATTTACTCAAGGTAGCGTTCACACTTCACGTCTACCCCAACTCCTAGACTATTAAACTTGCATAAAATTTACCACCCATTTACCTTATCATCTTTAAAATACATTAAGCTTTAATTGTTCCCATTTGATAACCTCACATTAGGAAAAAGTCTTTTAAACAAATAATTTAACAAATTTGATGAACGTCAACTTAAAATACACTGCCAGATGCAAAGTCAGGTGCTCTGGACATTGCTAAATGATAAAAGCATCTGCTCTAATAATGCTTTCAACATAATTTTATCAGCCCAAAACAAGTAAACTCCCCTATTTATCTTTTTGTACGGCTTTCCTTTTTACGCGAGTAAATTTGGGTGACTAATCCAATAAAGCCATTGTACTGCTTTATATACATGTTCTACTGTACTGGAATCTGCGTCGAAGAAGATAAGAACAAAAACGACAAGCAGAATATCCTTTTTGTCTTCTGATAGCTTATAACTTAACTGTAGCTTAAAATAGATAAATATTTTGCCTTTAGGCTTTATTTACGGAATATTTTGGGCTTTTAGAGTACATGCCCTGCAGTTTAAAGTTAAATATTTTTGTCTTGAAGAAATAGACTCAAGAAGACAAGTGGGTGTTGGTGGTGGAGATTCTTCAGAGTTGACTCAGAACACTCTAAATGGCTTCAGTTTAAATGAAAGTTTATATTTAAGCCATAAAACTGGAAACAGTTTTCAGGGATAGAATTCAGTGGTTAATTTAGTTTGGGGGCAAGTGGAGGTGGCTAAAAAAATCGGTGTCTAGTCTAAAAAACATATCCGATTTTTATAAAAACGGGGTTTTATTCTTAGCAAGTAGATTTTTAAATAGGCTATAAAAATGTGGACACATAAGCAATTAATGATTGCCATTTTAATGGTGGTCACTGGATCACTAAATACCCTCAGTACAAAGTAAGCTTGCAAATTTTCTTGCTAAATTTTTGTCAAAGCGCCCCAGTTTAAAGTTAACTGATGGACTAAACATATTTTTGGCATGGTTTTTTAGATGGGCGGATACAATGAAGTCCAAAGGAAGGGACGGTGAGGAACGACTGTTTAATCATCCCTATCTTCAGGCGTGTTCCATGTTCGTGGGAGAGATTATGTGCTTGGTGGCTTTTAACCTGGTTTACTTTTATCGAAAACGAAGATCGGTAAGTTTAAAGTTTGAATCCATTTCATCGACAAGTTTATCGATAAGTTTCTAAACGGTTTTTTAAATTTTCCACAGGGTGAACTTGAAGACGTGATCCCCTTCGTTGAGCAAGAGGGCACCCCCTTCAACCGCCTCATATTTCTCCCCCCAGCCATAATGGATCTTCTGGCCACCTCCACCATGTACGTCGGTCTAAACCTCACGTTCGCCTCCTCCTTCCAAATGCTTCGTGGAGCAGTTATCGTCTTCACTGGTCTCCTCTCCGTAGCCTTTCTCAATCGTCAACTAACCTTTATCAAGTGGTTTGGCATCACCTTTATCATCACCGGTCTTGCCATTGTTGGCCTATCCGATTTTACCACTCATGGTGCAGATGGCATTGGAAAGAACAACATGATCACTGGTGACCTGCTAATTGTCATGGCTCAGATTATCTCCGCCACGCAAATGGTCTACGAAGAAAAGTACGTGAGCAAGTACAACGTGCCAGCACTTCAAGCCGTGGGATGGGAAGGGGTTTTCGGGTTCCTCATTTTGGGTTTCCTTCTGATTCCCTTTTACTGGATTCCTGTGCCACCTCCATTTAGTGATAATCCTCGTGGAGTATTGGAGGATGCGGTAGATGGGTTTATTCAGCTTTACAATAATGGCTGGTTGATTTGCGCGTTTTTGGGTAAGTCACCTCCAAAAAATAAACCACAATCTCAAATTTCCCCAAATCTAATCCTCCGTTCTACTTCAAAACAGGTACCATTATCTCCATCGCCTTCTTCAACTTTTCCGGCGTTTCGGTCACCAAGGAACTGTCAGCCACCACTCGAATGGTCCTTGACTCTGTGCGCACCCTGGTAATCTGGATTTTCAGTTTGTTGGTCTCCTGGCAGCAGTTTAACTATCTTCAGGTTATCGGTTTCCTCCTTTTGATAAGCGGGATGTGTTTGTACAACAATGTTCTCATTGTGCCCTTCTTGCAAACCTGGGGTCTTGTGAGGAGACCACCACTAAACGAACCCCCTAGTGCAGTGTATGCCCATCCCGTGGTAGCATCTCCACCACCGGAAACCAATGGACTTAACTCTGGAAATGGAAATACACCTTAAAAAGGAAGAATTTAGATTTAAAAATGCAAAAAATATATATATACCTACTTGACTGACTATACAATTTAGTAATTATTTTAAAGCTGTTTAAAGCCATAATTATACTTAAAAGTGTTTATACAAATTGGCTTAGAGTTTTTTTGCGGATCTCGTATGAAATTTTTTTGTTCTTGGTTTAAAATTTGAGTTTTAATAGCGTTTTTTACTTTTTATTACCTAATTATAATTTAGCAAGCTATTTGTCAACTTCAAAGTTTGTATTTTTTAGAGTTTATGGTTTTAACTTAAAAAATATATTGTAAGATCTGTGATTATGATCATTAGAGAGCTGCGTTATGTTATGGGCCATGTTGTAAATTTATTGTAATTTTTTGTTTAAAACTTTTAATTTAGTGCTTATGAATTGCTTTCTAAGAAGCAATCAAAGTGTAATCAGTAGTCATTAATCCAAAAAATATATACCTTGTGAGCACTGAAGAGCAAATTTATTGACTGGATAATTGAAATGTGATACTTGATATTTTGAAGAAGAAAACGAAAACAGAGTGAATGTCCAGATTATGCCCCATCATTTAAATCATAATCATTATAGCATTTAGAAACAAATTATACTTAAGAAATATGGTTTAACCATGCATAATAATTAATAATCTTGTTCTAAGAAAAAAAGTATTAAAAATATTGATAGAGTTTTTGTAATTTGCAACTTTTGTCAAGTTTATGCTCAGTTTAAATTTTATAATTGTTCTGGAATCATGATTCATGTGCGAAAAGATTTTGTTTGAAAAAGTTGAATGTTGGAAATACTGTAATTTAAGCGTAATTTATATGCATGTTTGTTATACCGGCGTGTGTGCAAAAACCTTATCGCAAAATACAATTAAAACTATTACTCAAGCAAATTTCCATTCATTTTTTATTCATTTTATTACAAAATAGTAACTTTAATACCTACACATCCACACATTACTTGATTGTAAATTAGGTATTCATACACATCCATAAAAACCCAGTCATAAAAACTTATCTAGTTAACTACTTAACTAATATTTCTCTAAACTAAACCTGTCATAATAGAAAAAATCGGTAAACGAACAAAAACACATCTTTTTTATTCACCTCCCTTCTTCTTCTTCTTTTTCTTCTTGGGTGGCTCATCCTCCTCCTCATTCACCTCTTCCTGAGCCTCCTCCTCCTCTTCTTTCGGCTGCTTATTCTTCTTCTTCTTTTTCTTGGGTGGTTCCTCCTCCTCCTCCTCTTCTTGCTTCACCTCCATCTCCTCTTCCTCCTCCTCCTGTTTCACTTTCTTCTTATCCTTCTTCTTCTTTTTCTTTGGAGGTTCCTCCTCCTCCACATCCTCCTCCGGTTCCTCCTTCACCTCATCCTTAACCTTCACCGTACTATCCGCACTAGCTTGATACTGTCTAATTTCACTCTTGTTATCATACTTCTTGGGTTGGAACTGTTTCTTTCCTCCAGATATCCTTTTAATGTCCCCTTGTTCCAACTGCTTCAGTCTGGCTTCTAGATAAGCCCTGTGGTCCACTCCCATGGCACAAGTAGCATCCTCCCCCAGAGCATCCACTCTCGCCGCAAGAGCCGTTTTCGCTGCCAACATTCTACTAGCCTTTCCCTTCATCTTGGCAGTTGCCTGACTAACCAACTGAGCATGATAAATCAGACCATACTTCGGAGTATCCTTTTTCGTCTTTAGAGCTCTAAAAAGAGCCTTTTCCGCACCCAAAATCTGCACTGTGGAAGCCGGATGTTTAGCCAAGTTGATTAAAGTACCCGCATGAGCAATTAGCCTTGCTCCAACCAACTCCCCCACCAAAACGGTTAAATTTGGAGCAATGGCCATCATCCTGTTTTTAAGGTACTCATACAACTGGGTACGATAGTCACTAATTTCCAGCACCTGCTCCGCTAAAAAGTGAATGTTTTCAATGTCCTCCTCGCTAATTTCTGTGCCCATGCTAACTTCCGCAGCCTCCTTAACCTTCTCCTCCAAATCCTCCGGAAGGATATCCGAAAAGTCGGTGGTTGACGCATTTCCCCTCATGCCCATGTGCTTGACCACCTTGATAAACGTAATGTTATCTTGGATAATCTTGCTCAGCTCGGGAAAGTGCCAACCGTACCATTCCCGACATCTCATCATGTAATTGTTCAGTTCCTTGTCTAGGTCATCCAGCAAACTAACCGCTTGAACTATCATGGTGTCCACCTTGTCAGGACTGAACTTGAGCTTGTAGCGACCCAAGCTGTGGGCGAGACCGAGGGCCATAGCAGCCATTTCCCGTTGGGGTAAGGAGCCTATTAAACTGTCCGCTTGACTACGGATACATCTCATTAGTTCTTGGACGGCGGTGCTGGATACGCAACTAATGTTTAGCTTTTCTTTAATGGAGTTGCCCAGTTTGGCGTCCGCCACCAGAAGCTGTTCCTGGACATCCTTGGCAACCAGCTTTTTTAGGAGTTTTTTGAGGGGCTTGGCAACTTTGCCTTCAACGGCGGCGGTGGCAGCCCCTAAGGCGTCTGTGGTGTCGGTGAACTTTTCAAAGTGCTTTAGCTTCACCCTGTAACAAAAACCAATCAATTAATCATTCAATCATTCAATCAATCTTAAAATATTTATTAAAATGGTAAATTAGCCACTTACACTTTACTGGCTTTGTCAGCCGTTTCAAAGTCCTTGAACAGGTTCTCTGAAGCCTCCAACTTGCTGTCATCCAGCAGCTGTAAAAACCACATTAAAAGTTACCGTTAAAACCCAAACTAACCGTTAATCAACCTTCAAAATCCTTTTAGCCTTTCACTTTTTACCTTGAAAATGGCATAGCCCGCTGCTGTCTCAAAAAGAACTAACATTTTAACGCTTTTTAGGTCTCCCCAAAAAAGTAACTCTCCTTTAACTACCCACTCTCCTCACTAATTGGTGTATTTTCGGTTAAAAACCGTTAAATTTCCAGATATTATTGTTGATCTATTTTTGTAAGCAGAGCACACATGCACGCTAGCTCCTCGTGGTGCATTCAGTCACCATAGCAGCCTAATAGCTTGTCTGGACAAAAGCACTCAAAACAGCAGCAGCCGCACAGGCGGTGGGGCAAAGTGAGTCCCAGAAAATTGTCTTTGTTCCTTAGGCAACGCTTGGGTCTATTTCATGATGGATGGATGGATTGAATTCTGAAGTGCCGTTTTTTAAAATTCAAAACCGTCTGCCGTTAGAGCCATTTTAATTGTTCACGCTTCACGCAGGTCGATCCAGAGGCTTTGGCGATGTCACTCTTCTGCATGGGTTCAGAGGTGGAAGCAATGTCACTTTTCCGGAGGTGTGCATGACAGTCCAGAGGCGAAAACGGTATCACACTCGTGTGGGCGTCAATCCATTATTGGTGCAAGCGACCCATGAATAAAAACTTTTACTACCTGACAAACCAAGGCCAATGATATTCTATATTGATTAATTTTCTATCATTTTATTTCCAAAGCTTTAATTTTATCCATTTACATACATTTTTATTCTCCAAACAAACTGATACCACACTTTTGATATGACATTAATTGCTAAATGCAGTGTTGTAATTGCGGAAGTTACCTGTGGATTTCGATTTCTTACTTCCGGTATCGGCTCTCTATTTTGCTTGCTCATTACCATTATTAAGTTAATATTTCCGGATGTCTTAACTACTGAGCTATTACATTTTTTGTAGACAATTTCAGTTAACAGCAAAGTCCCAGCAATGCTCCACAGAATAGTAGTCAGCACAAATATTAAAAGCAAGTGTTGAAACCCCAAATAATCTCCTGTAGTTTGGACTCTGTCAGGTAAAAACTTTTCGCCTGGTACTTTAAATTTTTCTGGATAAGAAGCCCAGTCATCCCATTTTTGCATAAAACCACCTTCTTTAATAAACTTGAGCGTTTTTTGAACCCAGATTCGGTTGACTGTATACGTAATGTGGTATTGGTGTCTGCTGGTGAGCGTTTCAGATAATAGGAAACATTTTTTTGATCTATCATTGGACATAAGCACTACATTCCTTTCAATAGATAGTAAAACATATGTCTCTTTTCTGGAAATCAAATACGCATATTTTCTAGATAGAAAGTTAGCAACTGATTTATCATTGTATTCAATTGTTTTATTGTTGTAAATAGTACTGCTTAGTAAATTTAACAAATTTCTCTTTTCGTATTCCCCATACCGGGATTCCCAGTCTGGAGGATCATCATGGTAAGAGTTTGGCCATAGAAGCTTGAATCCATTTAACAAAAGATCTGTTAGTGTCTTGTACGGTTTTTCCTGTACAAACACAGTAACGCTAGCTGTGACCTCCTCTATGTATATTGGACATATAACCATTCCAAGAAAACTTACAAGAAATAAAAATTTTGTGCGCTTGTGACACATTTCAATAGAGTATCCCAAGAACTCGGCAAACAAATCGAGTACGTTCTGTTTATAAAGTCGGTTCTTGTTTAGATAGCTGGCAAAATATGAAATAGCTGCTAATGAAACAACTAAGCAAACTGCACTTGGTACTGACATGATTTCGATCCATGAACGCATGCTGGTAGAAAACCTGTGCTTAGTTTGACGTAAATTTGAGCAATAAAACACTGACTCACTTGCAATTTCATGAAACAAAAGGCCAGTCTTTATTTCAGCCACATGAGCAACTACGTCTTCATAGCGATTGTAAGACATTGATTGCATGAAATATTGACGGTTATATTTAAGTATTTTGTCTTCGCTTACATATACAAAGGTGAAGTTATGATGCTCTCTTATCTGCCGCACGACATTGGTTGAACTATCACAGTTTCCACAAGCCAACTTAACCGACGACATTTCCTGTGGGATTGCAACCTTTCGTTTGTTTCCATTTAGAAAGCACTTTTTATGAAGCCGAAGAGGATTTAATATAACCTGCTCTGGAGTGTTGTGCACCATTTTCCAAGGTTTGGACTCACCGCAGTAACCAAAGCAAAGATATCTTGTCAACGTGACATTTGTTGACACAATTTGTATCAATAAAATTGTCGATGGCAAGCTGGCGTAGTTTAAGTAAAACATAGACTTGGAATTGTTAATTGATAAATCCCATTCATGAATGTATAGGTAAATAGTTGAGGACCGAAGCGAAAGTTGATAAAATGTAGTGAAAACATAAATGAAACCATTATTTTGGCTTGCCAGTGGCACCAATATAACAGCAAAAGGTTGGCTATATCGAAATGGAAATTCAATTCCAACATCATAAATGTACGTACTGTTAAATATCATGTAGCGCAAATTCAGTACTTCAAAATTGCAAGTTGGTTGGAACGAATGAATCAATAGCTCATGTTTGTGTATCTCTTTCCCTAATGAGCTTATTAGGCGATTAGTAAATGCCTGGAATTTATTTGTTTCGCATAATAAGTTTCCATGATTTTTCCAGGCACCAAAGGAAAATCCTTTGTATGGAAATGCACTGAAGATAACGCAAACAAGTAAAACTAGGTGTTGTCTATTATACATTTTGAACAGATTTTGTAGTGATTATTTACGTTAATTTTAGAAAAAATACTCCTTGCAAACCGTTAAGGAAGTTTTTTACAATTAAAACTGACCTCTGTACAACACTTCCGAGTAGAGCATATACTTGTATTCACATTAAGAAAATTCCAGTTTTTTAAATCTATTAATTACGCTAGTGTATATTATTTTGGCATAAAATTTCAAAGACTATGGAGCTAGTGTATTTTGCAAACCTTTATTGTAGCACAAGAATATAGGAATGTATAAGAAACTTTTGCTTGCATGTTGAACACAATACATATTATACGGACGTAGCCTTATAGGGTACGTCATTACATTAGCTAATTGAGTATTGATTTTTCTGAAAATAATGAAAATTAATTATACGTCATGCAGCGTACCTTTGTTATTCTGAAAATGTTTTGTTTTTTTCTTGGCCACTGAAAAAAAAAAGTTATATTTTTAGAACGTTAAATATCTATTTATAAGGAGAGCCATAGCTTTGTGGCGTATTATTAGCCAGAATATAAATTTCTTATACATGATGTTTTTGTTTTATTTCTTGTATCTGTAAAAGATTTTGAGTACATTGTCCATAGGATTCACGTTAAAGGTTAACAAATACTGAGACTAACTATTGGGGAAATATGCGGTAATGTAAATCAAAAATAAACTTTTGGGGCAATGTGATACCTACTGACGTTGAAAATATCGTCATTGTAATTGTAAGATACAGGGAACATGGAAATGATGCATGATAATTAATGCTGTTGATTATATTGAGTACTAAGCCAACTAATGAAGGCAAGCTTGGGGAAAAGACTATCTTCTAAAATTGAAACAAAGAAGTATACTTTCACTTTTTATTTTATTAAAACTTTTATCATCTTCTGAACAATATTTTTTCACAAGAAAATCGTTAGTTTTTAGCATTCAAATGAAAGGAGAACAAGTTTAAATTCAAAATGTAATGGAGTTGATCCATTTTACAGAGTCAAGCTCTATTACTAATATTGTAATAGTATGCTTTCGTAAAAATTATAAGACACCCTGCTACTCTAACAGTAATCAAATATTCTTTAAAATTAAACACAAAAATGTCATACGTAAATCAATGTATCAATAAAAAAACCTTCAAATGTCACGTTGATTTTCTTGAAGAACAATTTAGAGCAAATCAAATGATCGAAACTTTCGTTCCAACAGTTTCCACTCATCCTTCTGCATGTCGGCTATTGACCAATTCCCAAACGGAAACTTCTCAATGGAGTTGGCAAATTCTCCTTCTAACAGGCTTTCCACTCCAGCACGAGTAACCTGTCGCATGAACAAAAGACAGACAAAATAAATTATCTGCTGTATTTTTAGGGAATGAAACATATTTTTGTTATTTACTAATTAACTTACGGTTTTAACAGCCTCCTCAGAAGTAATCACAAGTTGACTCAGCTTCAAGTGCCGAATCACAAGCTTGAACAAAGTGTCCGTTATCTTCGGCATTCGGTCAAGTCCTTTCAAGGTCAGCTTCTTGAGCCCTGGAACAAATACAAATGTCCAGGATTAAAAATTATCCCTTAATATAATATTTTTAGAATTTATAATCCCATGTACTAACTTTTAAGCTTGAAGAAAGCTGGTTGAGTCCTATCTTCCCCAACAAACGCCACATTCCCAAGCTCCTTACAGTACTCCAAACTGACTTCCTCCAAACCCTCCAATCCTCTCCAGAAACTAACAAGTGCTTTATTACTGCCCAACCAATTATTCAGCGTAAGTTTCTTGAGATTAGGACAAGCTTCCACAATACTCTTTGTGTTGGGTATAGCCACATCAGAAGCTTCGGTCCTGCTGAATTTCAGACATAGCTCGGTCAACGCCACCCTTTTAACGTTAGTGAACAGAAAGCTAAATAAATCCTTCACTGGATGCACAAGCATTGTCGCCAGCTCTTCTTCGTCCTCATCATCAGAATCATCAAAGTTAATCACTGGAGTCTCGACGCTATACGCGGTCTTGCAGTCCACATTAATGTTCAGTACTTTCAGGGCAGGCCATTCGGGACGTTGATCTCCAACCACCGGGATACCGGTGCTGACACTGCAATTGGACGTTTCTTTAATGTCAATCCTTTCCAAAAGGGGCATGTCCAAGTTGAAAACACAAGGTTTGATGTTGATCATTGACTTAACCACTCGTCCATACTCCGGGTCAGCTAATGCGGGGAAGGTACGCACAGCTTGGAACCAGTACGCTCCAACATTTTCCAACTTGACATCTTTCTTCAGGCATTCCATGCAAAGCTGTAGGAAGTTGGTGGATCCCAGAGACTCCATGCTGCGCCTGACTTCACGATCTAATCCATAAGTGTCATGGTAACATGCAAAGTCAAAAGTTTTCAGCTTCCTTTCTTCCTTTCCAGTTGCCAAGTGCAGATAAATGGCCATAAAGAAGGATCCTAAAACCATTACAGGATGCTCGGAATTGAGGTAGGGACTAAATGGCAAGGAAACGTATTCCAACTGTGGACATCCACGCAAATACGATATGGTCCGGTTAGCAATCCCAGCCACCACTTGAAACTCCAGTTGACCGATTTTCAGTCGTTTTAATCCACTCCAATTGTTTGGTAGAATGCCAGCCACAAAGCGAGGGTCATTTCTGGCCGCTGCCAAAAGCTTCCGTTCCGATTTGGTGTATTCCTCGCTTTCCATTTCCTCCGCGTTGGGACCAACTCCAAAGAAAGGTGCCTCAAGACTCTGGAGATTGGTAAATCCCTCCAGAAAATCCCACTCCTTGCCAAACAAGTACAAAGACAACTGGTTCACCCTCAAAGACTTGACCAGACCTCCGTACCTTTCCAGGAAACACTGTAAATCCTCCTGACGACCTTCCTCCTCTCCAGAGTAAAACTCCCGAAACTTATTGTTCAGAAAGAGCTTCGTCGTAGGAATATCCATTTCCAGAAAGGCCTTCAAGTTCTTTTCCTCCTCGTTAATCTCCAGTTCGGGGGCCAACTCGGGGTGAATTCGCATGTAAGCAGTAGTAATCCCCTGGGTGACCTTGGAAACCCTACGGAATCTCAAAAGGTCATTCCACCCCAGCCAGGGCAGAAGGCAGCCCTCAATCTGCAAGTTTTAAAAGTACCAATTAAAACACAGCCTGACATTTAATCATTTTACAACTAAATTAAAATATTTTATCAAAATCAGCGTAAAAATAGTCACTTACCACTTCCTCAGGAAGATCAAACAGATTCATGTTTCAAGCGCCTTAAACCGTCACACTTTTTAAGTTCTCAAACAGATGCAGTTTAAAATAACCGAAATTAATCACGAAACTGTTAAGCAGTTACTTAAGCACTAGTCAACTAGTCAATCAGCCCAACTCACGAAAAGCTGTCAGCTCGCTGGACGCAAGACTGAAAATGAAAGTTGTGCTGCTGCTGCTGCTCCTTTCTCCGGCTTCTCCGTTCTCTTTTCCACAAGCAAAGCTGTCAAGTGTTCTGCACTCAAAAAACTCGAAACTCAGAAGCGGCGTTGCGTTAAGCTGACTATTCGACTTTCAATTCGACGGTAGGAAGAAAGTAGGAAAAAGAGAAAAGTGAAAAAATGTATCGCCGCGAGATTTTCAAAACTTAAATTTGACTGAATTCTGAAGCTATTTCTAAAAAATCATGCATCAATCATCAATCATCATAAATCAAGTACAATTATTTTTGGTATTTGGTAGATAGATGGGCATTTGCTGATTAAATCTTAAATAATTGACGTGACGTCAATGACGTGTACTATAAGTAAAAGCGGTATTTAATGAAAATCAGTCTATGAACAATTAAGTTTGCTTTTATACATTTTCTTACTTAGCTACATATTATGTTTCCAAGTTCAAACGGTAGTACCGTAACGTGGAATTAGTAAAATAATGATGCTTGACGCGATATAGATCTCATAAACGCAGGGCGTGTTCTTTGTATATACCAAAGTTAAATTACATACGCCAACGCCAACGCAAAGTTTCTGCTGATATCGAAACGTTCTGGATGGTTCTCTAAATAGAGAAGCATTCAAATTGTAAAACAAATTGATCAGTTCAGAGAAAGCTTTCTGGGTTTACTCTAGTCAGCTTTCTAATTACTGTGCGAAAACAAACTAAAAACGTTAGTGTAAAATCTACAGATTTCTGCATTGCGCATTGCTTGAGTTTTGCTGCATTACGAGTTAGCCCTTAGCATATTTTCTGAATATTTGTTTAAATCTTTGGAATTTGTAGTGCACTTAAAAGAAAGTTCAAACAGCATGGCAACGCCTTTAATTTTATCTGCATTTCACATGAATGCACAATTGGACCGTATAATGCCATTCACATATTTAATCCAATTCGACAGAATAACCGAAACTTGGATATATTCACTCGGAACCTCACAACAACCAAAATGTGCGCTTTTCTACTATTACATGTTTTTTGCTGCTTCCTATATCTTATTGTCTTTGCTGACATGTATAAATACTCTTCTGGTTTATCAAGATTCTGCCCCCGTGAATACTTATCAAATGCTTTCCGCAATCCTTACAATTCTTACTCTAGTATTGGCACTCTCTTTTGACAAATTTGTCATTGATGACGGACAGGATCTAGTGAATTTCAGTAACCGCGTGTTACAAGCAAAATATATAAAAACTGACTTTAAATACAGCCTTTGGAATGCATTACGGTTACTAACACATGAACTTAAAAATTACATGAAAAATTTGCCTTCTGACGTACTGGGCTGCATTCTGGTTACTATGGTAATTACGTATGTTTTATACTCCATCGTACTTCCGGTTGCCTTCCTTGCAATAGGCTGGGACCCTGCTTACCTGATTTGCAAAAATGTTGCAGTATTGATTATGTACGAAAACCAAGTTTGTGATAGTGCACTTTTTACACTAATGCGCATATACTTTGCGTTTCTAGGTGCCATAGTAACTTTGTATAGTCCACGGATTATACACATACTGTTATTTTTCTTACTCGGGTCTTCAAAGAGTACACTCCAAAGATTATCGGATATAAGTGTAGAGTCAAAGAGACTTATCTTTAGCGTTTTGCAATATAAAAAACTTACAATCACCATTTCCTCTGTTAGCCAGTTATTTACTTTAATCCTACAAGTTTACTTAACGTATGTATTTTTTGTGTTGATAATTTCAGTAAATGCATTTTTGTTGTTTGTAAAAGAGCGTAAGTATATACAACTTTATATTGCAATGATTATAGTAATAGGAGTTTTTGGAATCGTGCATTTTGTGTTTAAAATTTGCTGTGAATTTCAAGAGGTTTGCTACAAGTTGAGTAAATATAAATGGAAGCGGGATATGGCGGAAAGAAAGTGGAGTTCACGCTATTTCAAAAGAGTTGTGCGAGGATGTAAAGAAATTGTTATTAATGTTGGTAGCTCTATCTCTTTGCGTGTAGACAGAAAAATTAAAATGAACTATTTGTCAGCAGTGCTAGACTATACTGTAAATTTTCAATTGTTTTTAAGAGATTTGTAAATAGTCCCTAGAAAAATGAATTAGCAAATATAAGCTTCTATAAAAATCTATATTGTACAATTTCTTGATTAGTTTTTCGCTAGGGTTTAAATAAAAGGCCTTTTAAATAAGCATTTTACAATTTGACATATAGTCAGGTTTGGTTAATATTTGTAATTATTAGTACTCATATGACACAATACGCAGTATGCGTTTGATATAATTGCTCCACCTTATAATTTACTTTACCTAGTAGCATATTCTAAAATCTAAAATCGCTTGGGTTTTTAATATGCCCTTTTGTTGATTTGTCTACAATTATCTTTGTATTTGCGACATTGTAGTATCGTCATCATATTGAACGTTATTATATCTTTAAAACTATGCTTTCCTCACGAGTAATATTATATCATATGAATTTGGTTTTTATTGCTTACTATACCAAGGACAACAGTTTAAAACGTTTTATACAATTACACCGCCTTTAGCCCTTGCTAATACATGGTTTTAATATAAAACTGTGACTTTAAAATTTACTTATTTGTTAATAACCAAAACCACAGGTGATTTACAATCTAGGATTTTTTATTCAAAACTTCACAATTAAGTTAATGGAATATATACATACCGTAGAATTACACTGATCAATTGCGACGTTTGATTTTGATTTGCAAAATATATATCACAAAACCTAAAATTAGCACGTTTGAGTATTTTTTCAAATCCTACGTCATTTTGACACACTATTATCAAACGGAACGGAGCCTAACGGGATAGCAAGTAGGTATTCAAAATAAAAAATGTACCTCAATTCTAAATCTGATTTTGAAGCATGTATTCAAAAAAGTTGATGAAAATCCTACGCTCTGTATTTACCTGTAGCCCTTATTTAAAAAGATAGAACTGTCTGATATTAATCGACGTAAGCGGTATGACCTACAATCATAGCTAGCATTAGATTTGGAAGAGAAATTAACTAGTGAATTTACCAACAATTTGGTTTTTTGTGTATATTAATAAACTGAACCATGGAAATGGTGGCTCTTTAGTAGTCGTGATTGTAATCTTTTTACATGGAACAAAGGAAGTTTAAGGCTTGTGCCTAAATTGTATTACAAATAATTTATTTCTATTTTTTATTATCAGGATTCCCCTATAGTTCAGTAATTCCATTGAATTAAAATTAAATGGAAAAGTAGATTATAACAAGTAGCAACAGTGCCAAAACTGTAAGAATGATTATTATCCGGATTTTGTTCTGTAAAAATGAAATATATTTTTTCAAATTTAAAATATTCCAAATAAACTTAAATTTCACTACATTACATTTTCATTTTAATGCTTTTGTACCTTTCTTGCTTGTTTTTGTAACTTTTTTGCACTTTCCAACTGCTCCTCACCCTTTCCTACAAAATCCACCGCATCCTCCACACTTTTCTCTATAGTATCTATTTGCTGCCCCTGAACAGCCACAAGACCCGACATTTCCATAAACAAGTCGTGCAGATCCTTTAGAGCGCCTTCAATTTTCTTAAGATCGGCTAGTCGAGCATTTGCTAAATATAAATCCTGTTTGGCTTGCTCGGTAGATACTTCGTAGCCGTCGGTAAATAGGGAGACGGTTGTCATTTCTTTCCAGTCGACATTTTCCAAAAGGCTATCTGTCGCTCCGTCCTTATCGCTAGCATTGCCAGTTTTAATTCGTATCATATTTTCTAAACGCGTTCTGCATTTTTCCTGGTAATCTGATTGAATGCCTTGATAATGGTCTAATAGATCGTTGAAGCTTTTTAGAAGGGATTTGTACTGGAATTTTCGTATTCTGGAGAACGTGTCTTTAGAAGCATTTAGTTTTTGGAGCATGGCCAAATTGTCTTTTTCCATTGCTAAAAATACAGTGAAAAGTTAGCACAATAGCTTATGCAAAAACCGAAAGAAAATTTTACCTTTCAATTCGGCCATTAGCGATCTAGAGTCTAATTTTACGGATTGCATCAGAGAGTCAAGTTTTGATACAGTTTCTAGTATTCACAAATAGAATTATTGTTGTAGTTTTTGTAAAAAAAATACAACAATTAGTAATTCATAGATCCAGAAACTCACTCTCATCTCGATTTGTTGCACCTAAAAGATCCCTCTGTAAAACTTTTACCTGTTCTATGTCAGCCTTTAGCGTAATAGCTTTTGTTCTCAGGCTTTCAACCTGAAAGCAGCATAGCTTTATAGAATGGTAACCATTGATATTATGGAACGAAGCTACGTGGACATTACCTGACTTAAAAACCTAGAAATTTCATCGTTAACCCAATCCATTTCAATGTTTGTACTTCCATTTCCATCTCCATCCGTTGCTGATCCGATTTGCTTTTGAACACTGTCCGTCATAATTCTGTCTGTGATGTTGGACGGGGCTGGTAAATTGCTCTAAGAAATTACTTAAAAATTTCTATGAATACATAATTCTGATTAATTTACAATAACTGGGCACAAATAAAATACCTTGCGAAGAAATTCCTGCAGTCGATCGCGTACCATTATATAATGTTTTTAATATGTACCCAAAAACATCATTGTAAAAAAATCAAACCAAAAAAGTAAGTCACTCGTGGATTCAATGAATATGTTGCTTATCAATTTAAAAATGAGTTTAGCATGCATCCGTTCCAGTTTTTATAAAACAAATGAAATCATCAAAGCGATGCCATGCACGTTATCATTATATCAATGAAGTCGCATAAACAAATACATTGATAATTGATGATAAAATGGGTGATGATAATTTTGTTACGATGATAAACTATGTAGCCTTAATGAAGCGGCGGGATAAGATAAGAAATGAAAGTTAAAATTTTGTACTGAGCTAACAAGCAACAAGTAACACTTTCAATATTTTCATTGGAATAGAAACAGTTCCTGTGTTGAGCACAAAACTCCGGATGCTACAGAACTATGGCAATGGTAAACCGTATATTGCAAATTCATGGAGGGCATGGGTTAAAAAGGAATGAATTATGAACGGTTCCCTACTTGAGTATCACATTGCCACAAAATACTTTCCCGGATCCCTAATCCCTATCTGTCACATAAAAAGAAGCAATTATAACTAATGAGCTTGTATGAAAAAGTTTTTAAAATAAAATATTTTAAAATGACGTTTGTTGTTGTAGTTGTTGATTTGATTTATTGAACAAATTCAATATTATGTATCTCTTTCATAAATGGTAACTCCTTTCCCAGCCAATGTAAGGTTATCGGGAAATAGCCAAACATCTCTTCCATCACTACTGCTCTTTCCCACTTGTCTCACTTCCCGAATTGCGGCTCTTGGAATACCGAAGCAGTACTTTGATTTTGCTCTAAACCTTAAATTTCTTGCTCGAGCCATATCGTCGTCATAGTTATTTAGAATAATTAGGTAGGTAGGACTTTCGGGAGGGATGGCGGTGAGATAAACGCCGTCGCCATAATAGGCATCACCACGCTCACGACTGGACATTCGAATATAGCCACTTTCCTGGATGGCCTTCATTCCATTATAATCCGTATAATGGTACAAATAGGTAGGATCACTAGAAAATAGATGCTACTTCATTTAAAAAGTATTTGAAAACAATAAAATATAAAATAACAAAATAGCATACCCCATTATAACGCTTTGTTATAAATTATGAATATTTCCAATGCAAAGTGCTAAAAACATATAATGTTCCCTTGTGTGTCTCTGTCCAACAGTAAAGATATAATGACAGAATCAACACTTGAATAGTTTGTGCAAAAAAATGCAATCCAATAAGGAGCAGGAATGAACCAACTACCAAGCTATTCCAGTCTTTCATACAAGTTATCTGGATGACTAAGTTCATTTCATCTTAAAAATACCATAAGTTGATAGTATTCTTCGTAACAAAATGTGGTGATAAAGCTGTGTGTAAATTGGACAAGATGTGGTTTAGTCAATATAGCCAGTTTCCCTTTTCTGCTGTCTGGCTTGTCACAATAAACTGTGAGTATAGTAAATTAGATGGTCATATATTCTCCCAATTGGTATGATTATTTGGTATAGCTGTGATGAGCAATCTTTTTGCAAAACGTTTTTGCAGACTAAACAAAATCATGCATAGCTTAGCTTAGAGCAAATGTACATAATATTCGCATGAATTTGGCCCATAGCAACCTGCTGCACTGACAACATTTCGTCCAAGCATTTCAAGCTTAGGTATGTGTTACCAAAGTTGCCAATGCCAAAACTGCTAACCGTGCCAGCTGACTAATAGTGCGCATTAAGATTTTGTAGAGAAACTACGAGCAATCTAAGAGTAAAATTGTGAATCCCAAGTTAACTTTAGTTTTCACCATGGTAACTTCAATATCTGGTATTCTAACATGGGCCAGATATTTTGTAGTGCGCAAAGTAACTCCGGATAATCCGGGTAAGATTCAAAATAATAAAAAGAATGGACTATGATCTTAAGCATATTTTACATGCACATTAAAATACTTACATTTTAAACCTTTACGCAGAAATTGCCGAGCATGCATTTCAATTTTCTCCTGAGCTCAACGAAAAGGTTTCTTTGTGGCAAGGCGATATCACAAAAGTTGCTGCGGATGCGATTGTCAACGCTGCTAATATCTCCTTGTTGGGTGGAGGGGGAGTTGATGGAGCGATTCATCGTGCGGCAGGGCCAAAGTTGAAGGAGGAGTGTGCTAAATTAAATGGGTGTAAAGTGGGAGAAGCCAAAATTACTAAGGGTTATGATTTACCAGCCAAACGTAAGATTTAGGAACAAAGTATTTGAGTGCAAATTTGTATATTACATCCTAAAATGCAAATAATTTTGTATGATAATTATTTGATATGAGCAACAGATGTAATCCACACGGTGGGCACAATGAAACAAGATCCTACAGAGTTGGCAAACTGTTATGAAAACTCCCTTCAGTTGATGCTGAAACATTCATTACGTTCTATTGTAAGTTATAAAATTTAGTGGGGCTTATCTTATATCTATGTATATTGTTATTTACTTCAAAGATATTAAAACATTGTCGTAAATTCTGATTAGGTATTTCCATGCATCAGTACCGGAGTTTATGGCTATGATCCAGAGAATGCAGCTCATATTGCGATTCGGGAAACTCGAATGTTCTTAGAAAGCCACCATGAAAAAGTAAAAACAATTTAATGTGATTTTAAAGTTGATTTGTATGAATTTCAGCTTATTGTGATTGCTTGCATTAATTTGTTTTGTCTAAATAATAGGTTGACCGAGTAGTATTTTGCGTATTTACTGAAGAAGACCTGAAAATTTATGAAAAACTTTTGCAACGCTATTTTCCAGTGTAAGTAGCTTTTACAGTTTATTATTATTGAAACATGGTAACTGTAATTAAAGGCTGCATATTAAAACGATTTTTTTAAATGCAGAAAGGAAAGTCCAGATTCAAACTTTTCATTGAAAGACATTGAAGCATATATAAAGTCCCACCCTGATGAGAAACCCGACCTTGAAAAATTAACGCGTCAACCAACAGTTAAAACTGTGCCGATTACTTGTAAATTCTAAAATGTAATTACTACGTACTTGTAAATAAATCAGGAGAAATTTTATTTTAAGTAAAAACATTATTATGACTTTGACTTTTACGAGTGTTTAATAGTAAGCAGAGCAAACTTATCCTCCAAAAATTTGGAGCATTTGGAAGTGCAAAAAGGTAAAGTTTTAAAAATTAAAGTCTGCATTCTTATTTACCATGATAGAGATAAACATTTTTTGAGTCGGCAGACCATTGCACTTTTTTGTCCAACCTTACAATTCTTTGGTTACCAATGCCGACAAACAATATAATTAGGGCAGTTCAATAAATTACTGTTATAGAATCTTTCGTTATTGAAATTTATTCTGGATATATACCGTATAACTTTATGAACACAAGTAGACTATCTTGTTACATTGTAACTTGTAACGATTCACATGTAGTTTTTATTACTATTCTAATTTTTATTACTTACATTGTAATACGTTTTAATAAAATTTCATTTTCCTAAGCCAATCTTTATCATATTTTGACTTATTACGCCGTGGAAAATTTAAGCTCAAAATTGTCTTAATTATAGCTATGAATTTCAATCTTCCCTTTTCAGCTAAAAATACAAGAATGGCTGGTAATATTCCACACGGAATTACAACAAACAACACTTTGATACTTCCTGTAATGCTGGACGCTTTGAAATTTCGCTCTTCCGGAAAATCCTGAAGACCTGCTCCTTCGCCAAATAAACTTCTTAATAACCGCTTGTGCCACAAAAGTATACCAGAGGTATACAATGCTTGCATTCGAAATAAGCACTTCTGTGGTATCCAGCCTGTCCAAAAGAGCCCGATAAATGATTCTAAAACGGTATTTTTACTTAAGGAGACTGGAGTTTGAAACTGTTGGTACTTGCGATTATAAATCCACTTAAATTTCAGTACATCTTGCTCATTTAATAATAACGCCACTTTGCCTAAGTTTGTGCACTGTTTAAGCATATTAAAAGGATTTATTGTCCAATGCATTGAAGCACTATAGTTTCTAAGACCAATTAACATTTTGGTGTGGTTTAATAAATACTGTTCAAAACTATTAGGCTTTTTTAGAGGTTTGCAACTAGTGCTGTGTTCTTCATACTTTTGATTGAGGAAATTATAAATCTCTGATTGTACTTCAAAGTACAGAATTTTTTCTGAATCAGGTGTGCCATTAAGATATCTTCGAAAACAATGTTGTCCTTTACTATTAAAACATGCTTTGCAGTGTTTTACATAGCTCCATTGTTCCCATACTGTAACTAGATAACCAAGGTTACCGCCTTGTAACATAAGCGAAAATATTTCATATGAATCTGCTACTAGTTCTTCGAAACTTGAATACGCTTTGGGTGGCAACGGGCTTATAAGCTTTGTAAAATTGTCGCCTTTGTATGCATTGCTAAGTATAATGGATATAAGGAGAGTTAGGCTTACTACAATTCTCAAAGAAAAGTTATTCTGACACAAAGTTTCATCCGGGTTATCTAAGATACCTTGCTCAACTAGGTTTTTCAATGTGGCTAGCAAAAAGCGATTTATAAGCCTGAGTGGGGTAAATACTTTAAAACTTTCACCACTAGTCTTTCGTGTGCATTTTTCCACTTGCATAATGGCAACAATTGAAGTGCTTATACCAAACACCATCACCAATATAATTAACGTCCATGAAAGTCCATCGTATGAAGATAGCAACTCGTTAAAAGGCAGTTGTCCAATCAAGTGACCACAAGCTAAGAATTTGAAGTGGTGACTAAAGAAGTTAAAAAAATTTCCAGATTCAAAATTTAAAACCAAACTTAATTCTGGATCAATGAAGCCGTCAAACTGCTTATCAAACTGGCAATGTGGATTTATTTCAGTATCACGGTATGACGCATTTCCAAACACGTAATATAAAAGTCGCGTAACTATCATCCTGTTATGTCCACTTACAGGAATGTTAATGAATGAGTTTTCGTTTATAAGATGTTTGTAGAGTTTGTTGCTTAAAGATTTGTATAAAGACACGGGTTGAAATCGACCTTGGTAACCTAATTCCGCACTGAGTACTCTCCAGTTTACGTTGTCAGTAATGCTATGTAAACTGTATAAGATCTCAGTCAAAGCATTAAGGTTCAGAGATTGGTAATTTTGTAAGATGATTTGCGCAATGGGCTTGCAGGGTTTGCAAAAGTGGCAAAATATTGATACCTGTATAATCATAGCATTTTCAACTTTCCAGTAGATTGCATAGCGATACGGTGTAGCCCATGCTTCTGTACGTAGCAATTTATGAAAAAAGTGTAAACCGTTGAACCATTCAGTTTTTGCATCGAACTGGTTATCTGCAACTAGAATATCGTAATGAGGACGACTTTCAAAGCTGCTTCCTGTGATAGCATATGGCTTCAGTGAGGTAGGTAAGTGTTTCCAAAATAGTGAACTGGATTTTGCCGTATGTAGAAAATCTGCAGATCCATATTTTTGATAAAAATGAGACACAACTTGCACGTTATAGTAATTTTTGTATATGAGTGTTATTCTCTCATTTAACGCTAATTCACCTCGTTTTGAAGGTGGATACAAATAGATGTGTACTTCACAGTTCCAAGGGCGTATACGCATTAGTATATTGTAATAGGATGTTTGCGCAAATCCATAACCATCTGGCAAAGTAAAGTTGCTTATTGATTTAATCTGTTCGTATCGAGGACTTAATATGCGCTGACAAGTACTATTTTCATAAACAAAAACGATATCACGACGATCCAACACTAAAGGATTTTCTGGAGGCGTAGAGAAATCAGCACCATTGAAATTTACTATGCGAAGTAAGCAATTTGAAAATAGAGTTATGAATTGCTCGAAATTGTTTGGTGTAGTTTTTTCTGTTATGCGTTGCTTAAATTCTTTTGATTGATATTGAGAAAATATATACCGTTGGTTAGAGTTTACTCTAGGGATCGACTCTGCTAACTTTATAAGCAATGCAAATATTTGACAAAATAAAATACAGTTAAAATTTGCCAACATCATGTTGTTTTGAAAATATTGTTAAAACTATTTACTGCTAGTCAATACTTACAGAGACAACTGAAGACCATTTTACAATTGGTATCGTTTTTGCGCTTTCTCTAGCGCTTATGTTGTCTTTAAATTTCAATTTGTTTCAGCTAATATTTTTTATTGATTTTAAAGCTAATTAGTTCCTAAAAGAGAATAATTTGTTTTTCGAATTTGTTCGTACAATTATTTTAGAACATGTAAACTATTAGAGCTTCTTTAATGCTCACATGTACCTACATTATTGCTTTTGCTACTTTAGAAATACGTTGTCATGCAAGTTTTCATTTGATATTTTCGTTCCTTTAAATAGAGCAAAATAACGTGAATAGTTTTTTTAATTTAATATCGTTTAATGGCTGAATTTGAATTTCATCATACTGATTATAATTATGTACATTTGAGCCATGAATATTGGAAAACAAGAATTGTCTAATTTATTAAATGAAGCAATTGGCGAAATCCTTTTCCCATTATTCGAGATGAAAATTTATTCATATACAATATACGACATATGCTTTTGAGTTTGTTTTATTTTTAGAAAGCTGAGCAAATCAAATGTTATGTTTTCATTTTTGTCATGCTTCATGTCTTTACAGAAAGGTTGAGTAACTATTACGCTAACCGAGAATTCCAAATTGCTTTAGATACGACTAAAGTAAAAAATTTAACGGTTTTTGATGCCACGTGAAGGAATGGCTGCTTAAAAATGAGGAATATTTAATCTTGAACACTTTTGCTAGATTTCATGATTTTGTGGCAATTGCTAATTCTGGAATTGGGACAATAAATTACTCGGTTGATCAATCGTAATTTTAAAGCATAATATTACATGTTGAAGATAATACAAGTTTTCTAGAAATACAGTAAATATTTTTGTTAATTAACAAGCATTCTTCTAACCTACTTTATTGTTCAACTTTAGTGAAATGCGTATAAGTTTATACAAACTAATATTTGATCAAATGGACTTTTGTCAAGTTTTAAAAATGGCTTCAATAAATATTTGTTTTTTTTTCTAGAAATGAGCATAGTCAGCAAAACTTCTGTACAAGCTTTACGTTAATTTGCTTTCCGTTAATAAAACCTTACGTTAATAATATTTAGAACTATGGTAAATATGGTAACTCATAATATTTCAAGGGTAGAGGAACTTTTTTTTCTTCTGAAGAAGTAGTGATTCTTCTTTAGCATCACTTTCCAGATTTTTCCAGTAGCAGAAATAGCCTCACAGTACCCCAGTAGTCAACTCCTCAGCAATTTATCTAATAAAACATAAAATGAATGCTACAACAAAACCCATCTACACTCCCCCCTCCCAATTGCATCATCATAGCTTCCAGAAGCCTCGTTAACGTACATCATTATCAGACATGTGGTGATATTACATACCTCCTTTTATTATTATACTATCTCTCTGCAACTTTGAAGCTTCTTTATGTAATCATATCCCTTCTTGTAAAATGTTAATATTCTAAGGTGCTATTTGAGTTGCTGAAAATGTCATATTTGTTCCGTTGAAAATACTCACTCTGACATAGAAGCATTTGACTTTAAGTTTGACGGACAGTTTGATATTATATCTGTATGGTGTAGCCATGATGTTTGAAGCATGAAAAAATAAAGTCGTACATATACCTTGTTCATATTATCTATGCTTTTGCAAATACAGCATGTGCAGGAAGTAGGATGACAAAATTCAATTTGTTATAAAAATTCACAGACACGTTATTAAGAAACATTTCTAGTACAGTATTACTAAGCTATCTTTAGAGAATAAGTGTACAAAACTTCTCGATCTAGTGACCTTCTGTTTTCACAAAATGCCATCTTACATTAAGTAACGCCATCTAAGAAATTTCACGGTACTAAAATTTTAGCGTACTGCGTATACTTATTCTTATATTGCGGGTTCCAAGTAACTTATGGCTACAAATCGATTTCTACAATGTATTCACAATTCGATTCTCTACAACCACAGACCAGAACATTAGTTTTATTATCCTTGCATTTTTGTACAAAGACGATATATGATCAAGTGATCTGAAATTAAGAGTTTTTGATTATAAGTAAGATTTTTTCTACAATTCAATCACTACAATTACTTTGCTTTGCACCATCTGAAAGCTAAAAAAATGGGCTACAAGCCATGTATAAACAGATATAATTTCAAAGCTTGTATACCAAGTTTGACCACTTCAAACATTTGGAAGAAGTTTTTTTAAAAAAATAGTGTTCTTTAAAAATGACTAAAAATTGAATTGCTCATAATTTTCTTGTTACCTAACTTCAAAGTTAGTTTCATGGCTCATTTGAATGCCCACTTTTTAAGAACTCTTCAAAGGGCTATAACTGTACAATTACTTTTACGTAACAGAGTAGACAAAAGATTTTAAAAAATCATTTTAAGAAAAATCGTGAGAAATGAAAATCGGCATTGCTGTATACAACATCAAGCTACTGCAACATCGTAAAGTTTTTTAAAATAACTTATACATCACAAAAATCTACTAAGTTCAGTGTACCCAAGCATAACTTTGTCTGATTGGAATTGCTCTTCTGTAAGTTATTACAAAGGTATGCATTTTGTCATCCTACTTCTTGCACATGCTGTATATTTCCTTCATGACTCATGATCATTAGAACTTCCTAAATGAATATAAGAAAACCAAAAAAACTCAAAAGCATGTTAAATGCTGAATGACTGTAGAACCGGCATTATTGGCGTACAGTGTCATACAAGTAGTGTTGTGTAAGCACAACACTTTAAAGTATGCAAAATTTTATGACACAGGAATATGAATACTTAGGAAGCTGAAAAAATCCAGAGAAGCTCAAGGCATGCATGACACAGTACAATGGAGTTAGAACATGCCATTTGTTAGCTTTTGATTGCTATTTGTCCCGCTATATTTTATTATATCTGTAAATTTATATAAGTTTAGATGATACTGAACTTATATATCGGATCGGAACTAAACGAAGAAAAGCAAGCATGTTAACATGGTAAGGTACCTTAGTATCATGAAAGAATCATTTGGTTCCGCCATGATGTTTTAGCACTTGGCTCTATATTCCTTAAAGTAAGCCACACTTCATTAATTGGAATAAAATCCCTACTCAATTTTAAGTGTTGCATAAAATGGCAGCATTAATGCAAAATGCAAATTCAAATCTTAAGGAATATTTCCTGGACACCAAAGGTGCTTGCTTTGTGTGTCTAAGCAACCCAGGGCAAGGAAGTATTGAGAAGAAGCCGGTACGTCTGAGAAGCCTTTGCATGTATTTAAATATTAGTCTTCCCACGGCACTAAGAGGATTAGAGGGTCACTTTGGAGGATCACAAGATTTTGGTGGAGGGAGTCAGTACGAATTTTTGGTGACTTTGTGCTTCAACTGTCGCTTTATTGTGAAAAAATTGGATGATTTACAATGGGACGAGGAAATTGCGAGGATGGAATTGGAGGATAAAGTAGAAAAGCTACATAAACTTTTTGAGGAATCGGAGAAGGGCAACGATCGCTGGGGTAAGCTGCGAGCGAAGATGAACGCTGGCGATCCCACAAAAGCTAGTTTGTTCGAGAAGTTGAGAAATGAAATGAAACAAAAATGTGAGTAATCTTAGTTTAAAATCATAATCGTTTCATAATTATAATCTTACTTGTAGCAAAGAATTTAGTGACTATTTTATGAAATAGGTGCACTGAATTTACAGGAAGCCAAAGCAACAAGTTTCCCTAAATTGTTGCTCGACAGAATTCCACCGGAAACTAGCAATGAAACGGTTGCACTTAATAAGCAAAAAGATACACCAGTTCTTGTCAAAAGTGAACAAATGGATAAATTGACGACTGATTTGGAAGATGGAGGTGACAAGGTTACCGATAAGAAATGCATGGACAGACATGTATGGGCTTGCAGTGGAATGGTCAATGGAACGAATTGTAAACTGACATTTGAATCGAAATCCGCCTTACGCAAACACGAAAGGGAATTTGGACATGGTATCGCCAGTAAATGGCGAAAAGAATGGATCTGCCAAAGAGAGAATGGCGGATGTGAACAAAAATTTTCGAACCGATTTATTTTCATGAGACACAAAAAGAAGTGCTGTCCAGAGAGAAAATCCATTGTGAATCAGCCTAGTGCGGAGCAGCTAAAGCGGAAGCAAAAGCGTAAAAGGAAGCCGTTGGGGGAAGAAAGGTGTCAGTTTTGTGAAGGTCGGTTTAAGTCGAAGAAAGCACTAAAAATGCATGTGCAGAAGGTATGAAATGAAATAACGCATAGATTGAAAAGAGAAATTTTAGCATTCGATTAACTTTTGAAATTGAAATGAAACCTGATATGCATTTATACCCTGCAGGTTCATCAGAATACATCTACTGACAGGAATGAACCCTCCGGTGAGGTTGACCAGGATGCAGTGAACCTATTTCAAAGCCTGGGCATGCCGTTAGCAGTGGCAAGATATTTATCCACCCAAGTTTGAAACTGAAGTTGGGAAATTTAATAAGAATGCGATTTCGATTTCAGAGTAGTTATTTGTGTAGTTAATATTCTCAACTTGTTTCAAATACATTTTTATTGTTACATTGCCTTAATTCATAAATCATAGTTTTCCCCAGCATTTTCATGCAATAAAGTCAAGTCCAGCCTATAAACGCAGACCTTGTTACTTTGTTCATTTGTCCGGTGGCCTTGCCACATGCCTCTTGTCTTGGTTTGGGTCTTTCTGTATTCAATACATGCAAGCATACATTTTCCAGTATACTTTAAACTAGTTTTTTATGTTTTTCATAAGAAGATGCGTTGTGGGCAACTTTTCATAAACCTGCTGAATGGCTGAATTATAATTACATATTATGCCCATACAAAAAATCTCAGCTTGTAAAAGGGAATCATAACAGTAATATAATCTAGTTTACCATGTAAGCTTTACATGCTGGGTTAGGTAGGGTATTGGGCCTGTTTTATGGATGAATGCTTCATTTTTAGTTTTTAAACAACAACAGGTGAATAAGCAGCAAGAAAACTTTGGGTGATGCATTTTGTAGTGAAAAATTTATACTGTACTAGATTACTGATTATTCGTCAAGATGAACTTTAACCAGAAGGAGAAGATCAGGAAAGAATTATTTCTGGACACTAAAGGCACTTGCTTTCTTTGCCTATTTGAGCTGGAAACTGGAGATGAAACCGATAAAAAATGGAAGGAAATGTGTCTTCGGATTCTTTGCAAATATCTGGGCGTCAGTTCTGGTTCTGTGTTAAGAAAGGGATTAGAGGTCAACTCAAGGTCAACCAAACCAAGGACCGAAAGTTGCAGAGGGGAGGATCAGTGCGATTTTTCAGTGAACTTGTGTCCAACATGCACTTCCGTACTAGAGGAGCTAAATGCATTGATCAGGCAACAGGAAATGGTAACAATGCTGCTGGAACATCATGTCAGGGTGCTAAATCAGATTCTGGGGAAATGTGAGAATCTGAACCTAGAACAAAGGTGGAGGAGAAACGATGCTGTTTCTACAGAGGAGATATTGGAGGTACGGTTGGTCAAGCAGTTAAGACTAGAGACAAGAAGGAAATGTAAGGAGTATTTTCTGAGTAGTTAATTATTTATGGGTAATTAGTTGGTTGTAAATTGAATGTATGCTTGTGCCATTCAGGTAACCGAAAAGTGCAAGAATTGCGAATGAAGAGTTTTCCCAAGGTGGCTTTGAAGCGACTTGGGGTTTCGTCAGTATCTGCAAGCCCAGTTTTGCATCTTGAGGAACCCGAGAATCAAAACCCATCACCTGAAGATCCTCCGGTGGAATCCCTAACGCCAGTGGAATCTACCCCAGACAGATCCCCAAATTCTCATCATGCAAACTATTTGTCAATGGCCGAACTTTTCAAAAATGATATAACCCAGGAAAGCAAATTGTCCCTTAATGACTATCAGAAAGGGTACGAATGTCAGTTTTGTAAAAAAGTTGTCACCGGAACAAAAATCCGATCCCACATGGTCAATCTTCATCCAGAAAAGGTTTTCTCTAGCGTCAAACTACCTTCCATACCTCAACGGAAATTCCGGCTGTGGTGCAGGGATCTAATGATCTCAGAAACTAAAAAGGCTACAAGTGCATTGGCCTGCTTATTTTGCAATGAGTTATTTTGTAGCGGATATTATCTCAGGGAGCATCTTGTTCTGAAGCACTTCAAGTTGCTGGAGGAGAGGTTGATTCAACTTCAGGAAAATAAAGGCAACTCAAGAAATGAAAGAGTAGTCTCAGGTTACCCCTTAAATCTGAAATGTGACCTTTGCGGTCACTGTTTTCCTTCTGAGAATGCACTAACCTTCCACAAAAGACGTTCTTGTCCCAGGCGACCAAGGCAAATTTGGATTTGCACATTGGCTGGGGGCGGTTGTGGAAAAAGCTTTTTCTCCAGAAAACTATTCACTAAACATCAGAAATTAAATGCTGTCAAGGACGCTGGTTGGACTTGTAACGATGACCACTGCGAGCAAACATTTTTGTATGAATGTGGGCTAAACAAGCACAAAGCAGAGTCTAGCCACGGGAAAAACGTTAGAAGAAGCCAGTGGATTTGCGACTTTGTTGGAGGTGGCTGTGGCAAAATATTTTGCAGTATGAGTAATTTGAAGAGACATAAACTGACTAATGCAAAAAGTACAAAGTTGTGGTCTTGTGGTTATAAATACATGAAGAATGGTGAACAGTGCAAAGCAGTATTTTCCAGCAGGTGTGGTTTGAGAAGACATGAGAAAAAAACTGGACATATTACGGGTGGAGTGAATGGGGACATGGGAAGGAGCATGAACGTGGAAACTAATGATATAGTGATACCTGATACGATTTTAACAAGCAGTAATAATGACATGCTTTCAGAGGATGCAGGTCTAAAGACAGTAACGTTCACTAATCAAGGCGTTTCGGAGGAAATAGACTGGCCTGACGATGGAAGTATTACTTGCTGGTGTGGTGAGCCCTACGGAGGTCTACCCATGATAATGTGTGACAAGTGTTTAGTTTGGTACCACATGACCTGTGAAAATGTCAGGAAAGATAATGTACCGGATGTGTTTCATTGTAGTAAGTGTAAGTGCTTGCAACAATTGAAGGAAAGCAGTGAAGAGATTATTGTGACGATAGATTAATCCATAATAATTATAAAATGTAAATGGTTTCTGAGATCAATGTCAGTCTATTTAAAGGATTTATATATATGGGTATCTATTTTTACTTTCTAAGAAACTGTTTCTTATTACTCTTACTTTGTTTAGAACAATTTTATCTTGTGACAGATAATATATCCTTAAATAAACTATTTATTCAGTCTGTACATGAGATTACTATAATTTTATTGCAAAAAAGTTACATAGTATGAACAACCACTGCCATAGCGTAGACAACAGAATATCAAAACATCCGAAATGAGATAACAACTTACAACATTTTTTACATTACATACAACTCAGTTTCTGCGACAATAAAATATAAAATCCGTAATGAATTATACCATATCATTCCTGTAACGTTTTAACAACCATGCATTACATGTATGTCTCATATACAAACACATTAAAGTACAAAAATTCATTACATTAGTTATCCGAATCCTTAAACATAACTGATTTAGAATGAAGAAGAAGATAGCATCCGAGGAATTTTAAGCTTGAATTTTCTTGTGAACAGCCTGAGCCAGTTCCAGAGTTTCAGAGTTACCCTAAATAGATAGGAAATATAACAACGTGTTACAGAAACTGAAACATGTCAATTGTTTTAGTAACCAAAAATAGTTGTCATAACTATAACGTACCTTCTTCACCTCTCGCTGAATCACTGTCTTGAGCTGCCTCAGCGTGCTTTTTGGAATCGCTGACTTACTCTCATTTACAATGAGTAGCAAGCATTCCAGAGTTTTCTAGAGATTTAAAAATACATTAGCAATTTCAATACATAGGTATTTTAATATACTTAAAAGACATGTTGATGTTGTGACTATATTTATTTGTACCTTTCGAGCCTCCTTCGATAAAGAATGCAGGAAGTTCTTGAACTGATCCCCAAGTCCCTGTTCAACTAGAGCACGGCGTTGCTCGCTACTTCCTCCTTGACAAATACGAAGAATCAACTCCGCTGCTTTCTTTTGGAAATCTGGGTCCTCAGCATACTTCTTGAAGTCAGTCATTTTCTGCACCAGACCTGAGGTTCCAAGAATCAGCTCAATGGCTGGAGTTCCATAGCGAAGAAGCTGCTCAAGAATCTCCAAGCTTACTTCCAATACCTGAAAATGAAAAATAGAAGTAGAATGATGTGTTACGTTACGTGAACAATAGAATAGCCTATTCTGAATAGGTATAAAGAAAAGTAGCTTTCTATAAAAATTCTTACACTGTCTTCATTCGATCCGAAACTAACAGCCAATACATTAGGAACATTCTTCACAGCTTCGAGTGAGATTAGTGGCTCAGTCTTCATAATATACTCAATAGGTTTCAAGCAATTGTGCCAGTGCTTCTTATTCTCAAAAGTAGCTGGGGGATTCTTGAAGATATTGACTAGCTGCTCAGTGCTCAAGTCTCACCGGACCAAATCCCTCCGTCAGCGTTATTCTGACTAACCGTAGCGATTACGGCCGCATAACCTATTACTGCCCAATTTGCTCATTCGATTTCAATAACTCAACTGCCTGCGGTAAATCTCCATTTCTGCAATCACCTCCCTTTTGGGAGTTGGGCAGGTGATGGAAGAGGTCAAGTTTCCAATTAAGGGCAAGCAGCCTCCCTAAATTCTTGCACAATCACTGTTTTTATAAGGCAGAAAGAGCATGCGCATGTCCGACTTGATTACTGCGTTGGTAAAAAGTCAAGTCATCCCCACCTCTTTCGGTATTCTTCAAACACAAACGGTTAAACTCCGTAGAATAAGGAGGTTACTCCTATGATCAAGTTTAGAAATATTTCATTATCAAATAATTTAAAGTTCCAACGATACACTTAATACTAGATAATAATCCTACTCTATTGAAGAAGAGGAGAATTAGAACATCAAAGCAAACAAACTTGACTTCAAGCCATCTTCATCATACACAGACACTTCCAGAACTCGCGAAGTCCTTCGCTTCAATCCAATGCTGCAGGAAACCGGAGTAGCTCCCTGCGACCATTTAGCAGCAATAGTACCAAGAGCCGTACTTACACCTTGGCTGGCTGTAATAAACGAAAACCTGAATTTGTTCTGAGACAATTATATCTTTTTTTTATTTACAATAATAAAATCACGTCATTTAAAACTGTAACTTAGGATACGGTCTCGACGAGGTAAAAAGGACCTAACTTAGCGCTAGTCCGTTTTAATGAAGGCATTCAGTTTGGTCCAGAACACGTGCCAATGCACATTACCTGAAGCATTTGTTCCCGGATCTAAAACAAACAAGAATACTTTTAGCAGAAAACTTTTGCGAATGACAATGAACATTACTAATGTGCTACAATTATTTAAAAATTTAACATCAAACTACCTTTTTCATGTCAGGATCCAGCAAAAGCTTGATCACCATGGCAGGATTTTTTCAACTACCGAGAGTGGGAGGAAAGTTGGATCCGCATTTTGCCTGAGATTGTTACAAAACAGCAGTGATTTGCTTTGGACATATGAAGACCAAATGATGTTGCTGATGTATCTTTTCATGTTCTCCGTGAGTTCTGGAGAAGGTCATTAGCTTCTTGAGAAGTTCCAGGACCTCAATGCCAAGGGCATTACTTTGGAACTAGAGTGAACGAGTCAGTAAACTAAAAAACGAGTACAAGATTATTATATTTTATAATTATTTTACAAAATTTTAATTTTTAGTGTCTTCATGGACTCATACCCAGATTCCTTGCTGCCGCTCCGAACCTCGTTGTTAGACGACTTCAAAATCCAGCAGCTTAGCTGCCACATCATTTATCTTGCATCTTTTTAGCAATGGTCTTCTCCTTGTCTCTGCCATTATCATGATTTCAAAATCCAACTATGTCCGTCGAAGGGAGGACTGGAAAAGAGATTGTTACAATTTTTTGAAAAACATAATAACACATAAATTAAAGAATTGTAGATTTAAAAGTTAAACTTACAATCTGGTTTCCTGCCAAAACAGTCCCTTCAAAAAAGGCTGGAATTCCTTAGTTTCCAAAAGTTCACCCAAGCCCTCTGTTCTCTGTCAGAAAAGAACGCACATCCCCTCCAACCTTCTGAAGGCGCACAAAGTCGCAGTTTTACATTCTGCCTCATTGGGGCAAGCTTAGTCTTCAGTTCCATCCGCTGAAAGCAGTGGCGATGTCTCCGTCACCCCCTCCTTCTTGGGAGCCACTAGCTTCGCCCTTATCGCCTCCTTCTTGAGATCCACTTCCTCCTGTTTCGGAGTCTACCTTCTTCTCAGCAGCATCTTCTTCATCTTTGTCGAACTCGTCCTCATCGTCAACGTCTTCAAGATCACTACTGTCATCCCCGCTGCTGCTACTATCCTGTTCTCCAAACATCAGACCATGAGCCGGGACTTGCCTGGTGACAACCCTAACCCCATGAGGACCTACTCGTTGCAAACCAACTGCCCAGACATAACCCGGTTTTAAGGGCTCGTCCTCTTCGTCACTCTATGAAATAAATTAGCAATTAACAAACAGTTGTCAACCACAATTGACAAAAATATCTTCACCGAATCTTACCGAATCCACTGAATAATCAGATTCTTCCTCCTCCGTTGTCCATTCGCTGTCGGATTCCTGCTTGGCGTCCATTTTTACTTCCACGAAACTTCTTGAATCCCACAACAAGTCCTGCAAAATAAAATTATTAAAAATAATGCACATTTAAGAGTTAACCAAGTCAAGGGCCTTGACTCAAGGCTACGACTAAATACGACAAAGATAGCAATTTGGAGATATGAAAGAATTCTGAAAGATTAGAGGCTTGAACACAATGTCATTACCAAATTACCTTGTTTTATTCCTTCAAGAAGGACACAAGTTAATATTTCACAACTTTCACACTCTTCCTCGACTGACAGTTAACAGTTAACTTTAATAAGTACTCCTCTGACAGAGGACCTTGTTAATTTAAGAAAATTTAACAGAACCTAGCGAATTAGTTATCGTTCCACGCAACAAAATGAACAAATCCGAAAAATAGGATCTCCCTGCAAATTCTCTAGCAAACTGCTAAACTTCTCTAAATTCCGCAATTCCGACTGCGACCGGCGACAACACAACACAACCAACGAACCAACACTGAAAATCAGTCAAGTCCAACCAAGCTCGAAATATTCACTCAGCGTCAGAAGTCAGCACACTTCACAATTCACAAGCAAGTTGAGTTGAGCAGGAATTGACAAGTCGAGACAAGCTTAGGATTTTTTAGTCAAAAATTTTGACACAGAGTCATTGAACTTGACGAAAGTTCAGCTTTTGGGGTAAGTTAAGAAAGGTCGTCACAAGTCTAAAAGGGTCAAGTCTAAAGCTTAAATGTAGATCTTAAGGCGACGGTGACAAGTCTCTGAGTCCCAGCATCACATTTTAAAGGTCAAAATCTTAACTGTGAATTGTGAAACATGTTTTAGTTCCAGGAATCTGTAATGATTAATAGGATGCATAGGTATTTCAAAAGTGCAATATTTAGTGATTGCATAATGACTTGTATGCATTTTGTAATCTTCCAACTTTGCGCATCATGTTAGCAATTAAATTGGCCTAACATAAATACATATTATGCATTGTTCCTTCATCCACATTCTTTTCTTAGCCGAGCGAGAGGTGTATCTCACGATGCCCCATTTCTTTTCGCTGTGTAAAAATCTCACCAGAAGAATGCATACCTGTTGGCTGTTGGACTGGATAAGCCACACAAGACACAAAGAGAAAACTCGTTCTTGGATTTTATATTTTAGGTTTACCTTTTACTGTTAATGTTAATTACTAATTGCTCATTATATAACATGCAGAGGGTTCTTCAACCTATAGTCTTTACTATCTAGTTTGTAGATTTCCTCTCCCAACCCATACATGCAATGACTGACGAGCGTTTAATTAACATACTCAAAAGCCATGTATTTTACTACATGAACAATCAATATTATTTATAGAATGTTAGTGAATATGTAATTATTCTGTACAACATTTAAATTCACAATAAGTTTTTATTTGTTTTTACATGCAAATTCATGTTTGAAAAACGCAAGAGCCATTCGTTATATCGCAAAACGGGACAGTAGCAGTATTGGTTTAGATGTAATCAATATAGTTGTCAGTTTTAATGTAATTTACCTTATAAAACATAACATGATGATGCTTGTCATGCTTTGTACGCGTACACAAAATGCATGGAAACTTAAATTCTTAAAAAATCAATGAAAACGATTACGATACATTGATGAAAGTTACAATAAGACGAATTTTCCCGAACTACTACCAATGTTTAAAAGCAGCTATACAATTTTTGAATTCTTGTTAAAACATTGTATGAAGTCGGTAGTCATATCTAGGTCAATTTGTTTTTTTGTTTCAAATTGACTTCCCTTTCTTCCCCAAATTACTGTTCGCTGGTATAATATGGGATTCTGTCGAAACTAGATTTAGTTGCGTAGCCGGAGTTATAGTTGTGCATACACAAAAAGTGGTCCTATAGTTCTGCATGTTAATGCAAATTATAATGTATGTAATCCAATTTACATTAAATTGATACAACGGCAACTCCAGAAAAAAATATTCGCTTTATAATATCACGTTACGCGCGTAATATTTCACCAATAACGTCTGGGTGCATTTCCCAGATTTTGAAACTGTTGACAAAATGGACACCCAACCAACAAACACAACTGCTTTACAGTGGCGATTCAGAGCTAGAGCAGTTGCCATTTGTGATTTGGTAAGTTTTAGAAATAACTTTGTATGCTATTGGAAAACTGTTCTGTGGTTGTTACCTTTTCAGGTTTTGTCCAGTTTGGCAATAATCTGTGTTCTGGGAGTGCCAGTAGTCCTGGTGTTCCATATGAGGATAAGTGAGTAGTAGCATAATAAATACTGAAAAGATTGACTAGAGGTATGCAACAACAATTTACTTAATACTTCGTAAAAATGATTCAATATTTTAGAGCTAGTCTGGCATGTTTGGGTTGTACTCGCCTTTCTGTTCATTGTTGGCGTTGTTGACTTGTGTGCAGCAATTATTTTGCTGATGTCTACTGACAGGGTACACTATCAAAAGTTGATGACATAATATGTTTGTTATTAATAATTTTCTTTTGACAAATGGTCTACAGAAAGCGGATCCAAAGCAGTCCTTGCGCAAAGCTATCATCTGGAGAAACGTTTCCATATTATCATTCGCCATAACTAGTGTGTGCTGCATAATTCTAATGGTCAGAGTTCTACCTGCAGTCTTCAAGATTTTGTACAATAGTGTTGCATTTTACACTATTTGCAAGTATATCAACGAACTGGAAAGTAAGGCTGCAGAAGAGTTACCACCAGTGCTTTCTTCACCTGACGCAGTTGTTTTGACTATTGATTAAGATGTGTAAAAACGACATATGTCACATAATATCATTTATAAATGTTATTAGCCTATCACGGAGTATCCTGTAGATAACACAATATTGCATATTTGACACTTATTAAACTATTAATTTCTGCTTCAATGACGATAGTTCAGTATCTAAAACATTTCATTTTTGCAAATATTTAGTAGTAAGAAGTTAATTCTAACAGAATTAATTGCATTTATGATAATATACTATTAATCTAGAAATCAATTCATTGTATAGTTATGCATTTAAGTGTATATGTTTTACAAAGTTGTTTGCTGCATTTGCATTGCATATATGGTTATAACAGGCAAAAGTGTACGTTTAGCAAAGACAGGATTTCATGGACTAAAAAGTTTTATTTCAGCTTACTGATTTAAGTTTCAAAACCTCACGTCTTAGAAGTAGTTCACTTGCAAATACATTAGTATTTGAACTTTAAGATAAAATAAATATACATTTTGGAAAATCCATTTATAATATTTTCTTAGAGATGGAAATTTATTGATTAGCTGCATTTAAAAAACTTTAATGATCAATATCCTTAATCTGGCTTGCATCTGGTCTTTCCATGGGATTCTTTTGCCAACAAGACTTCATATACCCGTACCTTTTATAATGAAAAAAATTGTCCATAACTTAACGGAATAAAATTGGTTAGGTATGTCGTTATAGGACTATAGCATTTTGCTTTACATTTCTTCATTTGCCAAAGGAGGTTTGCCTAATCGGTGCCCATTTTGTAGCTGAGTAACAAATGAATCACTGTAACTTATCCCTTGATACGGTGTCTCGCCAAGCGTGAACAACTCCCAGAGTGTAATCCCAAACGCCCATATATCTGATTTAGTCGAAAATTCCATATTGGCTAAGGACTCAATTGCCATGTTCCGCCAAGGTAATGCACACTGTATAAAGCAAGCATTCACTGCACAAACTCCAATAAATTCTAAATCCAAATGTTACAAAAGTATTCTTACATCTGTTGTCTTTTTGTAAATGCTATTTCTGACTAGCAGTCGGGATAACCCGAAATCGCCAATTTTTGCTGTCAAGTCTTGAGTTAACATAATATTTCGAATGGCTAGGTCGCCATGAACAACCTAAATTGAGAACTCAATTAACTCGTGAAAATTAGTGAACCTTTTATAATAGAAACTTACTTTCTTTTCATGAATATATTTCAATCCATCTGCAATTTGGAAAGACCATGTATACAAATTCCCATGCGTTAAATTGTAATCTTCTGTTTGCGTCTGTTCCAAGTGTGTTCCCGTAAAGAAATGTTTCTTGTTTTGGATAAAATCATCAAGACTGCCTTTGGGACAGTATTCTACTGCAATATAAAGTTCCCCTAAAATAAAAGTTAAGACCATATTCTTGTTTTCACTTTGCTCGCAGATTAAATAAATTTATATATAAATGCTAATCATAACTGCGCTGTATATTTTCCGTGGATACTCCAATCAAGCTGACAATGTTTTCATGCGAGCCAAGATATGCCATAACTTTCATCTCCGTAAGTAAAGCTTTAAACTGATTTTTATTCAAGCTTCCTTTGCAAGTCTTAACAGCCACTTCAACATCCTGTGGGAAGTTTACGTAAGGTGGAGCATCTTGCACCATGTTAAGATAGTGTTGGGCAGATGCAAATGGAATTTTACCTTTGTAGACTTCGCCATATTCACCAGTGCCAAGAAGGCACGAATGATCTATCAGACAAAAATATATATTCATTTATTGACTATTTTCATAAGGTGCAAACAATAAGCAAAGCACTTACCAATGGCAATATTCTCCAGAGAGATTTCATATTTTTGATCAAATGGTAATGCCTCTAATGATGACATTCTGTTCAAGCACTGATGCGAATTTTCTGCCAAAACATTTGGACTACCTTGTACAAAGTCCATTACATCCCCTTCCGAGAGATGTCGCAATATTTGACTCTGGGTCTTTGCTACACGGCAATTATATATCAGCACAACAGTCAATAAAAGCAGTGAAAGTAAGAAAGCAATTCCTGCTGCCAGAACAATGGGATCTACAAAATACAGTTATGCAATAATATTAATACACAATTCATATTAAAGATCCAGTATTATAAGCCAATAGAATTTAAAATTAACCGTTTAACTTGAAAGTTTCGGAATTAGTGCCAGATTCCTGAAATCAAATTGATTCTATAAAAATTTACATCTAAACGCAAAAAGTGTGGCTAAATGAATTCTACCACAACTAATTCTGTTGAATCCTCGTCATTGAATTCATCCGAAAGCTTATTGCTCAGTTGGTTCTTCCTTTCACAACTAAGCACGTAATAATTGTTGGCTCGGAACGTGCCACAAAGAGGAAATAGCGACTCATAGTATTCGCTGCGTCTTTTAATTGATCCAATGACATTAGCCTTTAGTAAAGAATGCTCATATTTCGGGTCATCTGAACAGTAATGAGCACCAACTACATTTGAACTATACGCTATATACACATTGCCTACACCAGATCCATCAGCACCATTTAAATGACCAGCAATTATTGCATTTTTAAATACTTGATCAAGCTTTTCTTTACTCCACCTTTCATTTACTCCTACTAAACTGTATTCACTATGCTCGTCAGTCAAATTTCCAGGAATTGTTAAAATTTCAAAGTTTTCTGTAAGAGAATATTCTTTATTGCCAAAAGGTAGCACACAAGACTTCCAACTATGTTTTCTAACGGAGAATACCGCTTTGCCAACGAGTAGATGTCCTCTATAAAAACCACGACATGGAAACAATGGATTATTTTCAAGGTCCATAAATTTAAAACTGTGTAACGCTGCCATGTCTCCCAATTTCATATTTTCCTTGGCAATCCACCTGTGCCGGAGGCAACCCTGACAGTCGTAAAGTTTGTTAATGTGGTCAGCGTCTAAAACACTTAGGCCGGTTGTTACGTCAATTCCGCATTTTTTCACAAATTTATCTCGGGGAAATCCTCCATAACATGAGTTACATTGATAATGCATTTGACTGTGATAATCATAAAAGAATTTATCCGGATTGCGTCTCACTTTTTTTGAAACATGTGTGCAATTGTTTTCTTCAAATAATAGCCATTTATCACGATCAGATCTTTCATGTTCGTGCGAAAGGCAAAGAGTATGGCCCAGCTCGTGTACCATTGCCTGCTTATTCCGACAATGTTTACCAAATCTGGCATATTGATAACCTCCTTGCATACACCGTTGTGCACTGCCACAGTTTCCGAAATCATATTCAATGCTGACGTAGTTTTCGTGAAAGGGCGTTTTTTCTATGAACCTTACACACGTTTTTAGATGATACTCCCTAAGTGCTGCTTTGATTTCTTTTTTGTCCTTATCTGTTAGGCTTGAATGCAACTGGTACGGCACGACACCATCCGGCCATTTCCTATTTCTTGATAAATGTATTGTGCCATTGTCGGTAGCACTGCTTATAAGGCTATTGTGATTATTATGACTTGTTGCACAAGTAAACAATCGCGCCTCCGCTTGGGAAGTAACTTTTAATAAAAGAAAAATTAAACTAACAAATGTAGCAAGTAAAAAGTCGGTCATGGTCGTCATGGTGACAAGATTTTAAAGCATACACCAAATTAATTTTTGTTTTCATGCTTTTAACACAACTGCACTGAACTAAGGTACATATTATCTTATAATTTAGTATACTTTCGTTTATTTCTGATCTTCAAAACCTTCGATTGATCTATTATTACAATTACAAACAAATATTCAGTTTTATCTTTAATAAATAAATATCTTCAATACTAGATTAAAATTTGAGACCATGACATTGAATAAAAGCAGACTTCCAAGTAATATTAAATATGCATTATATGTTAACAAACTTTACTTAAACATCTATCCAAATCTGCAAAATGTTTTGTATTGCGTCATCGGAGCATGTTTTTAGATTTTAATAATTCATTAAAATGATTGTCAACTTTTTTGTACAACATATACCATGGTTTCAATAAATATTTATGATTTTTCTGCATTTATACGTATTAACAGCTTTAAAAGTTCAACGTTCCAAATCAAGCTTTGCAAAAATCGCCTGGATGGGTTTCCACTAAATCTGCGAGGTTCTACGTCAATTTATGAATAAACTATGATTAACGATTTACCGACAAATTACAAAGTATTGTTGCTCAGTAGCATGTGTTGAGCATTTTAGTAGACATTTTATAAAATATTGAAAAATCAAATTGCCAATTCCTATGCCATTGCAGAGATTTACACCCGTCCCCAATAAGGCGTATATCATAGTGTGAAAATCACACTGTCAGCACAAAATGGCTAAATCTTAAACACTTTGCTTCTTGATATGAAGCTATGTTATTCTTTGTTTTACATAATAGATATATTTGCAATCCACAACCAATAAAAGCTGCCATATTAAAAGATATTTATAACCAAATATTTTAAAATGTTGCTTAAAGTGAAAATACAACATTGCATGCCAGTATGAAATGTGTTTCGACAATGTATTCAGTATCAATATGTATGCTGTTGAACAGGAAGGAAAGAAGGTTTTGTTTGCATAGCTACATATAGAGACCAAGCTCACAGATACCAAAAACAAAATCTTTTGAGTTTCAGCTTAAATGGCTTTTAAGAATCTGACAATTTAAGAAGTTAATAACTGCTTTTTTATGAATGTCGAATAATAATGCAAAGATGCAATGGTACTGAACACCCGCAGCATTACTTAATAGCTGGAAATGCCTTCTATAAATGTGAAAGTATGCTTCTTCTTTTATTGCATGCAGTGATTTTCCAAGCATCAAGTTTCCTCACCATGCAAGCTGCAAAGCAAAACGGGGTAAGCTATCCATTGAAAAAGTCTTTGTTCTCGTCATCACACATTCAAATAGGCACATAGAAAGTCCAGAACAGAAAAGTATTTTCGAATGTGTTTTTTATTTTTGGTTGATACTTCAATACAACTTTGCTCCTGTATTATGCGAAAGAGCTGTTCATAATAAACTGAAATGGACTGGACTGTCGAAGGATTTAATTGTAGGACCTACTGAGAAAGTAGGGGTGAGTAACACTCATCTTTTACTTGGATTCGGCATTAGCAAACTTACTCTCACTGTCTCTAATACATAAGCCCATTTAAGTTTGCACTGCCTGTTTATTAGCCACTATACTATTTCCTGTGTCCTTCTAAGCACTGAACGTAAACGTATTCCATCCAGATAGTACAGGCAGTACTTTGCAATTTTTTGCAAATTGCCATGCGTGCAAGATAGTTCCTTAAAGAAATTGATGCTTGGTAACATTACTGGTATAGTAATATCGACGAATACGGAGCTCTGTAGGTATAAGGTACGCTACTTTCTAATTCGGTAAAAAATGATTATCTTCGTAGAGAACATTTGCAGAAACACTAGCAGTCAGCATAGTGATTTAGCAAAATTTTAGCGCACTTGCGTGATATAATGCTGAACAGGATTTCACCCTTGTTATCGATTTTTGAAGCATTTTGACTCTTGCTATCTAAGCTGCGCAAAGTGAAAGCCAGATTCGTTCCTATCCATACAGGATCACATTTATTTCATCAAGATGAAGAGATGCTGAAAAATCATGATGTGCTGAATTAGACTTTAGAGCTCAGCTTTACTGTGTTGCTATCTCATAAACGCCAAAGAGAAAGCTACCGATGAATAGCTAGCAGGCACAAGTAAGTTGTTATTAAAGCTGATACGTCACTGAGAGTCGCCATTTTTATTCTGGTGCAAAACGGATGGAGAATGAATGCATACCTGAAGGATAAAGCAAGCAGCAAAGGCTCAGAGTCCGCAAGATAATTTTCGTGTTCTGTTTATAATACTGCTACACTTCTGAATACAATTTAATTCAATTTTCATAATTTTTGAGTTTTATTAACTCAGCAACTAAGGTAACACGACATGGAGGAAGATCAGCACAATCGACGCCAACGCTATCCCATCTCGAATTCGTTAACAAAGAGATTGACGATATTCTCCTTCAGTATTGTAGGTTAATTTTTGCTAAAATGGTATGTGTTTTGTAAATGATAAAAAATAACTGAAGTCCTGTGTAATGTTTTTTCTTCCTAGATTTGTCCCTTTGTCATAATGATATTCGTGCTCGCTTACTTTTTTCTGGCTCTTAGAGAGGATATTCGGCTGGAAAGAGAAAAACCAGACGCTGGTAAAATATTCTTCTTAGGATTGATAAATTGGCATAATATGATTAAAATTTTTGATCGTGTTGATTTCAGACCCCTGTATAATCTGGGCAAAAGCTGCACTTCACGGGCTTCCATTTACATGGTGCGCATACTGGTTGGGCAGAACCGCGAGGCTAATTGTTATCACCATCACCAGATGGGTAAGAAAAGCCTTCCGATTAGTATATTAGTATTTTTTCTTAAACGTTCTTTCTCTCTAAATTTGAAACTCTTTTTAGAGTTCTGACAACAGTGACGACTATTGGGAACTTGCCCTGGGCTGGAAATGTGCATTCTTTCTTCTTCTGACTCTCATGATTCTGGCCATTTTCGCATACCAGGGACTTTTTCTTGCTTGGCTGTTTGGAGTGAGTAACGTGTTTACTCTCTTACTTTACGACTGGTGTCTGTTCAATTTGAAGCGAATGTAAGAAGCAAGCTTGTGGTAAACATCTTGGAAAAGTTTAGATTTCTTTATGTTGCTGTTGATTTCTTGTTATTACAATTTATTACTGTTTATTTTATATAATTATTGAGTAGATATTTGATTTTCGATTTTATGATTGATTGTTTCTTGCAGATTGGTTTAATTGATTTTTGAGCATTGAACGCATTGAATTTCCAGAGATTTGATTGTCAACAGAACAGGTTTGAGTAAAGTTAAGTGAAACAAAACTTTAAAGAATATATCTTAGTAAATTCATAATATACTAGTGAAATGAAATGTTAGTTATTAAGTATTTAAATCTATAAATTGTCGCTTATGTGCATATGAAACTATGTGAAAAAGGGTTGGTTGAACGTTGGGGTTTGAAGTTTGCATAAATATTAAACTTGGAGTAAAACTTTTAAAAAGTTTAGATGTCTTAATACTTTTATGGGGTTGAGTGGGACGTAAGTATGTTGAATGCATGGATGTTGGGGTTGGAGGGGTGTACTGTTGGTATAAAACTTGAAAATGTTTAGAATTCCTAATTCTTAATATTAACTATATTAGCTTTAAATATAAACTAGTTGAGAATGGAAGTTTAAATGAGATTGGATTTTAATCAGTTAGGTTGTAGCGGGCTTGATTGGAACAACTATGTAGTATGTACATATTAATAAATTCTTTATGAACCATGAATATTAAATGTAGATAGATGACTAAAATGTTGATAAATATCACTTTTAAAAACAATGAAATTCTGTAATTTAAGAGTGTAAAATTCTGTAGTCCAAGGCATTTGCCTTGTTATAAAACTTAATAAACAACTTGTGTCTCCGAATAATTAAATGCGAAGCTTTTTTCAACGCTCATTAGGCTTGATGACGCTCAAGGTTATCATCGTATCATATGCGCGACTATATAAATATGGCTTAAAACTCATCTAAAATTTTAATCACCCACAACCTTACTGAAAGTTTATAAACAATTTGCCTTGTACTATAGGAATAGAAATCAAAAGCATCGCTTTCACTATAAAATCTAATCAAAGTGAAAGTAGAAAGTCTCTGATGAAGAGCACTCTCTTTAATTCGCGTCTTTTGGAAAACGCAATGATACGGCAAATTAAATGGATAGCCTACTTCATATCCACAGCATTAGTGCCATACGCATACACGTAGATTTCAGTGCATACTGGGTTCAATATCATGTCAATTTAAACCTTTTAAAAACAATTTGAGACTACGAGAGCTCGCTCATATGAGTGAAATAAATTAATAATCTTAAATTTCAGGCTACCAATCATCAATTGCTTCATGTTTTAATTCATTAACAACAACAAAAAATGAAAAGCATATTTCCTACACTGAAGACAGTGATTTTTTAAAGCATACAATTTTCTCACTAACAAACTGCAAAGATAAACTCTGAAAGGTTTAAAAAGAGAAATAAATTTTGTTATCATCAATATTTACCGCAATTATGTACCTACATTATATAGAAAGGTACACTTTCGGCTATTTTATAGGTTAATAATACAGTTATGCTTTTATTTTCGGGAGGAAACAGAAAGAGCCGTTCATAATAAAGAGGCGTGTAAGAGTAGTAAAAGTATTAAATGTTAACCAAACCTAGAAAAGTAAGAGAAAGGAAACATGCAACTTGTCTTAAGATTTTGGGATGAGAGATACTAAGTTTACTTTCTAATTGTTTTGCGTAAAAGGGACTAGTAAAAACGAACAGTAGCCTCTACTGCCTTTCTTAACTGTGGAAAATTTTCGTCCAGGTTACGTACACAGGTTTTGCTCATAAATTTACTACAAACCGTCATAACATAACTGGTATTATAACACAGCGCACAATGCGATGATGTTACACTTCAAGTTTGTAAATCTTTGCAGATTTGTCATGATATGTTGCTAAAACATTCTACCCTTTGCCCACGCCACAGTCTTTGCATCACAGTTCATGTTGCCCACACTGCGCAAGGGGAAAGCAGACTGGTAGCAGAACAGAGCATTTTTTCTATCACTACTATGGACAATGAAGGAGACTCCTTCAAGGAGTACACGAAAATGGATGAGGATACTTATTGGCTACATTTTTCTAGGCTATCTTACACACCAAGGAGAAAGCTACCGAAGAAAGGGAGTAGATGGTATTGATAATTAAGCTATGTTGCCATTTTAATTCTGCGTAGATGCTGAATTGATGCGAAATGAATACGAAAAGAGAAAGCAAAAAGCAAAATGTTTAGTGAGGTCACACCCAAATTATACTTACGACTAACACCTCCTGTTGTTAAAATCTTTCAGTATTTTGAAGAAATTTATTTATAAATTTCATGCTTTAGGAAACTGATCCCCTTCAAATTGCTAATTAACCGAGAATTTATATTTAGTCAAAAATATTAAATTCCTTTCCACATATTAATTTCCTTCCGTCCAAGCCATGTTACCTGAAGTTGTAATGGAGGCAGAAACTGCAAACCCAGCAGAGCAGCCAAATCGGCGAGTTTGCTGCAGGAAATCAGTTTTTCAAAAATGGTCATTGAGGTTTGGTTACTTTTACATGGTAAGATTATATTTCTGAGAGGACATGCCATGTTTGGAAAACCAAGCAACAAATTAAATCCTACAAAATGTTTTTTTTCTAACAGGTTATTCTCTTCATTTTTCTTGGTTTCATGACCTACGAATTGGGTAGAACTTATGATAAAGACATTCAAAAGGAAGCCATATCTTACTCTGTATCTGGATCAAAGCCAGCAGGTAAACTAATTTTCATTTGACTAAAAATGGCATTGGATTTACTATGTATTTTATGTGAATTTCAGTTGCCACTGAAATCTGGGCAAAAATTTATCTGGGTATTGTGTTGGTCTCAAGCGGATACTGGGTTTGGAAGACAGGAAAACTAATCGTGAATACCAAAAAGGTGAGTTATATAATAATAAAATCGCAATGTGCGTTTTTAACTTTGCTTTCATCCTAATTTGTGTATTATAAAATGTATTTTAGGGTTGGAGTTCAGTCGACTGTTGGAAGTTTGCACCATTAATGAAACGCTTTGTGTTGTTTTACATGATACTGGTTTCATTTGCCATTTACATCGAACGGGAGTTTGTCTATGTTGGAGCTGCACTGTATATGAGTGCAGTAACTATTTACTTCTACGCCTGGTGTCTTCACGGTTTGGAGAAAGACAAAAGAATGGCTTGTGTAAACTGCTCCCTTGTTTACGTGGCGAGAGATGTTGTACGCCAAAATCCAGCCCAGAATGACAACCAATCTATGATTGAAATGCAGGTATTCTAAGTTTAAGCAAAAATGCCAAAAACTTAAAGCAAAAAAATGAATGCATAAAGTTTGAAATAAATTTGCATAATTGTTTGTCATTCATTTTATTTAGAAAGCATGATAAATTAATTATTTGAATGGAATTGAGTAAAAAAAGAGTAAGCTGAAAGTTAGATTCGAAGAATTGTAATGTTGATATAAATAAAAATAAGTAGTAAAATTTTTAGACTTCTTTATGTTATTGTCAAAATTAAAATTATTTATATGGATGGCTTTAAGATAACCACGAGCTTGGATATTAAACAGTAAAGGTTAAGGAGGGATTGAGTGTTGCAAGAGTTGTAACTGCTTATTAATTACAAGTTACTTATATCATATTTGTGAACATATTAAAAGATTCCGGCCATTAATAAACCAAATGTTTGCTAGATTGTACTACAAAGAATAATATTATTGTAAATTTAATTGTATGAGTTTAAAATCTTGTAGTCCAAGGCAGTTGTCTTGTAGTTTAAACTGAATATAAATACGAATAAAAAGGAAATGAAAATGAGGGAATAAAAATGGGAAATGATTTGTATTGATTTTTGAAAGCATCAAAGCGCGTTTATAAGGAAACCTTTGTAACATAAGGTTTCATGTTTTAAGTAAGGATGATTAACAAAGCATAGCGTCGTTATCGTAACATTTGCACGACTTCATAAGTAATGAGTAAAAAGAATTGAATATAGGAAGATGGGGAATAGAAACCAAAAATCCAACTTGAAGCAGACCAGTTTTTCCAACGGTTACTTTATCTCCTTAGCGTTTAAAAATCGTCGTGTTGATAAAATCATGATTACAAATTCACATTTTTTTTTGCAAAAATGAATGTTTATGAAAGCAAAGCAAGCTTGGTCATTCATGTTGGTTTTTCCTGGTTTTCACATAAATTATAATAATGTGACCAAACCTCAGAATGGGTAAAACTTGTGCTGTGCTAAATTGCGAGGCATCCTCCGGACAGGTATCTTTATACAAGTAAGGCTTGCTCCATTAAAGCCCAAACAGGCGTTTATTCATGATATAGATTATTTTGAAAAGATTATAGACAAAATTACGAAGCAATTTCTAAAAATCAAACTTCACCATGTTGGTCGTGAAGCCACTATCAAAAATAATCCTACCACTTCCAGGAACCATCATAATTGTATGTGTATTCTGGATGGAAATTAAGTTGTTGTTATTTATGGTATTTACTGTTTGGTATTAGTTGAGTTGTCGTTTAAAAATACTTCGGCATTGCTTTTTATGTGTTTTATAATAAAAATGCGTATAATATTCATTTTTTCATGTATTGTGAATGCATTAGCAATGGGCTTTTGTATAACTGCGAATCAGTTTTGTGTAATTTGCTGTAGCTATTGAGATAAAATAACCGATTGAAAAATAACATGGGCATCATAGGCACAGTGGAAAATTTGTGACTATTTCATCTCTATTTCTTCTTTCCTCATTTGTAAAAAGTAAACTGCAGATCATAAAAATCGTAAAAATAAGTACCATGAAACAGTATATTGCAGAGAAGTTGCCAAAATGCACTTGTAGTTGAATCTATGCCACCAGTAGGATTGCAATGAGCAAATTGCCTTTCCCAACTCATTCTGTCTGTTTAACATTAAATGAAAAGTATGAAGAGCACTTTCCATTAGAAAAGAACAAGTTTGATTGCAACGCTACATATTAGAATTAATGAAGTACAGAACACTAGTAAGATTTCTAGTGAACATTCACTTTAATTCAACTAGAAGTCATACAGCTTTTCATCGTTTCAGGTGCTGAGCACAGTGCTCTTTGAATTATACTTAATAAATCCAAGTACGCGTAAATAAAATGCATGTAAAATCGTCCCAAAGTGGTAACAGTACGATGTAGATTTTTGTTAATCAAACTCAATTTTGCGCTTGTATGCAAAGCAAAGCAGATGTTAGTATGTTTTCCAAATAAAACAAAAAGCTTTAGAGACAATTTCTGTTTATTAAGACATTATTATTATAAGTTTGTTTAATAATATCATTCTACATGGCTAATGCCTTCGACTACAGAATATACACTCACCTAATGTAATTGTAAATCTTTATTATTTTCAAGAGTTCAATGTAGTAACAGTTTAGTCGCTTTTTTATATTTAAATACTTAAACAACTAGTAGTTCATATTATGCATCAACTACAATTTATAATATGTTTGCAATAAATTACTATACTCCACTACAGCCCACCTCAACCTCACCGCTTAGAATTCAAATTCGTGCACACATTCTCAACTCACCCTCATTAATCTTACCAATAACATTAGGAAATCTAAACTATTCTAAAGTTCTTACCACAATTTTTATGCCAACAATTCAAACTCTCAACCCCATCATCCACACATACAACTTACCCCCTTCCCACTCAATCCCATACAAGAATCAAACTAATATGCTTATATCCTAAAGATGCTACCAGTTTCACCATCTGACTAGCAATGCCTCTAATAACTAAGTTGCTACTACTCCGACTAATATTCGACATTTTTATAAGTGCATCCAGTATGCATTGTACGTAGTTTTATACTGCTTTGGCTATGTTGCCTAAACGAAGTATACCAAGGCATCTTCCTTCATGTGTAACACGAAATTTCTCTTGATGTATAAGAAGGAACCCTTCCTGATGTATAGCACGAAATCTTTATTGATGTATAGCACAATAGACTCGTTGTCATTGTTGTTATCATGCTTAAAGTAAACAATGTTTCCATCGACAAAAGCCAATTCCTTTTTTTCCTCAAGTCCGTGAATACACCAGGCGTTAATATAAATAGTAAAAGAAAGATACAACAAAAGAGGCGCCAAGATGTCAACGTGCTCTTTAGTCGCGATGGCCAGAAAAATCGAAGCTAAGAAGAGTACAAGATAAGGTTTCCAGACCGGGGAAAATTCCCAGCAATCTTCCGAATCCGTTCCCTAAATTACATTTTCCGGTATGCAATTTTTGACAACAATTAAAACTGAATTAAAGAGTTACTATTGATGCCACTTACAGTGTTGGTAAGAAGAATTAACCGCCAGCCCTTCCATGCCCAGTAAATATAGCAACCCACCACAACACCCACATAAAAAGCTTTGGCATAAGCTTTATGGATGACTGCAATCAACACAATTACAAGTAAATAGCATGTCACCATGTCAGTTTTTTTTATTTTAGAATTAGGTTTACCTTCAGGTTCAATTTCATTCCCTGGGTTGACATCCAATTTAAGATCCTGATTGCAAGCTTCCAGTAAGATGAGTAAGTAGATGAAATTAGAAAAGGTGGCAAAGGCCTGTTAAGAGAAAAAAGGTTATAGGAGCAACTTGGCTTGCTGCATAAAATTGTTGTAGATATTACATCCCGACTCATGCAACGTTACCATATTGCAGTAGCCAATCCTCAGCGCCACTTTTCTCGAAACGACCCGTGAATACCAAGGTCGTTTCCTGGGGTAAACTTTCGCTCGTGGGGTTTCTACCCTGTTCATATCGTATAGCCTGAGTTACTGGAACTCCAAAAATACGAAAATGTAATTAAGTTGTTTAAAATATGCGCAAATTTTTCCTAAAAACCGTCTTAATTTTCAGCTCAACACAAACTTTAGCTTCTACCAACAGGTTAAAGAGAAAAGAATTTCAACAGTCGGAATTGCAAGAGACGATTTTTATTTATTTTATTTTTTGAAAAATATTGAAAAAGTATAACATTCATATAAGAACACCCTAAGGATGTGGAATGGATTTCAAGAGTGGACGCTTCTTTCTTGCTGCTTTCTCTTTTTGCGTACTACTTTCCCATTCCTATCTAAAGAATTAAAATGGCGACCTAGGATGACACGTCAGCTTACTCAATATCGCCTACTTGCTCACTTTTATGAGGCAGCATCTTATTTCGAGTCATCAACATAAGGAGCATACAAAAGACAAGGTGTGATCTTAGATTCTGGACGCTTGTGTTTTGCTACTTGCCACTTGCTTTATAATTGTGTATATCAATTTCCCTTCTTCAGAGTTAAAATGGTAACATACTATGCCACGTCAGCTTAAGTTAAAATACTGTCTAGTTTCTTGTTTTTAGTCTGCTAACGTTTTCTTTAGAGTGCAACAGTAAAATTCAGCTCAAAAATCAAGTAGGGCACATCATGATTCTTCAATGTTAATTTTGGGCATCTTAATGATACACTTATCATGTTCAATATCTATATTATGGTCTTTCACTTTGCAAGAACGTTCAACTAACGAAATGCTTCAAAAATCGATACCAGAGATGAAGCTCAGTTAGCGTCATAAGATAGCAAATCTGCTAAAAATTTTGCTAAAATCAGGACACATTGCGGACTACGAGTGTTTTTGCACATGCTCTTAGCAGAGCCAATCATTTTGTATAGAATTGAAATGTGTAGAGTAGTATGCGATCCCTACAAAGCGTTGTGCACCCGGGTAACACCTATACATCAATTATATCAGCATATTGTACACTCATTGCAATTTGCAAAAAGAATTCGCACACGTACTTACTAACTTGACGCATTGTTATGTCCGATTTTAAAAAGTATAGAGGAAACTAGGAAGCTTTTTTCTGCGAGTCTCGTTAAACGGAAACGAACAACATTACCCGACTCCCGAGCAACACATAAACTACACGCTTATTGGCATTCTCATGTTTAAACACCAATATGTTGACTACTTGCTTTCTCTTTTTGCGTCGCAGTTTCCCATTTCAATTTTCTAAATTCAAAATGGCGACATACTATGACACGCCAGCTTAGACAGCAATGCCCTCTAGCTGTTTGCTTTTATACGCTAGGGTTGTTCTTACAGGGTGAAAGAAATTGCGTCAGCTCAAAACTCAACGTGGACACATCGTGATTCTCGAATGATCCATCTTAGAACATCCTCATGATAGAACCTTGTTTGCCTTGCTGTATCATGTTTGAATACCTATGTTCTACCTTTCTTTCTTTCACTTTGTAAAAAGTGGACAGCAAGAACATTAAATGCTTCAAAAATCGATACCAAAGATGAAAAACAGTTAACATCATAAGATGGCAAAACTGCTAAAAATTTTGCATTTTGAGCTACTATCGTTTTTGCCCTTTTTGCACATGCTCTTCAAGGAGCCAATCATTTTGCACAGAATTTTAATGTGTCGAAGATGAGGATCATATTGTATCATCCCTACAAAGCTTCGTAGTTTCATATACCCCAATTACGTTACGTTGTAGCTTGTTTAAAACATCGTACGCATGGCAATTTGCAAAAAATTGAAACGTAAAATACGTGTGCACTCTCTGGACAGAATAGCTATGCCCACTTTTTAAAAGGGTAGAGGAAACTGTTTGTTCGGGGTGTTCGTTTTATGCGACTCTGTTGGACAGGATGGAATCAGTGCTAAGCGTAACTTTCCTTTCAAGTAGCGTGTACATTCTCAACCCTGACAATAAGAATTTTATGAATATGTATTTGTCTTGTACATAGTTTAACATTTATTGCAACTATATCTTTAGAACAACAAACGGCAAGAGCCGTTCATAATGAACCATCGTATTCGGTATTCCTAAAAAGTATTTGATTATTTAAGCCAGGGGTGAGCAAGCCAACAACTTGTCTACAATTTTGCTTTGAAATATTACGTCTGCTTTCACAGTTTCCAGTACGTGTATATTAAGGTAGAAAAACGAACAGTACATTTATCTGTCCTTAACTGTAGATCTAATGTATTTCACTTATGTAGCTCATGCACTTTATACTTTGAGCATTTTCATTCGTAACAAAACCAATTTTCCACACGGTTCTGTGAGTGTAACAGCCCGGTCAAGTTAGTTTTAGTAGATAACTCCGACCTCGTAATATATCATTCTATTCGTGTTCACCCTGCCGTTTTACTCGGGGAAATTTCATGTTTTATCTCTTTATCGCTTTGCCGGTCTGTTATGTGAACCGGTATATAAAAAGATTGTGAAGCATATTCTTGAGGTAGTACGCTACTTTTTAATTCGGTAAAAAATGGTTATCATTGTGGAGAACATTTAGCAAAAGGCTTGTACTCGCCAATGTGTTCTGATTTTACCAAAATTTTAACAATTTGCTATGACAGGATGCTGGAGAGGATTTTATCCCCAGTATCTTTGTTTGAAGCATTTAATGTTATCGCCGTTCACGCAATGCAAAATGAAAAACAGATGGGTGTCCACACATGAGAACTTTTCTTTTAGATCCCTGGAGATTTGCATTGTATAGTAGATTTTTGGGCGTGCTTGAATTAGGCTTGTAGATCGCATGCCCAAAGAGAAAGTTCCAGAAAAAAAGCAAATAGATGCTCAAAGTAATTTAGCTGACGCTAACAAGTCGCCATTTTTATTCTGTGTAGATGCTAGTGGTCTAGAATGAATGCGCAAAATGGAAAGCAAGCAGCGCAGCCTTTAATCTTCGTATAGAAGTCTAAACGTCCGCATACAAAGATCATATTTACGTCTATACAGTTCCAATTATTTTACTGGTAAAAGTTTTAAAAAATTGTTCAAGCAACTATTTAATTTAAACTTTTATATCCTTTGAGCTCCATTAATAAAGAAAACAAAAATGAACAATAACGAGGAAGACCGGTCCTGGAGACGCCGGCTGCACTGGACCAACTCAGATTGGCTTAAATGGGGCTTAAAAATCTGCTACTCTGTTACTGTAAGAACATTAATTTTATCTTACAGTGTATGTCATATCTTAGGAATTATGCGTGGAATTGATTTTTGCATTTCAACAGATTTTCCTCTGTCTTCATCTTGCTTACTTGATCTACCACTTGTTTAAAACCTTTGATGAGGATGTTCATTTGGATGGCGAAAATTTTCCCTTTGATTCAAAACCAGGTAATATTAAGTCCTTAAAATTAAGAATAAACTGACAAAAGATTTACGCTAATTTTGTCAGTTCCAGTCTCTATTAAAACCTGGGGGAAAATTGTGCTCGTGGCTGTTGTCATGGCCTGGTGCGTATACTGGCTTTGGAAGTCCGCACGATTAATATTTGCAAGCCAAACTGTAAGAATGACTGCTTTCACTCAGCATTTTCTAAAGCTAGGTATGCATATTATTTTATTATTTTAAATTGCTTTTAGGGATGGGAATCTGACGACTGCTGGGAATTTGCACCAATCACTAAACATTTCATATGCATTTTCATCGTATTGTTCGCTCTGGCTATCTACACCAAACGGGAATTTGTTGTCATCGGGGTTACTGTGTTGATTAACACGTTCGGTATTTATGTGTACGCCTGGTGTCTTCACGGTTTGGAGAAAAACAAAACAATGGCTTGCGTACACGGACACCTTGTTTACTTACGGGATGCTACCACACAACAGAATCGAACCGGGATTTTCAGCAGACGCACAAATGAATTCCCGCTGCATTCAGTTTAGATTAAAATGCCATAGCAGTACAAAACTGCATGCACTGCATACTGATGCACCAAGTAATATGATCTTAGTTAATAAATATAATAAACATTATTTCACGGATGGATAAACTGGCAGCATCAAAAAGAACATAATTTCATAAACATAATTTCTTGATTATTTGTAGTAAAGAAACTGAATAATAGGTAAGTTGTATGAATGGATGCTGGGGTTTAAGGGTTGTTGTTGTTGGCATAAAACTTGTAGTAAAACCTTTGGAAAATATTAGATTTCTTAGTGTTAAAATAAAATAGTTAAAATGGGTTGATGGAAAATGTGTACACGAGTTTGGATAACTAAACGGCAAGGCTGGGGTGAATGTAAGTGGAATAGTATTTAAATGCAAACTTAATTATAAATTCATGATGCATAAAATATACATTCTTAGTTACTAAATGATTAGTTGTATTCTAAAATGAATTAATTAATGAATTGTTCTGCGCTTGCAAAAATAATACAGATCTGTAGTTTAATTAGTTAACTAAAAATTCGGTAGTCCAAGGTATGAACCTTGTAGCATAATGTTACTAAAGTCAACACATGTAGAATTTCCAAATAAAAATGAATATCTATAGAGTAAATTGTTTAATTTTTATTTTAAAAGCATCTACTACTCAGCAGCAGCTATGACATGTAAGTATCAAGACTCTTAATTGTGCTGATGAACTTAAAGCAGTTACAAAAACTGCTGGCCGTGACAAAATTAGCACAAATGCTCACTGATATAATAACTTGCTTGGTAGGAATCATCAGTAATTTTAACAAATGCAAAAATCACGTCTCTTTTAATGCACGCATTGATTTTTGAAGCATTATTCATCTCACCTTGAAAACGGTAGAGAAAGGTGGTGGAAGGTGGACAAAAACTTTGTTTTGATCACATTGTGAAACACATACACATACATGCATATATGTACGTACAAACGTACATGTTATACACATATTTGATTTACTAGTGCTTTCCTGCTGCTTTATAGCACATTACATTATACTTTTATCTTTAATAGACATGAGCAGAAAGAGCTGTTCATAACACACTGACGTGTGACATAGACAATGAAAGCCTCTCCAGCTATTTAAATGCTATGCATAGCCAGAAAAGCAAGGATAATGACGCAAACAACATTTTTACAGATTACGCATTAACAATATAGCATTCGTCTTCTTTCACTGTCACTAATAAGTCCCATTAAATTTGTAGTGCGTGCTTCAACTTTCTTCTTTCCTAATTTTACAATTTTGTAAATAGAAAATTAACATTTTTGTCTGAATTTTTTGCTGCTTCATCAGTAAAAATCTAATTGGAGAAAGCTTTCGTTAAAAAAGTTGCAAACGCATACTTTCGAGGTCATTTGGTGAATTCATGTTTTAACAATTGCTTCAAATTCCAATAATTTGTTTAAAAATAAAGTGTTATTTCCTTAGGCTGCAGCTATGGAGATTGACATTGAAAGCTTGGAAATCCAGTGGGAGTACCATACCCGCATCAGGAAAAATACGCCTGGTTGTTTTCGGCGCAAGAATTTTGTTTACTGGATGCTGGTAATAAGCTAATGTTTTATTAGTATTTTAAAAAACTGGCAATCTCTTAACTTTATATTATGCTGTTTGCTTTATAATTATATGCTACTAATTTTCCCAAACAGTTTTTTCTGGTGATATTTGTTCTCGGCGTTGGTCTATTTGGAGTCACTTTCTTTTGGGGTGATCGAATGAGTACACCCAAGGCAGGGCATGACACACTGGCGGGCCTTTCTCAAGTAGACCCGAATGGTAAATGGTAAATCAAATATCATTTTTAAAATTAATGCAAATTTTAACAAATTATTGAATAAATTCTGTATCGTTTTAGCTGACGACCCAAACATACTTGGGAATATTGGGTGTGTAATATGCAGGATTGCATATTGGTTTCGAGATCTTGTGCTCTTTGTGTTTACTAATTAATATTCAACCTACTAGACTGTAATGAACTGTCTAATAGACTTTATTGTCAAAACAAATGAGAAGATACCTAATTAGAAAACATACCTTTAGAGACGATTCTGGAGAACTTTCTGCATGAATTTGTATGTTGTCAAAATTTTTAAACTATTACTGTCAAGCTATCATGACAGGAATTATCTGTCATATTAGCAATTATTTGAATAAATCGTTATAAAAGCAACAGTAAATCTAACTCCAATTAGTAAAGAAATATGAAATAAAACTTATGAATAAAAAACAAATCTAATAAAAATGTATTTTCATTTATGAATTTCATCAATTACACAAAAACAATTTCATCATGCAAATCATTAACTTCGGTGCTGGCAATATTTAAAAATTGTTTAACTGAGGTCGGTGAAATCGTAATCATAATCATATTTTTGCATAAAAAGTTGAACTCATTGCAGTTGAGTATTATTTAAACATGAATTTTCGTTAGTTTAAAAACAGGATATTATGCTATTGTCTGTACTAAAAATTTTAATTGATAGAACGAAAAATTTGTTTTAGTGCATGCATTTAAATGAAATATAGTATGTTAAACATGACTGAATTTCTAATCTGCATGTATTTTTGCAGGTGTAAAAATGGAAGCAAAATCGTTGTTTTGTATAGCTTGTCAATGTGTTTTTGTAGATCTCTTAAAAGCTTTTTTGTTTATCGATATACTTATTGAATATACATTTATTTCACATATATCTCTGTATACATATTGTTATTTAAGCTGACGGAGCATAGTATGTTGCCAATTTGAATTTAGAAGGTGGGAATGGGGAATTACGACGCAAAAATAGAGAGCAAGCATCATAAACTATATATATTTTCTTGGGCTCTCGTACAAAATGCCGACAGACAAAACGTAAAAAAATACGCTTTTAATGCCCTGGCCCTGCTCCGATTTCTTGCTACGCTTATAATGCCCCATGTTGACGGAGAGCTTGGTATCAGGGGTGTAGCTGTACATGCTGGCTACATGCTGTACAATATGTTGCTTGGAAGGAAAGTTACGTATAGCACTGGTTCCTTCCTGCCCAAGAGACTCGCATAAAACGAACACCCCGAACAAACAGTTTCATCTACCCTTTTAAAAAGCGGACATAACTATTCTGTCCAGATAGTGCACACGTATTATACGTTTCAATTTTTGCAATTGCCATGCGTACGATATGTTTTAAACAAGCGTAACGTAACAACGTAATGTAATTGGGGTATACGAAACTACGATACTTTGTAGGGATGATACAATATTATCCTCATCCTCGACACATTAAAATTCTGTGCAAAATGATTGGCTTCTTGAAGAGCATGTGCAAAAACGATAGTAGCTCAAAATGCAAAATTTTTAGCAGTTTTGCCATCTTATGATGTTAAC